>KE598570.1:1976131-2010385 GCA_000444155.1 Cladonia macilenta KoLRI003786
CTCTATCTATACTAGGATTTATATATTAAAAAGATTATTAAGAAGTATAGTATTATTATTATAATACTCTACTATAAGACGCTAATATTATTAAATAAGCTAGTCCTATATAATAAAACTACTACTAAGGATTAAATTTTTATATATTAATAGTATATTAGATTATTTATATTTATAGCTATTATTATTAGGCCTAATATCTTATTTACTATAGTTAAACTAGCTTAATTCCTTATTAATCCCTTATTAATTTATTTATATATAGCTAATTAAGTTCTTTCCTATCTATATTATTTAAAATACCTTACTATTAAATTTTTTTAAATAAATTATAACCCTATCTTCTTATTAAGCTTAGATACTATATTTATARATAACTTTAARATATATAARTCTTTATTTAGATTCCTTATCTAATTATATAAGGAACTAATTAATTAAAAGGTATTTAAATAGGCTATTATTACTATATTAAGTACTAAGGTAGAGTTATTAATACTATTAAAAATAGCTAAGTAAACCCTATAATAAAAGAGATTTTTTAAAAATATTAAATTTAATATTAAGTAAGATATARTTATTAATTATAATAATTAATAAACGCTAAGGCTTATTTAGAAAAAGATTCTAAGGCTTTTAATATATTTAAGGTATATTAATATCTATAGTTACTAGCTACGTTAAGAAGTATAAGAAAGAAGGATTATTATATAATAAATCCTAACTATAAAAATACTAGCTAATAATCTCACTAAGGCCTTACCTAATTAGAAATACYAAAACTTTRTTAAGCTACTTAATATAATAGATATTTCTAATCATATTCTTTTAGCTTAATCGGATTGCCGCTTAAACTAGGGGGGTATATTATAATATTACTTATCTCTGTTATCCCTTTTTGTTAACTCGCTTAGCTAGTTTCTTTATTTTTCCTTATCTAGTACACTACAACTATTCTAGCATATTCTGCCCCTATTACAATAGTYATTGCGCTTCATGTATATATAGAGCATCATCCATAGACCTTAGAAGGTCAGGCAATACACTGATTATCCATAGAATCAAGTCCTAGCATTGCAACACCAGGTCCTCAAGTTCACACGACATAGCTTTGTGGTGGAAACGCTGGGATTAAGCTCGGAATATAGCTGTCACCAAAGAATAGCAAAGCAGGATCCGAAGTCTAAAACCATCCATTCAAGTCTTTATAAGCGTGAGATGATGACAGAGGCTGTGAGTCAACCTTATTGCGGTTGGAGTTTCTCAAGGTCGACCAATACTGGTAAAACTAAGGAAATAGAGCTATGCCGTATCAATGTAACGTCGATTTGATGGTGTCCAAGACTTGTTCAATTCTCTTTCTGGTGCACATGGAATGTAATTCATGGTGTTGGAAGTAAGAGGTGGTAGAATTTCGTTCTCCTCGTAGAGCATATGAGAGGGAGGTTTCGAGTGATAACTCAACTGATAACCAAGGTGTGCCAAGGCCCTTAACTAAACACGTTGGATACTTCGGCATAACTTCGGATGACTGAGATATTCGAGTCGGGTAAATTACATATATTACAGAAAGTGCCGTAAAATAAATATGTCTACCTACGGCCTGCTGCCTCTGCGGATTTGAGCGAGTGCCTATTTCTCCAGTCATGCCAAAATGGCACATAGATTCTGCTATGGGCAGAGGCAGGCTGCTACAGTGCCAGACTCACCGTCAATGCCTTATTGCATTCACTCGTAACGGTTTCCATACTTCTTCCCCTAAGCTTCAAGATGGCGTACAAGACAGACCAGCGGCCATCGATGCTCGGAACCTGGGTGCACCCTTAGCGGGGCAACCACTCTCGAAGCGAATTTCAAGGAATGAGGATGATCGAAGTATTCGAGAAGTGACAGGCGGCGCCGTGGACGCCAGGAGTCTAGGTTCAAGACCTGCCGGCGCGGTGCGGTCGGGTGGATCTACGATGCGTTACAATATGTCTCGGGATGGTAGAAGTCCTGGCGCTGTGACTAGCGGAGAGAACAAGCTAGGGAGATTAACCATGGGCAAGACTGCCTCCAAAGAGACCGGACGGTCGAATGTTATGGCACGAGGACCGCCGGCGTCTGGAGGATTCACTATAAGTAAAGTCTACACCGATATTCCAACAAACGACGGTACTAGACGCCCTGAAACTATGGGTTTGCAAGAGAGGCAGAGATTCCCGCCTCGTTTGCCAGGAAGAGAACTTGTACAAAGTGGTGAACAGCCGAGTCGTCGGCCTAGGACCACAAATGGCATACAGGAGCGTGCACCCCGGCTCGGCGCGGATCGTCCCCCTCGTCCAGCACGAGAAGGCGCAGGAGCAAACGCTCGTAACCCGCGAGCGAAAGGATCGAATGCTAGACGTGGTGGTGGGACTGGCAGAGGCGGCCGCAGCGATCGTGGCCCTCCCGTGGATGTCTGGAGTGCGGAAGAGAAGGAATATTTCGAGGAAAAGACGGAGAGGGAGGCTGCGAAACTTAGGGATTTCGATCCTAAACTGTCCCAAGCAGATCTTAACAACGTAAGGCCTGCGGTGATGTCGGGGCCGCGGGGCATGGGCGCCCTGCTTGGAGATCGACTACTGCTGGCGAGAAGGTTTCTGAATAACGAATTTGTGGTCTGGGAAAGTAAGGAGCAGAAGGCGGATGTGATAACACTGGCGGAGAAACTGAAGGCGGAGATGCATCTAAAGAGCACCCAGGAGGGTGACGAGAAATCCCCAACACTGTCTGATACCCAAGCGCAGACAGATGCTCTGATGCAGAAGCTGTGGGGAGGTAAATACGAACTGGTCCGACCAACGCAAGAGAAGGATATCATCGGGCATGTGGCGAGGCAGACTGACCGGAACGAGAGCTACTATCCTGAAGACGAGAAGACTTTGCTCCAGAAAATAAGGACCTTACTACCTGCCGAGCAAGCCCGCAATGTTGGAAAGGGGCTAAAGTCCGCAGTAAGATAGACGGGAAAGGACCAGATGACTGTCTATATAGACCGCTATTAATTGTACATTACCGAAATGTCGTACAAGTACAGCTTATCCCCCACGCCAACTCCCTCTCTAACCCCCTTCCAAACCCCTCCTAGCCCCCTCCACCAACTTCTTCGCCTCCCCCATCGCCCTCTCATTAATCTTCTCCATCTCCTTCTCCGCCCTCCTAGAATCATCCGGCCCCACCTGCTTCCCCAACCCCATAGCCCTAAGCCTCTTCTTTTCCGCCCCCCTCGCCTCTCTTAATGCAAGCAGCGCCTCGTCCCCTCTCTTCGATGCAAGCGCCTTAGCAGCTTCCCGTGACTCTTGCGTCGTAGGCGGTATAGGAACTAAGATCGTAAGGGGATCTGTGGGTGAATTTGTGGGGTTCAGGTTTTCGGATGAGCTGGCGAGCGCGGACATGATGGGTTTGATGTGCTGTATAATTAATCATCAATTAGCAAGGAGTATCCTCCTCTTCCAAAACCACAAAAGAGAAAAGAAAGAATGCGCAAATTCCTCTCGACACTCATCCCAACCCCCAAACCCCCCCAAAAGCAAGCACACTCAACACTAACCTCCTTCTCCCCCACCAACACCGCAACATTCCGTCCCCTCACCACCACACTCCCGACATCCCCCAACCTCACCACCTCCTTTCCCCCCTTCGTCAACCTCACCCTCACATTCTCAACCACCTCCGGATCCCTCCCCCCAGCCTTGATTCTCCCTAAATCATTTTTCAAACGCTCAATCGCGCGCGAGACAGCTGCTTCGAGGTCTGAGAAGTCGAAAGGGTCGAGTCCTTTTGTTTTTTCGGCGTTAAGAGGGACGGTGCGTTTGGATTCTTGTTTTCCACCTTTTTTGAGGAGGGGGGGGGTGGGTATTAGGGTGCGGAGGGGGGGTGGACGAGGGAGTAGAGGGTGATTTGAAGGGACACTACAGCGGGAGCATGGTTGTAATGAACGACATGATGAGACTGGAGATATAGAAGGGCGTAAAACACTGTCAGTGAGCGTGGTGGGCAGCTTTMCGCGCATAGCTGCTTGGGATTTTGGAACTGTCGTCAAAAGTTAGTATCGTCTAAGGGTATCTGGAGATCGCTTAGCGTTAGGGTTAGGCTAGTGAGCTAGTGCAAGGCTACATGCCTGCGACGACGGAATGTTATATGCAACATGCTAAAAACAGACAGAGCCATTCCTGCATGTAAAGTTCACTCTATTCACTCTAGCTAAAATTTGACGTCGGAAAAAAGCGGTCATGAGGTCTCCACATCAGCGGATCCTCGAAACCATCCGAATGAGATATTTATGACAAGTAGGCATATATGCCGTCCACCCGTGTGGCCCGGCAGGACTTTTGATCATCGTAACAGCATATTGCTAGAACAGATCGTGGATATCGTTAACGAAAGAACCATCCTTTAAGCGGTACACATTGCTTAACGTGTCGACATGGCCTTCGTTACCAATCTCTTTAATGCCAATTCTTTCTTCTTGAGATCATCAGAACTGGAATCCTCAACCTCGAGTTGAGCCATGGCGTCGCTAAGAGCACTCTCAATCTTGTCCTTAGTGCCACGCTTTAGCTTGAGGGACATTGTTGGGTCAGAGGTGATCTCTTCCACACGCGAGATGTATGATTCGAGTTGTTGCCTGGCCTCAAATTTCTTGCTAAACGCATCGTCGCTGTTCTTAAACTTGGCAGCATCTACGGAGGCGTCAGTACCACTTTCATGGTTCAGGCTCAATCACATACCATTGATCATGTTCTCGATCTCAGTTGACGAGAGTTTACCGACAGAGTTGGAAATGGTTATGTTTGCGCTACGTCCGGAAGTCTTTTCAGTAGCAGTGACCTTGAGAATACCGTTGACATCGACTTCGAACACTACTTCGAGAACGGCGTCGCCAGCCTTCATAGGTGGGATTGGCGCAAGGGTAAATTCTCCCAGAGATGTGTTGTCTTCACAGTTGACACGCTCACCCTGGAAAACAGGGAATTGCACCGTCTGCTGATTGTCTGCGACAGTAGTAAAGGTTCTCTTCTTGATTGTTGGTACGGTTTGACCACGTGGAACCACAGGAGCGAAGATGTTTCCTTCCATTGCAACGCCTAGCGACAGGGGTACAACGTCCAGGAGTAGAAGATCAGCAGTGTCAGCGGAGGTTGCCTTGCCAGACAGAATACCAGCCTGCACAGCAGCACCATACGCAACGGCTTCGTCCGGGTTAATGCTCTTTTCAAGCTTCTTACCATCGAAGAAGTCGCTCAATAGCTTTTGTATCCTGGGAATACGAGTTGAACCACCAACGAGCACAATCTCATCCACCTTGCTCTTGTCCAGTGACGCATCCTTCAGCACCTGTTGAACTGGGTCAATCGTCCCGTTAAAAGCCTTTGCGTTAAGGTCCTCAAATCTGGCTCGGGTAATCTGTGCGTTGAAGTCCTCGCCATCGAACAGCGAGTCGATCTCAACTGTGGTTTGGGTACCATTGGACAATGTTCGCTTAGCTCGCTCGCAGGCGGTCCGAAGCCGTCTCAGTGCACGAGCATCTCCTGAAAGATCTTTCTTCGTCTTGCGCTGGAATTCTTTCTTGAAATGATCCAATAGATTTGTATCAAAATCCTGACCACCAAGATGTGTGTCACCAGCGGTAGCTTTAACGGTGAAGACACCGCCTTGGATGTGTAGTAAGGACACATCAAAAGTTCCTCCTCCAAGATCGTAGATTAGGACATTCCTTTCCTTCTCAGACTTCCCGGAGCCCAGACCGTAAGCAATGGCAGCAGCAGTAGGCTCATTGATGATCCGAAGAACTTGTAGATCGGCGATAGCTCCTGCATCCTTGGTAGCTTGACGCTGGTTGTCATTGAAGTAAGCGGGCACTGTAATAACAGCTTTTTTGACCTTCTTCCCAAGCTTAGTCTCTGCAACTTCTTTCATCTACGCTGAGGGTTAGCATGAGTGAGCCTCCCAACAATAGATCGACGTGCCTTCATGAGAACCATGGAAGATATTTCCTGCGGAGAGAAAGTCTTGGTTTCTCCCAAGTATTCCACCTGTACCATAGGATTTCCGCCTTGATCCACGACTTTGAAAGGCCATGATTCGATATCTTTCTTTACTGTGGGATCGTCGAATCTTCGTCCAATGAGTCGTCTGGCCAAGTCATTAGCATTCAATCCGCCCGGGAAGATTTCGGTGTGTGTCTGACTTAATATCGAAGATTGTGTTGGCGGGATTCATAGCAGCCTGGTTCTTCGCCGACTCGCCAATTAATCGCTCTTGATCGGTAAAAGAAACGAACGAGGGTGTTGTGAAACTGCCCTGCTCGTTGGCAACTAGATATGACACGGTCAGATTCAAGCTTTCAAGGCTGCAGTATCATGTCACGTACTGATCTCGACATTTGTCCCTTCGTAATTTGCGACACATGAGTATGTGGTGCCTGGTCAATTTTTAGCAGGGCACAACTCTTTTGTGGGTCTAGTTTTACCTAAGTCTATGCCTATGGCACCTTCGTAGACTTCGTCGGCCATTTCGTAGGATTCAAGAAGTATATCCCAGAAATTAATTATCCGCAGGACCGTAGGAGAGAGAGCTGTGTATACTCGTGCAGGATGAAGCTTCAACAGAATTTCTTTACGGTGTGCCAAAAAAATAATCGGAGATCGTACCCGCAATTAGCGCACTTCAATAATACGGCTACCCACTGCGGGTTAGACCCTGAAAGGCCACAAAAGGTGAAGCTGCTACCTGATTCAACACAATGAGTTTATTATCGTACTCGATGTCAAATAATGCTATTGCTTGGTAATGCTTAAAGGTCTCTGAGCATGCGCTTAATCCCCCAAACACCACGCTTGGGGTGATATGCCTTGATAATATGTACAAGCTAAATATCATTCCCACTCCAAATCATTCCAATATCATGTCCTCTGAAGATGGACGAAAACAGTGAATTTCTCAAACTCAATCTCTTGCCCAGATCCAACCTTTGGTGCACCCCGTGGAGGCCCAGCAATAACCTCAACCTCTATTGCATTGACCCCAGGAACAACGCGAGTCTCGTAGACTGGTCGCCTTGGATCAGGTTCCCCTGTTTGCGGGATCTGGTGCAAGCGATTATTGCCGCATGTTACAATAGTCTTGCTGGGCCGATGCATTAGACTTGGGGAGACAGTAGGCGTAATACGGAGGAAGTAGTGGGTGAAAGGTAATGTCATGGTCACTGACTGTTGTGTACGAGTAGCGGATGCAGGTATGTCAAGGTTGAAATGGTCTGTTATGTTGAGACCATGGTGAGTCGCGATGTTGAGGTTTGTGATGAGTGCGTCAGATGCATCTACCACAGTATCACAGTTAGCCGAATTCCAATGGTGCAGAATTCCAGGATTTACCTTTTCCTGGCTGTCTAAAACGTGTATTAAAAGGTGTAGCGGGCGGTTGGCTGGTCGGAACGGGACCATTTGCAAGAGATTGTGGGTGTGGACTGCCGCTTGGTAGTCGAGAGGACAGATTCATTGGAGGAGGCATGTTCAGATTGGCAGCGCTTGGACTTCGCCGAACTTCATTCACTCCGTTCATTTGGATTGCATTGAGTGCTGGCGATTGCCCATGAGATGCTTCAGCTTTGAGCCCGTTCATGGCGTGTTCAGTCGATCCACTTCTGTCATGAGGTGGGCGTGTTGTGCCTGTAATATTGGGTGAGTCAAGGGAAGAATCGCGGAACCAGGTTGCTATGCTACCTGTGTGGCCATTGGCCCCTGCCCGTACGAGGTCCTGTTGGCGCTTGAGGGCTTCGTTATCTACCGACATCGCAACGGAGCCACTCCCTTTTTGCCCTCCAAACTTTAACGTAATCTTTGAAGGCTCCGGAGACTTAGCAGGCATCCTAAGTTTTACTCTGGGCTGAGGGGGTTCGGCAACAGCTCGCTTCGCCTCTGCCACACGACGGTGAAAGTATTCCTGTGTGACACGTCAGCGCAAGCTCTCGCGCACTGTGTATAGGATTAACTACCTCGAGCTCACCAGCTAATTCGGAGATTGCGCTACCATCTTCGTTGTAGGTACGAGCATTCTTCCAGATGTAGCTGACCTCGTCCTCGAACGCCTGCCAGCTTTTCAGGAATGTGGATCCTGTAGGCGGATCACGTCCCTTGATACCACGGACAAGCTTTTGGGCGCTCTTCAGAGATACTGGGCGTTTGATGATTCGGTAGTAGTCGGTCAAAGTTCTGGAGGGAAGATGAATGAAAGGTGCGAATATCAATTGATCCCTGTCATGTGTACTAAGCAAACAGCACTTCGAGTTATAGAAATTGACTTACTGATCATCCCTGTAATTGATCATCTCGGTCATGATCTTCTCTTGCGCTTGCTGAAAGGTATTGCCCTCAAAGCTTTCATATGCGCCTTCAGCATCTTGTACTGCTGGAGTTGAGCTTGCTCTACGGTTGTTGGCTGCTGATGACGACCCTACGTGCGTTACAAGACGGGTGCGTCTCCCAGTGGGCTTCTCTTCATCCTCAGGATCATCCTTGATGTTGGTATCCTGCGATTGAGCAGCCTTCCGTTGTTGCAATTTCTCCTGCCAATCGGGAGGAACAGGTGTAGTGTAAGCGGTGTAGTCAGAGGACCTGTAGGCCGGGTTGTGTTCTTCCATATATCTTGAGAGAATCTTGCGGATCTTCTCAGCGTCGGAGAAGACTTGTGAACGCTTCTCATTGAAAGATTTTGCATTGCTGATCATACGTCTGAGGTCACCCTCTAGAAAGGTCATATTTGGGTATTCGTGGGCATTCAGCTTTCTCTGGAGCACAATTGAGCATCAGTTTCATATCCACAAATCTACATCGAGTGGGACATGGAATGTCTTATAGCAATCATAGTGACGCAGAGAGCTACTTTCTAACCTCGATAATCTCCAACGCCATGGGAAGGCCGATCCTCTCATAGTAGTCAGGTAACTTCTTCTATATGTAGATGTTGCATTAGCAACTGTTGCCATATATCAACAAGAGTCGAAGCGTACCCGGTCTGGAAGAGTCAAGAAATGGGTAGCAATTGGCCAATTTCTGATAGAATATAACATCAGTAGGATCATTCTAGCTATGCATTGCGCACAGAGTTTGGAGTGACATACTGCTTGTCGCGTGCATTCTTGAGCTGCTCTAAGAAAGCAAGGCCCGTCTTTGTGGTTCCTTCCGGTGTTTCGTCTATGCCATTCTTGAAGAGAATATGAGTCAGTCATGATCATTGTAATGTGTAACGTTTGGGCCGGTGGTTGCAGTAAAGGTCCAATAGCGTGACCAGGAGGTGCAATGGTGAGGTGCCAAAGGCAAGGCCCTAGCGAAAAGGCAGTGACGGATAATGCTTTTGAACTTCTTGTACCCCGTAACTTCTACAACTACCGACACCAGCGCGCAAGCCCACATCAACAAGATAGGAAGAGCACTGCACATACTGCTAATTTTCTTCGCTTTGAAGCTGGACTCTCGACCTCGTCTGCAGCTGTCGCCGGCACTGGAGCGGCTTTGCGCTTCGAGCTCATCTTCGAGAATCGAGCGGTCGCAGGAGGCTCACCAGGGTGCGGTGGGGAGATTGAGACCTTATACCAGACCACCTCGAACACCCTCTACGATCGAAGCTTAGACTGCAATATGGTCTGCGACTTTTGGTGATGCGCCGGTCTTGAAGAGTTGGGCAAGGGGGTGATGGTCGGTGATCTGAAGCTGGCGAATCTGGTTGGCAACAATGCGCAACTCTAGGTAGCCTTGAACGCGACGATAGCCAGACACAGCTCAACAAAAGGTCTGCGACACAGAGTATCTGTCAATCAGGGAGATGGAACATCACATAATACGCGATTTTGCTGTAACTTGTAGACCACTGCGCAGCTCAGTGAAAGACTGTCCACCAATTGCAGTTTTGAAGCAAAAGCGGTTAGATACTTTGCCAAGCATTCTGTGTGCCCCGCTAATTCCGAAATCGCAAAGGCAGCCGTTGTTTACCCACCTAAGATGCAGCTTCCATACTCTACAACCTTCAAGTTTCTCATGACTTTGCTCTAGCCACTGGATATACTTCTGTGCTCTATTCTGCAGGTTGCTCCTGCAAGATTCTTGCTCATCTTACGTGCCCAGGTGCAGGACACCTTCCCACGCACAGTCTCGTGCTCAGTGGTGTAAGTTCACCAGGGCACGAGCCGTACTCGTGTACGGAGCGCAGCCGTCTAGAAAGTTGCCAGATTCGACTCACGCCCTTCCATTCCTCATTCGCTGGCGGAAGTGGTTGAACTTCGCAGCTACGGTTGCACCAACCTGAGTGTGCATATCCCTCGGACGGCGAATTCAAAGAAATATGGCTGCTATGGACCATGATAGAAGGAACAAACAGCCAAGAATGCTTACAGAGGCAGAGAGGGATAGGCTGGAGGAATTTATAGAGTCCATACATTATTCATCACGGTGCGCATCGCAACATGTCGAGGTCCGCTGCACTGTTGCTAATGATGTTCCCCTAGATATTCCGACGACGAGTTCGAA
Organism: Cladonia macilenta KoLRI003786; assembly: GCA_000444155.1. Lineage (NCBI taxonomy): Eukaryota > Fungi > Ascomycota > Lecanoromycetes > Lecanorales > Cladoniaceae > Cladonia > Cladonia macilenta. The sequence continues at coordinate 1,986,676 of KE598570.1, forward strand.
TATCGCCATGTTCAACTTCCCAAAGATATGGTGAAGAGAATACCAAAAGACTACTTTGATCCATCGAAGGGAACCCTGAAGTTACTGTGGGAAGAAGAATGGAGAGGACTGGGCATCACTCAGGTAGGTCTGAGTCTGACTCTCGTGGGTTGGTCAGGATAGTGCCACTGACTGGGAATTAGAGCCTTGGCTGGGAGCATTACGAGGTTCATGAGCCAGAGCCGCATATCCTTCTCTTCAAGTGAGTACATGTGGATTACTCCCTACACAGAGCCTCCTAATGCAAATAAGGCGACCGATCAACTATCAGCCTCCTGTGGCACATTAATGGCCAGTATCGATAGCCTCTCTTTGCGATTCAGCCTCAGAAGAGGCTTTCATGCTTTTCCGCCCTCCTGCGTTTCAGCGTGTGACTACGACATCAATAGGTCGCCCTATTGCCCTTGTCAATTCTGTGTGGATAGAGATTTCACCTTTGGGCGTTGCTGGACGGGATGGGTAAAGAAATAAAGAAATCATGTCACGACTCGACTCTGTATTTAACCACCAGAACTAGCAGCATCATACCAAAGAAGCTATTTGACCTTGTAATAGTCCGGCGCAACTGGATGGCCAATTGCTCACGAATATCACTTGATATTCTTTTCCAGCCAACGTTCCCAATCCTGAGCGGAGAAACTGCTTGAGATACTTCCTTCTTCGATGCCCTAACAGAAAAATCAGATGTCATTGCGTTTCTGGGACACGGATATACTGACATTGAATAGCACAGTTGGTGTTACATGGACACCCGTTCGTCGATTTGCCTATACAGACATTAGGCGAGCTCCCACCTCAATCGGCATAAGTGTCGCACACCTTCACCATCAATTTCACATCATCCGTCACCTTGTTGCCTATATTCAAGCTCCCCCCTTCGCCCGGCTTGTCTGAGATCTCGAGCAACTCATAAAAAGCTCCCTCATTCACACCTACGCTACCCGCTAATTTCGCCAGCCGCTTATACGTCGCATTCCTGGCTTCATGCACCACGTTCACATCGAAGTACTCTTTTTGATGTTCAAAAAGCGCCGCGCTGAAAGGCCAAAACTTCTCAGGGGAGAGACGTAGTATCGCGGCACCCGCCTCGTGGACAAGTGTACTTGATGGATGCCAGGGTTGGATTTGCTGTCGAAAGAGAAACTGGACTTTGGAGGGGTATTTCTTTGGTAGGAGTGGGAGGACTGAAGTGTATAATGTATTGAACATCTTGGCGGAGAAAGGGCATACATAATCAAGGTCCGTGGATTGGAATTGTCTCAATGAAAAGTCCCTCGGGATGAACAAATAGTGAGGCGGCACTTACAGAGTTCAATGGTGTGTATCGCTCTAGGAGAGACGCCGGCGGAATAGGCTTGACCTGCAAACTTCGGGGCAAGAGCCATCGTAGATAATTAGTACGAGGTATCTTGATACAATTGGAGAGCGTTTCAAGATAAGTAGTGAGAGACTGACTAGAGAACTACGATTGATTAAGTCAAAGTTCGCCGGCGTGGGGTAAACATTCCAACCTAAACGCCGGGTAGCTTCCGTGAAAGCATTGGATCTAAGCTGCGCAGCATTGAGTTGCTACAAGTCAACAGAGTCAACAGTTGTCCTACTTGGCTGTGTTGGTGGTGCACCCTGTCTCGACACTATGCTGATGGTTCCTTGCTCACCCTAACCGAGTCGAGGTGCTCTTGTCATCGGCAAGAGGTCCAGGACTTAAGGCACTATGTCTGTCGTACAACTGGAGATAATCCATTCGCTATCAACACCTACAAATCTCATGCGCTCTCCCTAGGCGTTCTGATAATCATTTATGGCACCGTCTTCAGAGCTCCCAAGCCCACAGGCACCTGAGTTAGGATTCTCAATCTCGCACCAGAGAGTCGAGCTGGACATAGACCTTCCAACCCAAAGCCTCAAGGGCCGGACAGAGATCGTTCTCAACCCTCACTCCAAGGAATTAAAGACCATCCGACTTAATTGCCGGCAATGTATACTCTCCCGCCTTGTAGTCAACAACAAGCCCTGCCCTGGTGCGGCGTACCAGGATCCATACAGTCGCGCGAAGCTTCCCTGGAAAGCAGGCGTTCACCAATATCACATGCTACAGCAGAAGGTGGAAGGCCAGCTCAAAGATCCACCGGATCAAGAGCTGTTACTACACCTGCCTAAAAACACCAAGATAGATGAGCTGGACCCTTTCTCTGAAGAGGCGCAAGGAATACTGTTATCAAAAACTTTGGGTAAAACAGGCTCAAGGGCGGACTCAGTTACTGCGATTGATTTGACTCAGAGCACTCGGACTGGGGTCGAACAGACAGCCCGCTTCACTCCAATTACAGTCAATATCGAGTTCGTGGTTAAAAACATTCGAGATGGCATGCATTTTGTTGGCTGGGATGAAGGCGACCTACGTTATCCTCATGCGTACACAACGAACTCTTTGTCACCTGGTGCTGCGTGCTGCCTCTTTCCATGCACTGATGACCTGACTTCACGTTCTACATGGGAGATTTCAATTAAATGCCAGAAGACTATTGGAGACGCTCTTCGAAGTTTCTCAGGCTCAAAAGTGCAACCCCATTCAAACGGTGCTAATGGAAACCACAATGATTCAAGCGGCAGTGATAAGTATGATGACTTCAGTGATGAGGACAAGGCACTCGATTTAGCCGTCATCTGCACCGGAGACATGACCGACGAGGTGAGGAACCCGTGTCTTTGAGCTGGTGATATCAGCTCATCTTTACAGATTATTGATCCTCGAGATCCCACGAAAAAGACCACTTCTTTCACATGCACGACACCTATATCAGCGCAGCATGTTGGTTTTGCTATAGGGCCATTCGAGCACGTCGACCTTGCGGAGTTTCGTGAGAGTGACGAAGACGAAAGACTTGGACAGAACACTGTGCCCGTTCACGGCTTTTGTCTACCTGGCAGAAGTGGTGAGACAAAAAATACCTGTCTCCCCTTAGCGAAGGTAAGGCCTCCAGATGCAGACCGTATCATGAGACTAAAAATGATAGGCTATGGACTTCTTTGCTTTGACCTATGGGTCATATCCATTCTCAAACTACAAGCTCTGCTTTGTTGATGAAATATCTTCGGACATTGTTGACACGGGGTCGTTGTCAATTTGCAGCAATCGCTTATTATTCCCAGAGGATATAATAGAACCATTATTTCGTGTTAGTCGTCAGCTTGTCCACGCTCTAGCAGTCCAATGGATGGGTATAAATATCGTGCCGAAGGACTCTTCGGACTTCTGGGTAATCATAGGGATAGCATACTTCATGACTGATGTTTTTATGAAGAAGCTGTCGGGCAATAACGAATACCGTTACAACCAAAAAAGAGCAGCGGATCGAGTTGTCGAGCTTGATGTTGCTCGACCATCATTGTTGGACACGGGACCTCTGATCACTCTCGATCATTTGGAGCTCGAATTCATGGAACTCAAAGCACCACTTGTGCTTTTCATACTGGATCGAAGGCTTACCAAAGCTGGCGGGTTTGCGGGTCTCTCTCGAATCATATCACGCATATTCTTGAACGCTAGAATTGGCGACCTTCCCAATGGCGCCCTAGACTCTGCTTCCTTTATCAAAGTCTGCGAGAAATTAGGTCACTTAAAGCTCGACAACTTTTTTGCACAATGGGTTGAAGGTGCTGGGTGTCCAAGGTTTCGTGTCAGTCAGAGATTTAACAAAAAGAAGCTTGTGGTAGAGATGTCGATACATCAAGTACAATCTGAACCTACCAAAGATCGCGATCTAGAGAGCAGCACATTCATTCGAGACGTCAAAGAAGATCAGGTTCCTGTATACGCCGGCACTGTTCAGCAAGCGTTCACTGTAGGTCATACGTGGTATGAATATGCAGATAGCCACTAATACTGCAAAAGGGCCCAATGACTATACGTATCCATGAAGCGGATGGGACACCCTACGAGCACATAATTGAAATCAAAGAAGCCAAGACAACATTCGATATTCCCTACAACACTAAGTACAAACGCCTAAAGCGGAGTAGACGGCAAAGAGAAAGGACAGCGGCCGTTGCAGGAACGGATTACGCTGCAGGTGTGGGGGACGATGTTCTACTGTATTCTTTGGGCGATGTGCTGCAGTCGGAGGAAGACATGCGTGAATGGGATTTGTCTGATTGGAGCAAGGATGACGAAGACAAAATGAGCCAGGAGTCTTATGAATGGATAAGAATGGATGCAGACTTCGAATGGATTTGTAAAATGACCGTCAATATGCAATCCTATATGTGGGTCTCTCAGCTCCAACAAGACAGAGACGTTGTGGCCCAACTAGAAGTAAGTCCACCCGGTACCATAAGAAAAGTAGATATTGACATTACAAGTCCGTCCAATGGATATCCACTGTACAGCCTCACCCACTAGTCTCGACAATTCTCATTCGCACTCTAATGGATCAGCGATACTTCCATGGTATTCGCACAGCAGCAGCAGAAGTCTTGGCACGGAATGCGAGAGACGAGTTAAAATGGATCGGCCGGCGACACCTCGAAAAGGCCTTCCAGGAATTGTTCTGCTACAGCGACTCAGCAATGACCCGTGCAAATGACTTTTCTGACAGAGCGTTGTATTACATACAGACAGCGATTCCGCAAGCCATAGCGAAGATACGAAATGCTGAGGGCAGGAGTCCTTTCGAGGTAAGGAAGTTCCTCTATGAGAAGTTAAAGTTCAATGATAATTCCAACAATGAGGCAAGCTCTCCACCCCTTCAACTTTGAGTAAAGTGCTAATAGAAAGGTAGTTTTCCGACTGTCACTACCTTGCCTGCTTGATGAAGGCGCTGGCCGAAGCTCTGGCGGCGAGACCTCCACCTACTGAACGAGCATTCGACGATTTCGAGGATGATGGAGATAATGAGTTATTCCACAGCGCTTGCCTGGACGAGATTGACAGGTATCGACGCATTGATGAATGGATACCGTCGTATCATAATGTTCTATCGACCACAGCTCTCGATTGCAAGCGAATATTAGCAAGGGCTGGTATCATCGAGACCAGACCAGCAGACTTCTTACAATATACCCCTGATGGTACATCGGAATATCTACGCCTCAACGCTTTTGGTAATCTTATGTCCCTTGGTATGATCAAGAATGATGCCATCCTCCGCTGGTTCCTCTTTGTGCTGGGCACAGACCCTTCGCCATACGTGCGAGAGAATATGCTCCGCATCTTCGAAAAGACACTAGGTGCAACAGCTATTGGTGAGCATCTAGAAACTGCCAAAGCACAAGTGGCCCAGCAAGATGGCTTGGTGATCGAGCAAGAGTCGTCAACAGAAGCCCGACAGGCCGATTTAGCAAGAAAGCAAACAATTCAAGGAGCTCTCAATGCACTAAGAGACGAATTGTCCGCAAACCCTGTTCTAAAGACAGAGCTCTGGAACGCCATCACCTCGCCTACCCTCTCACTCCAACAAATGGGTGATCTCTTGGACCTATGCGAACTCCTATATACTCCCACCACTACCATGGTTGTCGTGCTTAGATACCCCCGCTACTGGACCTGCCGGAAAGTCGGTAAAGGCAAAGTCCTATTTTCTCCCTCCTCTCGTGTCCGCACTACCCCTTTACCCAAGCGACAGATCCCATCTCAATCACAAACCTCCCAGCATCCTACGGTTAGTCGCGAGAACACCAATACGGCTAACACCATGCTACCACCCCTCAAACTCAAGTTCGCGGTGCCAAAGAAGCCGACGCTTCAGAGCACGCCATCTACGTCGAGTGTGGAGAGCACACCGACGGGTCTCGAGGGAAGTATTGGGGGCGAGGCCCCGAAGCCGAAGTTGAAACTTAGTTTCAGCAAATTGAAAGGAGGTGGAGGACAAGGAAGTCCAACACCTTGAGCTGCGTTATGGCGCATATGTAAGATATTGCATTTGGCGTTGGACAGGGGCAACAAGCCTAAATATCGGTCAGCCGAGTCGACTGACGGCGTTGAGCTTTCGTATCTATGCACTAGGTTAGATAGGATACCCCCGGCTCTACCAGAACTTAGAGGTCTACAAACTTTGACAATACTCGTAAAACACTATTCTAAATAACTACCATTTCAACTACCCAACTTTTGCGCATGCCCAAGCACGCTGCATCAACATTTACGCTCTCTCGGATCGAGACTCCCTACCTCCAGCATCCTTTCTCCATGCAAATGTGCATACTGCTCCACCCATGGAACGACCAGATTGGCCAAGCTAGTGTCATAGTGACATTGGCCGTTGTAGCATCCAGGGACTTAGTAGTCCTTACGGCATTAAGCCAAATATGGCGTCTCATATGACGCTTTCCAAAAGGTTTGATGACAAGCATTGTCAATAGACAGGTTAGATGCTTCTACAATTATCATTCTATTAAAGCGCTCTCCCGTACAGCCTTAAACAACCATGAGACCACATTCGACGAGGGAGATGAATTAAAAACGAAAACCCCGGTAGCTGGGATCGTGATGCACTTAACACCCGAGAAAGTGATTACAACCTCGATCGAGCCAGTGACCAACTCCAGCCTTCATGCATTTGTGTGCCGTGTCTCAAATGATCCTGAAGTCCATTACATCCTCCTTCACAGCTTTTCGGACCCAACTCCCATCCATTATCCCATGCAAATACGCCTCTCCTACCAGCTCCCAATACCCATGTTCCTGTTCTTTCTCCCTCAGAACGAATGGTACATCACCGCCTCTGAGCACACAAATTACGTCGTTCGCGCGGGCTTCCCAAGGTGCAAGGCCCAGGTATCCTTTTGAGGTAGTGACAAACGACCTTTCAATGCACCGCCATGTAGCAGCATCGCTATATGGCCGAGTATATGACTCCTTGTTCTCCTTCCCTTCATTCTTACCAATCCAGGCCTCGAATTTTCCGGCGAAGTCGTCACTTGGGATGGGAGGCCCTTTCAAGGCAAGATCACGATCTGCAATGAGAGTCCGCCAGAAGGCTTCTCTGCGACCGTGCAGCGTCGCGTACGGGTTTGTCTCCATGCCCATCTTCTGCACATGCTGCTCCCATTCTTGGCAAGTAGCTACGGTAGTCTCTCGGCGTTTCCGCTTTCTATCTAGATCTTCTTTCAGGTCGGTGCCTGTATAGTATTCTACCGAGGGCATATTGGAAGCGAAGCAGACGACGTCTACTTTCAAGCCACTGAGAACTAGCGTCTCCTCTGAGTATTCGTCGCCAAAGCGTGCGGAGGCGGAGTTCAAGCGACGTGTCACTATCCAGGAGATATACCCGAAGATAATGCCCAGGATGAGGCCTAGGGTGGGCCCGAAGGTATATACACACATACGGCGGAGAATTTCCGGTGCCAGAGCCGGGAGCCCAAGCTTTGTCCAAGCTTTGTTGTCCGCACCGGCTTTATATGGCGTATAGCCTTTGAATATAGGTATCATAAGATGACCACCGACATCTTCATTAGTAAAGTCTGGCACCCACGACGGAAGCGAGATCGTCTTGCCATCTTGGTGTGTCTGTAGAAATTTCAATGGGCTCCGAAGCTCGCGTGTATTCATAAAGTACTGGGCGGCTTTGACCATAAGCGAGCGGTCAGGAAGACGGTAGTCGGGCGAGAAGTATTTGCGCTCTTGGAGTGTGCATAGGCCTAGGAGTGCGAAGATATTGTCTTTCTTTTCTTGGCACTTGGACTCTCCAGTCAGCGATATCATTTCGAAGAGAGTCATCCTGTTATTGGCAATACTATCTCTGACTCGCCTCCAGTCCCAGAGAATGTGGCTCATGGGCGATGATATCGATTGCAGTCGAGATCCATTTCTTCTTCTGTACCGGCTTTCCATAGCTTTAAACTGTACAAATTTCTCTATGTCTACAGCCTTCTCACCACAATGTACGATGGCCCTTCTAGCAAGAAGAATTTCTTGTATTACCCAAAGCCGTGTCCACCATTGGCGTCTGAACAGGCAGTTGATAGCTTCCCACGCGTTGGGGTCCGGCTGATAGTCTAAGTCATCCAACCTCATGGTAGTGACAGAGTTGAGAAGGTCCATGGCACAGTCACTACCGTCTGCGCTCTCTCCAAGCCATACCCATGCCTGAGAAGCTGCACATCGATTAGTGGCTACCAAATGATKATCAACTATCCGACTTGCCTCCAGCATAAATCTGTCCCATTAGCATGATCTGCGATTCTTTTTCAACCTTGTCTTTCTGATTGATACAGGTCGCATCATTCCATAGGATCACCTCTTCGTCATTCCGTCGCATATACTTCAAAGCAGTTGCGAGGCTCTTCGTTACTGGGATTTCTTCTTCATTGAGGCTTATTGTAGCACGGTCATTCGGATCACCCCAGCAATAGGACAGCGCAACGTAATTGGGGCGTTGATCCAAGGAAACTATGCGTAGCTTGCACTGGATGTCCTTCTCGAAAGTCCCTGGACATAGAGTAAGCAGTCGGATCTCTCCGCGCTCTTGCTTGAGGGGCGACCAAATCATCGCAATGTGCTCGCTATTGGACTCAGAACGCTAGCTGAATAACCAAAACGCAGGAGATCTCGACGAAAATAGTGGTACACTGGAGCGAGGCTCGACCAACACTAGGTATGCGGAGGGTGCTTCAGCTACAGGGCTCATAGTGACAGGTAGAGATATTCTCCCAATCAATCAGCATAGGAGGGATTCTCTTGGTACCAAAAAATTGCCGCAGTCAACAAGAAGAAAAAGGCCTCATAGCGCTTTACTCTGCTAACGAGTTCGTTGTTGGATGTGAAGAAGTATCGAGTACCTGCCATGTTGCCTTGCACAACGACTTGGCGGCATGGCCTAAGGAGCTCAATGCTCTAGATCTTAGGGTCGAGCTATGCCTAAGTGATACTGTAGTTGTCAAGAGCCCTATTAATGGCCCCCAGGCGGCTGTCGTCTTGGCACCCTTCGAGGGGCATGTTCATGGGCTTGCACTCTTGGCACGCTAAGTCTGTTAGCGCCAATCAACACTTATCGTGTGGTCAACCGTAAGGGTACCTTACGGTTGAAATGTGAAGCTCTCTACGTAGATCTAATAGGTGGTCTTGGTGGAGGTGGTGGGATTCTACTGGTAGGAGGCCCCTGCTGCTTGAAATAATCTATGACTAATCGACACCTGCCAGTAGCACCTTCCTTCTTACGTCAGTAAATTCTAAGACGAGTTTGCATGCCAGCTCCGTGCTATAATACACCTTGACTATACGATACATGGAAAAAGAAGCCTTGAGAGATGGTTTCTCAATGCCCGTAGCTGATACCAAATATGCCTTGGTTTTCGTAATAAAGTTTGTCGCTGAGAAACTATCCTCATCACTCCACAGAACAGCCATGCATCCTAAGCTCATCAAGTCACAACTTCCAACGAGATGGCCACTAGAAGACAATCATTACCATCATTTATCGGATACACTCCTCCCAAAGTCATCAATCATAGTGCATCAAATCTCGATGTAAAACTCTTCGTCTACAACTTCATTCGTGGATGTGATGACGACCTTGATGAATACGCTGCATGGGAAATAGCACGGAAAGCGATAGGAGATGGCGAAGCAGTCCTGGGGTTTAAGAGATATGAGTGGATCGAACTACTAGGTGATTGGGGAGACATCATATATGAGGAAATACAATCCCATAGGTACGTGGATATGGAATAGTATTCCAATCACTCTGATACTTATCCTGATAATTTTATCATATAGACAGACACGATTTGGCCATACGTTAAGAAACTTGAATGATTACTGCTTATCGTGGCTTCATGTTTCACCGTGCTCGATCTCTACAAGAGGATTGAACTCAAGAACACCAAAGGTTTCGGTATCACCTCCCTCATCTACACAGGTGTTATCCAGATCCTCCACGCCATCACATCCACTCGATGGGTCGAAAACAGCACAATTCGAACCTCCTTCAAGCCCAGACCAGCAAAATCAGATCAAAGCCCCTGGGTGCCTTCAGTCAACTGAAATCTCCATTGAGAAGGAGAAGGAAGGGGCTCGTGGGAGCAGAAAACGTCTTCTTTTTCACCACGACATAGAATGAGACAATACCTTCCTTTGCAGATACACAGTACGGATACGCCATATTGAAATGATTCCACTTGTTGCCTGCGAACAACTGCTCCCTACCAAGCCTGACCTTGCAACCTGAATCCCAATCCTCCATTAACCTCCTCCTAGCCGCTCACGAAACTCGAGGCGTTTCACGTTAGGTAGGCAGCCTCGAAGACGTCTCGGAACCAATCTCCTGGGTTTGTGGAAAGGTCATCTATCATCTGTCCTTGGGCCATTTCATCTTGGAGTAGACTCAGTTTTCTCCGCAACCCTAGATGATCATGATCAACAGCTCTCAGAAATCATCTACAATAACTTGGAGGTATTGTTCAATAGTGGTCCGGAAGCCCACGGATCTTGGCGGAGAGATATGAGGGTCATGTGATCTGTCGGAGGGGGTTGAGATTTCTCCGCGATTCCAAAGGTTAGGGTTGCACAACCTCTGCAACGTCATCTAGTGCAGCGGTTAAGTCGTACAGCCTTGCCCAGTTATCAAAAATCTCTCTCAAGTTGTTGAGGCAGCTAACAAAAGCCCATTTGGCCCTTTAGATTTATATCGGAGGATACCGACTTTTCTCCGCGATTCTGAAGTTTGCACTGTGAATGAAGGGGTCAACACCTCGACAAGTCACCTGATTAGGCAGTCAGCGGATAAAGTTCGGGCGCCTGGATGCAGTAAATATGTAAATGAATACTTTCCGTCCTTCCAGCTCCTTCTTCTGATCTCATGTACCAAAAATATGTCGACCTCGAATACGGAACGCGCATCGTCCCCCAAAAAGATGTCGCCCTCGAAAACGCCGGAAGGCTCACCTTCCCCCAAAAAACCAAAGTAGGTCAAGTTCAGGTATTGCATAAAGCCTGAAACTGACCAGTGGACGCAACATAGGTTTGCCCACGTTAAGACGGTCACGCTTTATGTCGGCAAGGACAAAGTAGACTTTCAAGTCCATGAGGACACGCTCTTCGATGCATCACCACTTTTCCGCAAAGCTTTCACCTCCAAACCTGAAGGCGATTCAGAGCAAGTTTTGGACTTCTCCGGCGACGACCCAGGCTTGTTTGGCCACCTCATCGCATGTATCTACTCTAAGAGCTTCAGCATGGATATTTTCGAAGATGCGAAGTCCGCTGGCGAGAAAGAGGTAGAGGCTGCCCAGCTATACGTACTTGCCGAAAAATATGACGTGGAAACCGTCATGTTGAACATTTGTATCAAGCTCCGCGCACACGGCAAAGAGCAGCTCCGAGCGACAGGAACATCGTATTACGATCGTAAGGAGCAGCTCCCTCCGGAGCGCCGCGCGGTCGAAATCGCTTATAAGTACACCTCCCGTGCCTCGAGTCTCCGCAAGGTCTTTGTCGATTGGTATGTGACGTGCAATGTGGATAAAGACACAGGTGTCCGCGAATGGCTAGCAACTGTCCCAGAATTCGCCGCAGATCTTATTGTGACGCCTTCTCGTACGCAGCACTATTTTGACAGGAAGGAAGATGACTACTTGTTGAGGCTCACAGGCAAGGCGTATAAGGCCGTGTGATTGTGTGAATTCCGAGTTCCACTCGAGTTAGATTGTTATAGCATAATAATCAAGTCGAAAGGTAATAAAACCAGGGAGCAATAGAGAGTCCTCAAAGCTAACGCCATGAAGATCGCCCGGCGGGCTAGGTAGTCAGCGGAGGTTTAGGGAAGGACGACCTGCAGTCTCTAGTAGTATCAATGACATCACATCACTAATGGAATCAATCCAAGCAAAGACTTACTCTACAATATAAATTTCACCTTTTGCGTGTATTTGATGCGTACGCGTCCTCTGTTGGCCACCATCCCGAGCTATATTCTACCTAGCTATGCCTCCCCTTCCTTCCTCCCCTCAAGAACTACCCGGCACAGGAGAGGTAGGACAGGTAAGAGAATGGAGCATAAGTCATGCATACAAAGCTAACGCCCAATAAGTCAATCATAATCACACCTCTGATAATTGTAGTTCTAGAGGTTTCTAGCCCTTTGTTATATCTTTTTCGCACTTAATGGGTAGGTGATATAAGAAACATGCTGCTTTAGATGAGCTTAATAAGTTTTGGACCTAGCTTAAACATTCCCGTTATATGAATGACTTCATGATCCATTCCCTTACTCAAATCCTTCGGCAAACCCTCCTGCGGACACGAACTCGTACCATCTACCAACTCCATTAGCAATCCGTCTCAACTCGAACCCAAGGAACACAAAGTGAAAGGCAAAGGAAAAAAACCAAAAGAAAATTTGAATTCAAACTCACCAGGCTGCCTAGGAAAATGAATCCCATCCTACTCACTCCCAACCACACAAAAGTAATAAGAGAACCTGACTCAATTAATTCCCCACACACCGAATACTCGCATTCACCCCTCTCCTGGATACCCCCACCGTCCCCCCAACCCCCCCTTCCTATACCCGCTCCTCCTACTCAGCACAGTCCCCTCCACCACCAAAAACTTATACGAATCCAACCCGGTCCACCATTTCTTTCTGATTCCCTTGTAATAAAGTGACTAGCACCAGCACCAGCACCAGCACCACCAATACCTTCACTCGACCGCAAAGCCAGTAGGAAGCAGAACAGCTCTGACATCAAGACAACTCTCAAGCAAGGCAATTGAGCCGGCAACTCAATCGAAAGACCGTTGGCAGTGACTCAATTATAAGACGTAGGGATACCAAACCCCTTGAACGGTCCAGTGGTTAGCTGGTTCGCCTGCAGGATCTGTGTCCCAGAATCAGCATTGAGTCTAGAGGAGCGAGCAGCCTGAGATAGTTGAAACAGTATGTATTTGTATTTGGTACGGGAGTGGTGTTGGTACGAAGAAATGTCAAGACAGTACTCGGAATAACGGGCAAGGGTATGTTGTAAATGTTAAAATTCTAATGGGGATATACACAAGGCCAGAGTGGCGGAAGATCGCATGGTAGGTTCTGTAATGCTGCAATGGGTTCAGGATCATAGGGAGATGGGAAGGGGAAGATTTGAGACGTTATGAAGGTCAAGGGTATGGTGAAGGAAGATTGTCCAGAGCATGCTACAGAAGGCAGGTAGCTGCCATTGTAGCGTATCATGAAGCTTTAGATCGTATATATACGTTGCACCTGCAGCTTGTTGCTGACATGGTCCGAGGATGCAAGACGTGCGTTGGTGTTTGATAGCTGAAAACGTGGGGTACCATGTTCAGCTACGAGGAACTTCCTGATGGGGCAACTCGCAAAGGCCCTCATCATTGTGCCTGTCCAACCACGAACCTTTTGATCGGTCCGCTTCGCTTCCATCATAATTTCATTTCCAATAACAAATGTATCGGCGATTGAACGAGCGGTATCAATACCATGATCATCACGACACTCCCAGCGAATAGCTCCCTCACCTTCATTGGTGCGTTTACTTGCCACAACGCCACCACGTCTCTGTCAGCCAGCCCACAGCCCCATTCTTTCTGCCTCAGGGCTTCCATGGTGCGCCTGCTCGAACCAATTCCTCGCTCCTAACCCAGCAAACGGCCCAATGTATGGGCCATAGGTAGCAGGAGCGCTCCAAGCAGAGCTTGAGGGCGACATGATCTCCGATTGGTAAGATATAGATTGCGGAATAGGTATGGGCATCGATTGTATATCGGATACATCTTCCATCGTATCATCTATGTCCTCATCGAGGACCTCCTCGTCTTCTGGTGGAGGAATCAATCTTGTCATCGGAGGTGGCTGGGGTGGAGGGATCTCTCTAACGTCCATTTCCTCGAGTTTAGGTTTTGAAGGCATGTCTTTGAGTAGACCGGTAGATGATTCCAATGATTCGATTGCAAAGTTCAAGAATCCCGCGCTTTTGGCACTAACTGATAATGCCCATCTATATTCAGATAATCGTGCCCTGTAGAATAAGGCCTCTTCTTCGCACGGGCTTGTGGCAAGGAGCAGGCTACCGAAGGTAGCAATGAGGGCAAAGTTGACTCTGGAGGGAAAGTACCAGAACGACGTGAGGTGATTGGGACGAAGGCGATTGACAAACTCCATAGCCGAAATGAGCCGGGCTTTGGCCGCTGAGCGACAGACGTGTGTGAGGTAAACATCAGTGGGTGTAGAGCTGAGCGAGCGAATGATGCATCGGTGAAGAGTAATTTCTGTTGCAAAGTAGGCCAGATGGAGGTGACCTTAAGAGTTTGTAAGCTTAGAATCAAAGATGGAGGAAGAGAGCAGTCTCACCAATCGTTGCAGGCGCCTGCCCATTGTCCATTTTCAGGTCTTTTGGCAGGCGCGTGAACCATTCCTTGAGAGTCACCTGAATGGGTTTCGCCTGCGCTAGGACCAGCCGAGTACCATTCTCCCCAGCGGCATCAAATTCTTGCATGGCTCTCTGCGTGTATAGAGTCTCCAAGATACTCGACAAAATCTCCGTTAGAGCGACCATCTGACGAAAACACTCCCGCCCACGCTTTAAGTCCTCCAAGGTATCCTTCTCTTCTTCATATCGATCAAGCGCTTCGAAGTCCTCCTCAACCAAATCACGAACAGCCCAATTGGCCTTGGATATTAACGATGGCCGACCATGGACCAATGAACACCATTGATCCTCCATATATAGAGCCCAAGCCAATCTCTTTCTTAATCCTCTCTCAAAGGGCGAAATAGTCCAGCTTGAACAGTCCAGATGAAGTCCAAGTTCGAAGGCAGCTCCTACCAGCTGTGTGTTCAAGAACTTGGTGTCAATGTCAGACCTTTGCATCAAAAGCAGTCCAGCTTGGATGGTAGGTAGTGTCGGATTGACGAGCGAGCTTTCGAGCAACCTGAAGGCCATTTCCTCCAGGTTATCGAGATCGACTTGTTGCCATTTTGCATATTCCATCTCATGCGCACCAGATGCGGCTGCGACAACATATATAGAGGAGAGGAGAGCTGGATCCAAACAATTTCTCTGCCGACTTTTGTGAGCCTCGAAAAAGGTGTCTTCAATGATCGGCAGGCTGCGGTTTATCGCTCGAAAATGCTGTATAAGCGAAGGCCCATGAGGGCCCACCAGCTTTTCTATGCTCTGAATAAGGTTCATTTGTGAGTCTGGATAGCGAACAACGCCAGGCTGGTGAATAAGGAAGGCATTTCGAGCATCAGATTTTTGATAGCTTGGGCCACCCGTGCGTGAGACTTCGAATAGTAACGGATCGAGCTCGGTCGTATAACCTATGTGTGATCCTTGGTAATGCCAACTGTTTGCGGCTTCTGAGCGCGAGCCATTCGAGCCCCCGGACTCCTCCCGCTTTATCTTGACCGATCCTTGAGGATTGTTTTGCGACTGCATTTCCATGGTTGACCTTTCCAAATTGGAATCAGCGAGCATATCTCACGGAAAATAAATCAGAGTGTACTGACCTTCTCTTGCCCAAGTTAGGATCCTTGCCTTCAGAATCCAGCCTTCTCTTCCGTGGCCTTGGGTCTTCCAAAAAGGTGCACTGTTGCCCATGTGTACTGCACGCGACGCATGCATTTGTCTGACCCTCGTTCATGACACACTTGCTTTTCTTCCTCCGACAAGCGTCGCAAGGACGCTCCTTGCGCCCTCGGGTGGTTTTGCCATTTGTGGCTTGCATCGGTCTTGACTCTGAAGACAAACTTTCGTTTGAGCGTTGAGAAGACAGGCCCGGGGTGGGTCTGGGGGTGGATGCTGCAGGGAGGAGAGGTTGGCGGAAGGCGACTGCGGCAGTCATCGTGCCAGCGTATATTTAGTAAAGCTGAAAGCTCGGACACTTGCCATCGTAGTTAGGGTCAGTGTACAATTGCAGTCTCATAAGGAAGTACGAGTAAGCTGACCTCGGCACCCCTATTGCTTGGTCAAAGCGTTGTAAGAGCGATCAATGACTGCAGGATGGCCAGATAATTTTGACGAACTAGATGTCATGGAATTGGTGGCACTCTGGGGCCAGTAAGTGGTGCTTCTTGGTCAACTATTGTTTTACTGATATTGATATGGACAAGAACTTTGGCTCTGACGGTTGGTGAAGGTTTGCTAAGCACGGATGTACCCGCTGAACCCATTTTCTGGGTCAAAGGAAATGAGGTTGATATAATAGACAGTTGGGAGGTTGGAGGTTTGCTTTTTCCCCTGCTAGCCCTGGTTGCGAGCCAATTGGTATGCGTGGGATAGCAAAACGTAAGAGAAACGGAAGTCGTGTGGCAGAAGCAGCTATTCGGTGCTTACAAGTGCGTCGACTGTGGGGTTTCGGAGGAATACGTCTGAAGGCATCTCAGTTGAAGATCTGACATCGGTTTAGGTCTGGAGGAGAATCAGGAGGTTTGATAGGTGGACGGAGCATTGGAGAGCCAAGACCTTATCTGACATATGACTAGATGACTAGACATACCACCAAAATGACTAGCCACAAGATAAGGATTCGACTTTTGTTTGGGTGCAGCCGTTTGCCTTACCTAAACGTTATGTCATAGCTACAGTATCACTGACACGACCGCCAAAAGTAGGGACAAGGCTCACTGACGCCTCTGTGCGAGGACCATTTTGAAGAATTGGAACGGAACGTGACCAGGCAGATGTGAAAAGATATTTTGCGATGGGGTACTGGCCAAGTTCTGAGACGACTGTCGTGTGAGGAGTTTCAGCATGCTGAGTGTCCCTGCGTCTCTGGCGTCCGCTCCTTGCGCTCCTATGATAATCTGGGGATGATGCGCCCCAAATCGGCTGACTAAGCATGTCTTCTCATCTTGAGCTGTCAACTTGTGCTGTTCGATTGTCGGAGCTCACATCGTCAGTGGACGATGAATGAATGTTGCATACAGATGCTGTAGGAGCTCTGAATGAAGAAGGTTGTTGTGTACCAAACACGGCTTGTCGGCTTCCTCGACTCTGCTGCTCCGATTTCGCTCATAGATGAATGCCCCCTCTCCTTCGTCACTCTGTCCTCTCATGTAACAAGAGCGCTGAGCTCTGGTTTACTCCTCTCTGTTCTTATGTGTTTCTCATTCTCGCTGTTCCTTTCTGACCATCAGTTGATGAATGAAAATGGCAGCAGAGCAAGGCATGAGCTCAGAAGAGAGCGCTACTAATGGCAACCCCGAACAGTCGAAGCTCGATGAACCAGAGTCCATCTCTCACGCAACTAATCCTTTAATAAAAGCCTTCGGATCCAAACCAAAAGACCATTGGACCCACTCCGCCTACAACGCCTCTGCATCCTTCGTCCCCCTCCTGACTACCGAGATTCTTCAATGGCTGAATCCCCAACCTACAGACGCCATTCTTGACCTTGGCTGTGGTGACGGTGTGCTMACTGCTAAGATAGCCAATATGTGTTCCAGCATAGACGGTTTCGACGCCTCAGCGAACCTCCTCGAATCTGCTCGCAACTCCTACGGCACGGTGCCAAACGTCAATTGGCGCATGGTGGACTGTCGATATCTCGAGACCAGTAAAGATCTCGGAAAGGGAAGATATGATAAGGTGTTCTCGAATGCGGCTCTACATTGGATCCTGCGGGACCCGTCTACACGTTTGTCTGTGCTACGAGGCGCGTACAAGGCTCTTCGTCCAGGAGGAGAGTTCGTCTTCGAAATGGGAGGTGCTGGAAATGTAGAGGGTGTGCATGCTGCGCTCTTGGCTGCTCTCAAACATCAGGGTGTGAGCATCGAGGAGGCTAGGGAAGCATGTCCTTGGTACTTTCCGAGTGAGAATCTCTTGAAGAATATGTTGGAAGAAGTGGGCTTCACAGTGCAGAAGTGGAAAGCTGAATATAGACCTACGGAGTTGATGACAGGCAAGGCAGGAGGTTTGGAGGGATGGGTAAGGTTGATGGGCGCGCAGTTTCTAGACGTGTTGCCTACAGAAGAGAAGAGGGAGGCTGTAGTGAAGGAGGTTTGTGATGTGCTGAAGACTGTGATTACACATGAAGAGGACGGAATTATGTGGCTGGGATATGTCAGGTTGAAAGTGCTTGCTCAGAAGTAAGGCACACCTGTCACGTAACAGGCACGCATCCATGATAGACAAAGCGGAGTATCAAGCACCGCTCCAAGGTCTTTGGCAATGCACCCAATCAGACGAACCCCTGTCGAATTCCGTCATATTCTATCAAAACACCATATGATATTATTAGCGACAGCAAACTCGGTGGTGGCGGAGTCTACTGCAGATATCTGGTTCAAGCAGATCGTTCCACTTCAGAAAGAGAAAGGCAACAAGCTAGTCAGTCACGCCTGCCGTTTCTTCGAGGAACATGTGTTAACCTCAACTCAGGTGTGCATTGATCGAACACTTTGAGCAGCCTTGTATACTTGGAACAGTCATACTTACCATAGCATTGGGACATTGCAAGCATCGGAATCTATACGTAAGCGCAGCATTACCACGTCCGCAGCAAATGGCAGAGGCCCATAACCCAGGCATTAGCGAAAATGCTGGAGTTTATGGTGAGCGACTGTGCCAGTATACCTACGCCACCCAAAACGATGATATCCAATTTCTCGAATACCCTTGGCTCCATCGGTCAAATATCCTCAACCAACAGTATGAGCTAGCCAAGTTGCAAGGGTTATGTTGGGATAAGCGGGACGTCCCTGGTGTGACCCGTAAGGAATTAAAAACTAAACTTCATGACTACAGTAAGTACCTTTTTCCACTTGGCACCCACTGCCCACCTAAGCTGAATACTTTTAACAGTAACTGCAATTCAAGATTACTCCTATGTCAGATCATTAAGACGACCCAACGACCCGCACGCTGCCAGGCTTCGAGACCACTTTTTACAAGCATTCCCTGAAATTGCAGAATCAGCCGGTGGTCCATTCGACTCTCGTCATTGCAGTCTCTTGACAGACCCTAGACCCTCAGATCCTATTCGCAACTTTCTGAAAGCCCGGCTGCCCTGCTCTTGGACATACACCAAAAAAGAGATGGACAGACGCATAAATGAGTATCGGGAACGTTTGCCCCCAGAGGATGTCTCACCATTCGTGGATGTATTGGGCCGATTCATCATTGCCCTTACGGGTGGAGCTGCACTGGTGGTACCTATCGTGATAATGAGCCTTTCCTCAATGGAGTGGGACAAGACCTTGATAATTACGTCCTTCGCAATACTACTATTTGCTGTATTGTTGTCGGTGGGAATGCGAGCGAGCAACAAGGAGACGTTAGCAGCAATAGCAACATACGCAGCTGTAATGGTGGCGTTTGTTATCGCGAGCTTGAAGGATCGTACTTAATTCAAGTTTTTAAAATTCTGAAATTGCCGTTTGCATCCGTGGCAGTGATTGGGAGGTTGTTCGTCGGCAACGTGTTCTTGGAGGCCGTCTTCGGTCTCCGCAAGGTTGTCGTTATTGGCTGGGTGTGGAAACTACATCAACAAGCGGCATGCAGCCTTGTTGCCTTTCTTATGGAGGGGTTACGGCTCAACCCCTCTACCTTAAAGCGATGTAGGTCCTTTGGCCTACAAGTATCCCCACTGCAAGACATGAATTCTGTTGTTGTTGGTTGGCAGTGGGGCTATGTTTGTTATATGGAGTTTTACGTTTAGGGCGCGGTCATCCATTGGTTCAACAAATGAAATTTGGATTCCGCAGCCAAGATCTCTCTACTCTATACCGCAACGGAAATCTGCTCTTGCCCAAGAAAACCCCAATAAGTATGCTCACTTAGCCGGGCTCGCATAATACCGCTCCATGGCATCGTTCTGCAGCCTCCATAGTCTTTGTAGCTCGGGTGGGCCTGTACTCCAGAACCTTTCATGTAATGTAGCTACCCCCGCCCCCAGATCTTCCAAATTAGGCCAAGTCGCGCTCCACTTATAATGAAGTTCTCTCCACGGCAGAGGCCCAAACCTGCGGAATGCGTAGTTGAGGAGACTCTGTTCCATGGTATGCGGATCGAACCGGTGGTTGTGGCTCATGACCGACAAGAGATACTCGAACAGAGCGGGTGATGGGGCTATCATAAAGAAAGCAGCGCTGAAGAATTGGGATTGAAGAGGCGGAAATGGATGATTGCGTTCGCCGGTTAATCCGTTGTCGGACCGAGCAGCGAAAACGTAATCCCTGGGTAGTGGATCGCCGTTGGTGTTTGGGGGACGGTTGGAGGATATATCAAGAGACCTTTGTACCTTTGGTTCGTGGAATATCTCGTCTATCTTACCTTGGATAAGAGTACTGGCATCGATGAAAAGAATACGATCGTACTCAATCATCTCAAACAGTCGTAGTTTCGTGAACTGATCCTTCCACCTAGTTACACCTGTCCTTATCCACCAGTGCAATGGTATATCCTCAACCTCCACGACGCTGGCCCCATCTAATCTTAGTTGCTGCTTAGCACTTTCGGAGACCGTGGACGTGACCAAGACAAGGAAGGAAATTGATCTGTTGCAGCGTGTTTTCGGAGCGTGCAAGATCTGATAAGCAAGTACACGCGTAGCGATGTAGTAAGGGTCGGCATCATGATCTTTCCCATCAATTGAGTTTTTAGGAGATCGCGTTAGGAAAGTTGCGATTGCGAATCCAGACGATCCGGAAGTTTCGTCCAAATGTTCGAAAGATGGGTTGTAAGATATTGATTGTGGAATAGAAGGTAGAAGAGGGTGCAAGGACCATAAAGCTGAGCTGTAAGAGGTGAGTCGTGGGCCATAAGGTAGAAAAGGGTGTAAGAATAATACGCTAGATATGGTAGATATTGTGAGTAGGGCGATTAGAACCAATCGCGACAGTAGTCGTCGAGTAGTATGTCTAGACAAGTAGTACAGCATTTTTGTCGTACAGCGGCGCGGCCAACGGTGCTGGCATTGGATATAGGACCCAAAGAGATAAAATTATTGCCACACCGCGGCTCTTGTTTCGGCCGTAGAAGGAGACATTTTTCTTCATGGATATCAAAGAAGGCCTACTCCAAGTTTTGCACAAGACTTACGACACTCTTGACACCCCATCGAATTAAATATGCAAGCCTAAGAAAGAAGTCTAAAACACGTTCTTTGGCTCTGCTGAAACTTTCCACCTGGCATTCATTGTGAGCGTACTGCTACCATTACCGCGGTATGTAGATTGAGATTAGGTGCTGGCTTTTCCTGAGTTGTCTGGAGCCTTGTCCATCAAAATCAACATTGCACGAGCACCATGTATCCATGTCTGAAAAGAATCTTTGGCGACAGAAACAAACAGGTGCTGCATTTTAAACAGGTGCTGCATTTTAACACAGGAATGCGAGCTACAGCCCGAAAGAAAAAACATAGCCACTGGTGAAGGTTCTGATACCCGCCCCGGGAGTATCTAGTCCAGACGATGGAAGATCTAGCGGCAGCAAGATTACCTAGGTATTAACTGGCCTTGAGTCAAACCTCTCCTAGCTTGGCGACGTTTAGATATGAATGGAGAGTCTGCGGATGGCCACATTGCTATCCTGAGAGGAAGATGAATATCCAACGCGTCTGGAAAGCCACCTGTGGGAAATGTCAGCATTGGCACTAGAATGGGCGCCGGGTCTCTTAGAAATACTGGTGCCAGAAGATGGTCCTTTTACATGGTGTTTTGTACCAGACGCTAAAATTCCCTCCTAGCCCCCATTCGTGCTAAGCTGGTTTCCATGGCATCCTCCTACTGCGGTCTCCTCCAATATTTACAACAAAAGCTCGCCTCTCGCAAGCATTGTTTAACTTCCTCTGTTAGAGACGTCGCTATCCGTCCTCACAACCATGCCTAATCTCCGATTTTTACAGCGTTCACACTACGCGAATCTCAACGCCCGTTGAGCAGATTCGCGATACCGCCCTTGGCCCAAGTTCCCACCATTTATGTGACAGTACAACAACAGATTGAGTCTTGGAGATCTACGGTGCAGCCAGTGGACCGAGAAGGGAGGTGTTGCAAGCGAAGGATGTGTCTGATGAAATAAAATTGAAATTCTTGGACTTGAACAGTTGACAGCTACCGTGGACTACGAGGGCTGAAATTGATAGGGGGAAAGCGGTCACAGCATCTATGGATGCTCACCAGCTCCGTTATACAAGAAGAACAAGAGAAGGAGAAGGAGAAGGAGAAATCGATGGTGTAACGTTCAAGAAAGTATATTCTACAGCTACATCACGCATATCTGGACATATTGGTGTGGATATCTGTTCGAGTATGCTGTAATCTCGATGTCCCTGACAGCTGTGCTGCCCTATATATACGCTCGCATATTCATCAGTCTTTGCTACGTGCCAATTGGCGTACACGGAGGTAGACTTGGCTGGTCAACATATATACATGTATAATAAGACATATTCATCGAGACCTTTCAGGAATGTATCATTGAACTAATTAATCTACACAGCACGGCGGAAGGTCATATAGATCTGTCATTAATCAAATTATTTCTTAATCCGGCCTCAAAGGGAAAAGACCTATGAAGGCCTCCTCGAATATCGACTGTAAAACATACGGCAAGAAGTACGAGATCTTTAAATTTAGGATCGCTTTTTAGGGAGCTGTTCCAAAATATTAAGCCTGAAGCTACAATATAAAAGCGTCGAGTTAAGTGGTACGCGTACCTGAATCCATCACCCCGCCAATATTTGTAACCCCACCTCTCGGCATCGTCATTTATCCACCACAACTCACAACTACAACCCCTGCCCTTACATCAACACCACCAATTTCCTGCTGTCTAGTACAACATCACTCATTCAAAGCACTCGATAAAACCAGACGTGATAATGTCCTATAACGACGACTCCTACGGCGGCGGTGGAGGCGGCTACGGCAACCAAGGTGGTGAACGCTACAATCAAGGCGGTGGCCGCGATGACTACGATAACCAAGGCGGAGGAGGAGGCGGAGGAGGAGGCGGAGGAGGTTACGGTGGAGGACGTGAAGAATACGGCAACCAAGGCGGAGGTGGTGGTGGCTACGGTGGAGGCCGCGACGAATACGGCAACCAAGGAGGTGGAGGAGGAGGAGGAGGAGGCTACGGCGGCGGTCGTCAAGAAGGCTACGGCAACCAAGGAGGCGGAGGAGCCTCCTACGGCGGCGGCCAACAAGGCGGCGGCGACTACCTAGGTTCCCAAGGCGGTCCCCAATACAACCGTCCCGGCGGTCAAGGCCAAGGTCAATCCGGCTACGGTGATGACGACGACATGTCCAACGCCCTGCACCACGCGCGCCAACACAGCGGCCAATCCGGCGACGAAGGCATGTTTCAAAACGCACTGGGCCATTTACAGAATAATAAACAGCAGATTGCCAATCAGGGGTTGGATGAGAACCAAGCTGTGAATGCACACCAAGCGCTCTACGGCGGCCAACAAGGTGGCGGCCAACAGGGGAACCACAGCTCCGACACCATCGGCGCCGGCGCCGCAATGCAAGCCCTAAAAATGTTTACTGGTGGGGGTAGTAGTGGTGGTGGCCAGGGCGGTGCCGGTATGGGAGCAGGCAGTCAGGGAGGAGGAGCAGGGCAAAATCAATTCATCGGCATGGCGATGGCGCAGGCGAGTAAACTTTTCGATCAGCAGAGCCAGTCGGGGGGGATACAGCAGGGAGCGAGTAAGCAGAGTGCGATTCAGAGTGCGGGGGAGATGGCGCTGAAGATGTATATGAAGAGTGGAGGG
>KE598570.1:2010400-2025216 GCA_000444155.1 Cladonia macilenta KoLRI003786
GATGGGTGGGTTGATGGGGATGGCGGGGAAGTTTTTGTGAGTTGTGAAGGGGGAGGGGGATGAGGGAGGGGGGAGGGGGGTATGGGAGAGGGGATAAAAGCATACAGATATGAATAACAATGAGGCATCTAGATGAGCTGAATACATGAGCAGAACTACCATACACATACACATACTTGTCTTGTCATAACTTGATCCATTAGACAACGATAAATACATTCAAACGTACATCCAACAAGTCTCCTCTTCAATCAAACAACGAAGGGTATATAACATATGTCCAAGAAGATAATGCTTCCATCCCATATTCACATTCCCATATCCCCCATCCATACCATCAGCGCCATACACCAATCCCACCCAAAAAAATCAATCCAACAAACCACCCCCCCCAGCTATCACGACTGATCCATCCCAAAAATATGAGCACACCCCCAACTCGTCTCCACTCCAAACTCCCCCTCCTCCTTCCACCCATCATCCCCAAACCCCAAAAACACGCTCCTCCCCCCCGCCGTCTTCTGAATCCCCGCCACAGCAACCCACTGCTCCAACACCCCCGGCACCGCAACTCCATTCGCCGTGCCCACCTTCGGCCACCCCGTCTCCAAATTCACGGCTTGCATCCCGGCACATATCTCTTCTAGTCGCTCCAGCTCGGATATAACATAATCGCCAGCTATTTCTGCACTGACGTCCGCGTGGAAAAAGGGATGGATATTCGCGGCTGCGACGTCGATGACGGGGCAGAGAATGGCTTTGTTGTGGAGGAGGATGTCGACGGGTTCGGTGGTGGTGATGGGACCGGAGTAGCCTGCTTCTCGGAGGTGGTCGCGAGCCGAGGTGATGAATTCCGCGAGGAGTTTTGGGGTGGTGAAGTCGTTGAAGATGGCTTCGTTGCCGACGACGATCATTTCTACGATATCCCAGTTTCTGTTCGCCCAGGTGATTATTTCGTTGATTTGGGGTTGGGCGAGCATGAGGATTGTGTCGTCGATGTGGATGCCGAGGATGAGTTTCAGCTTGTGGTATGCGGCTGCGGAGCCGACGTGTTTGAGTATGGAGCAGTCGGTTGCGTAGACGCGGATGGATGTGAAACCTTTTTTGGCTATGGAGGCAACATCGGCGTCGATGGCGGCTTTTGTTTTGCAGGTTAGGTCGTCGTTGTATGGAGTGTAGGTTATGGCCCATTGGTTTGTSGTGGAGCCGACTGAGAAACGGTATTTTTGGGTGAGGTAGGAACTTGGTGGTGAGGGATCCTTAAATGTAGCGACGTTATCGGCGTCGAGGGGTGTTTCGACTGGTATTGCAGCATTATGTATTATGGAAGAGCCAGCACTATCCACCTCWTTCGCGGACCCAGTCCCAATTAYCTTTTCCAGTATTCCAAGGCCATCCGTCTTGTTCACCTGGCCATCATCGCCGAGTACAAGTTGATCTCGACCGCGGTATTCCCCATGTTCGTGAATTGGAATGACAGCAACAGCGAATCGAAGGAGGGCGATCGCAGTACCCAAGTAGATTGCAGACTTCATTATGTGTATTATATYAAGCATTAACGAGAGTAGAATATATTAGAAGCGTAAGTCGTGGTAGATGTTATTATCGCACCATTTTCTTTGTTGCCAATTTCCCCTTCGAGAGAGCAGAGCAAGGAGAGCAAAAGAATGGAGAATGGATATGGTGCCAATTCTCACCACGAACAGCGTTGTATATACTAATTATTCAGTGATCGCTGTGCCATAGCTAAAGGTAAGAGCAATAGCCAAATTAGAGCATCACGGGGGAGGAATGAGTGTTATGAGCACAGCTGCCCATTGGTTGCTGATGCCAGTTCGGGTGGAGGGATTGAGGGAGATGAGGTTTTGCCGGATTGGGCAAGCTTTTGGCGCTGTTCTCCACCCTTACTCTAGCATAAAGGCCCGCTGCACGCCCTAGAAAGGAAGACGGACACATAATCGACCATGCGGCTCTCCCTCTCCTGCTTTGCCGACTTCACGGACAATTCAAAGCGTGTCAGACGTACTGACTATTCCGGCACAATATGCAGGTACACGGCGAGAGTTCTTGAGGCCGAGATGCGATTTGCTGTGGGAAGGTTAGCCGGTTACCCTACTATCATACCTCAAGAACTACTAAAGTGCCTACCATGCACATCCATCTTGCGGCTTACCGAACTCAGTAACTAAGGCAACCAGCTAATCATGTTCTGCACTTTGTATCCGATCTTCTTTRGTCYCSCATGCTTAACCATGATAAGACCTAGCCGACCCTGTTAGCATGACCCCCCCCTGAAGAACCATCATCATGATCAGAGCCTTGCGAACAGACTACATGTGGCGTGGAATATACAGCGCTGACCACGTCAAACCTCTGACACAGTCGTGATACTCCAGATATTGGCATTCGAGCAAGAGACTGGCATACTTCTCATGTACAGTAAAACAAACTATCGAACCTGCGAACGGGAAATTACACGCGCCCCATGAGGCATTGCATCCAATGCCGCCCTGGTGCTTGGCCCCAGAACCCACCCAATCCGTCCCGCCATGCAAATGCAAGATGCGTGATCCCATCGTCGTGTGCTTCGTATCATCATAATCATGTTACATGTCCTCCCCTGGTCCCATTTATGCCCCCATCGCCTTATTCAACCAGGTGCGCCGTGTCCCATGTCGCCCTAGTAGCCCCATAAGACCGCTCGTCCGCGGATTATGCATATCATCCCTATAACCTGCCTTTGCCCTTATGCTTCACACGATCAAGTCCCTAAACTTCAGATCGTGCCGGAGTTGGGGTCCCCGTGGGCCAACCTTGCCCTCGCGCTCTAATTCATCATCTGGAAGCCAGTCGGTTGCCTCGCTCCGCCCAACTTTAAATTTATCCCTCCTTCGGTCCAGCACATCAAATTTGCTTCTGTCATTGATGCTGTCGCCATAGTCTAGGTGCATTATCCTGTGCATCATGTTCAGTTGCTCTTCATCACGGCATTGGAACCGCCGTCGATGGTCATTAGTGTAGCGGGTGCCACTCCAAGATCTTTCAAACTCCATAATACCCCCGTATTTAGGATCACAATTGGCAATGTACAGGCGCGATCCATCCGGTGGCATGGAAATACCTGCTATTTCACCAAAAAAGTCAATCACCTGCTTGCTTCGGAAGCTCCGAGCGTCAACAACGTGGACAAAGTCGGCTGGCTCAGCTAAAACCAGCACACGCGTGCCGCTACCTGCAGGAGAAAATGCCATGGCACGACAGCCACCCATTTCCATTGGTAAAGTCTGGATGGACTTGGTCAGTTTTCGAGCATCCCACACTTGCACGAGGCCGTCCTGATGGCCTGTAGCCATGGTAATCCCATCTGGAGCCCATGCACAACTAAAGCCATAGTCCTTGTGATCCGGCAGTTTAGCAAGTGGCTGTCCAGTCTCTGCATCCATAACATAAGGGGAACAAGTATCACCCACAAGTAGCCGCAGCCGTGCGTCTGGACTAGTAGCTGAGCAATTGACCCGAAACGAAAATTCGTGATTTTGCACAAATTTATTGGTTAGGCAATCCAAGACGCGGATGGTGCTGTCATTCGAGTCAAAGACTGCCTGAGGCAAGCCACTTCGACGATCGAGAATAGTTTGGACATGGTTTGTACTACAATCCTCATTGTCAGTGATTACCCCAGTAACGGGCCTCGTTTCGAAGGTTGTAGACAACGATTTGATGGCATATATCCCTTCRAGTCCTCCAGCTACCAGCACTCCATCACTAGCAGCCAGGGTTGTTAATCTTTCCAACTTAGGTGCGGTTTTGTCTGTAGGCTTTGTGAGATCCATAGCACATTCAATTGTGTTTGCCTCCGAGTTGAAGCACATAACCTTTCTACCATTATAAATCTCATAGTCACTATCATCATCGTTGTCATCTGATGCTCTTTGACTGTAGAATAGAGCATTCTTAGAGCTAGCAGCCAAATTGTGACGTAGCTGGAAGTGAGCTGTGTAAGGCCTTGTGATCATGTTCATCTCTTGAAACCGAAAATACTCTTCGGAGCTTGGTATCACATTTGAGTGGAAGTTGGCTTTGAATGCTCGTGTTCCGAAGGGCTGGTCAGGAGGTAGAACATTCCTATGGTTCCTGTATGTCATTCTGCGGACTTCTCGAGCCTCTTTCTTGGTAGTTAGGAACCTTGACCAGTAAATGCCTTGAAAGTCACATTGCTCGTTTTCAAGATCGCCAACAGAGATTTTCTTCGGCCTTTGCGCTTTCGATATATTGCTTGCTAGATCGCTTATAAGTGGGTAATCAGCCGTTCCAATTGTGTGCTTTTGCTTCCAAAAATTGAAGAATCTGTAAGCATCTCAGTCAGCAACTCTCTTGTAASTCGTAGGTATAGGATTTAACGGTCTTTTGCTATGTTTCAGCCTGTGAGGGCGGTGGCCTTGGGAACAGATCACTCCGAAACGTGCACTTACTCGTCGCAGCAGAAGTTCTTCATGTTATCTTCAGTTTGTTCCCAGTAGTCAGCAGGATACTCATTTATAGAAATCATGGCTGCAGCTTCAGCAGCAGGCGCAGATTGCGAGAGAAAGTCTAAACCGAAGACGTCATTTAAAGAAGGTAACGCCATGATTGGCCCAGTATACTGAGCATCTATATTGGCGGGAGCGGGAGTAAAGCCTCCCAGCATGTGATGCTGTGTGCTTTGTGTGGTCCCTTCTGCAGGCATGGCCGAGGAAGTCTGTTCCTCGTCTGCATCAGGCGTAACAGGTACATCAACCAAGGAATGAGGAAATGCTTGCTGCGTACCAAAAGGTTGATGGTATGGGTTGGCAGGATCCAAAGTATCCTCCTCATCATGGAAGTCGAAGTCTCCATGCATGAGGCCCACGGATCCAAGCAACGCTTCGGCGAACGAGCYATCCGTCGGCAGAGTCGGAGCACCTCCCGGGTGTGTATGCATATTATGATTTGCTTCTATCGTTGACCAGTGGGGTCCAGTATTCGCGATTGAGCTTGCGCTCTCGAATAACTCATGCGCTGGTGTCCCACTTGTATCCCCAAACTCTTCTGAGGACTGAAGCGGAGATTGGGAGGCGGATGTGGGTGCAGAGTCGTCGTCTAGGTCCATTTCATCAGACCCAAATTTTGACAGCGCAACACCGCCATCTTCGCTCTCTGTCTCAGTATGGCTGTCGGATTCCCCAGGCATGCTGAGATGGAAAGACACCGCAGTTGCGTAGCGCTCTTCGTGGACCAAGGGCCTGATGCCAGCTGCGAGAGTGTCTGCGAAAAGGGTGATCGGGATCCGTCGATTAAAGACTAGGATCTTCTTGTGGTTCTTCTTCCGTGCTGGGATGGTATCAGTAGTACTGGTCTGACCCTGGCTACTTTTCCTGACCAGCAGGCGAGATGGCTTGGGTACGGCAAGATCGTCTGGGCAGGCGATTACTGATCCCTGCGTGGGGATTCAAGCTTCCAGTAGGACAAGGTGGCTGGGTGGGTGGCGACGTGGGCTCCAGCACACCGGTAGCGGAGAGAGGGTAGGCAACCGTTACAGCTCCATCGCTTTCACAGAGACAGACGAGGAGGTTGGGGCTCGATACTGCTTTGTGGGAGGCTCCTTCTCCTAACCATGCAAGATAAGATGTGTACCACTGTGAAAACGTCGGATATAGCCTCTGCTTTTCCCCACGGTCTAAATAGCAGCCCCACATAAATTATGCATATCAATCCCACCCCTCCCTGCGCCTGGGCTTATCTCACATATCACCGTTGCTGAATCGAGATTGCGTAGAATGCCAAGTATCCCAAACCAGATCTTTCTTTGCGGTCTCTCTGCATGTAATCAAACTCAGCGTGGTGAGGGAGGCAGGTATTGGATGAGCGGCGGCCGAAAATCTTATTCTCCGATGTCGAAGGAAGGGGCGTGGGTATCTGCAGGGTCGTTAAGCGTGCGTGCGTCGGGAATGGCGTGACGTGTCGCTGAAGTATTCTGGCTCCTGGAGAAGACGATTGGAGGTCGTGGTCGGCAAGCTTGAAGAGAACTTTAGCGGATTGGGCAAGAGGCTAGAGAAAGCGCCGTGAGATGGAGCGTCAAATACACAAGTCACATTGTACGAAAAGGTTGTTTATCGATAGCTGATAATGGGTTGAATAGAGCTGATAACGCGGATTGCAGCCTTGTGGGTTGGTGAGGGATCATTCTTCTCGAGTATTGCCTGCCCGGATGAGGGGTAGAATTTCATCACCAATCAGCTTCCTTCGACCTTTTATACCCCCCCTCCAAGGATGTGTGATGTACATAGTACATGGGTGACCTTCCCACATACGAGTACACGGGACACTGTGCTATAGGTACCTCATTACAGGGCCAATCAACATCTGCCGGGAATTGCCTTGAATTATACAGCTAAGTCTAAAGTGGTCCTCTTAGCCCATCGTACCCCGTATCCGCAATGCTCCGACGCTCCTCTCCAATGCTATGCTGTACAAAAAGCCTCCAAAAAGTCAACATTGATGCCCGTCATTAGACAACCCCTGTTCCGTCTAGCACCCCATGCAATATGCAACGTTATGAGGACGATCCATTTCCAAAACACCATGTCAATGCAAAACCTAATCCAAGCTTTTCTATAGACAGGCATCCTTGCTCGAAACGTGTCATTACATATCCGAGTATTGCTCGTAGCCTTGATGCTTCTCATAGTCCCTGTGCTGTGATGGCCAGCCAAGCGTGCTAGGATGTTGTGAGTAACCACTGCTTGGTGCTTTTGTGCGTCGATCTGCCGAAAATTTAGTAGACATTCCTGCAGGTGGGAAGGTGTAACTTTACCTTTCTCGAAATCACCCCATCTTTTCATTGTAATCTTGCTACTGTCAAATTCGCCCTCATATTCAATGCCGGCCTTTTTAGTCTTTTCTCCAGCAGTCTTCCTTGTATCACCCCAGCTAAAGTCGTCGAATTTCCAGTAGGCATAGGTGGGGAGGACAAAATTCCAGATAGGCAGGGAAAGGAGGTATATCAACATCCATAACACGTAAGACCATCGGTGCGCCGTCAAGACAATCAGGACGGCAGGTAAACCGAGGATTAGGGCAAGTAGAACGAGCGGTATTATAGGCACCGGTTTCTTCACGATGGAAATGACGATGACATAGAAGGTGAATGTAATGGCGGCGGGCAAGACCAACGTGCCAACGAGCTCAATGAAAACGACGAATTGCATGCTGAAGCAGAATGTGCCGCATAGATCCCTGACGAGTACAAGCTCCATGAGATTATGGACGGTACTGTTGATCCATCGTCGACGCTGAGACAGCAGCACAGAGAACTGTTCGGGTACCGTGGTCTTGCACACTGCCTGGGGAACGAAGACCTGTTTTCGCTTGGGAAAGGTTTTCAACATCAATGTCGAGAGGTATCGATCCTCTCCCAGGAGCAGTAGATTTTTCTTGTGCAATGTGTCGACCACGTTCTCCGAGTAATGTTCTACCACATCAGGATTTGCCAAAATGGGTACCCAATAATTCTGACCCCCTTTCGGAGCCTTCACCCGATACATGCAAAAACACCCAGGTAGACAAGTGACACCTCCAAATATGGATTCAAAGGACTTGGCCAGATGGTGGGAGATGAAGTATTCGAACACTTGGATCATTGACACCCAGCTAGCGCGCTTGTTGGCGATCTTTGTCTCTCCGCAAAGACCCATGATCTCTGGATCCCTGACCATAGCGGAAACCATATGTGTTAGGCTGTCTGGGAAGACCTTAGTGTCGGCATCTACCATGAGCACGATCTCATAGAAATCTGGGGAAATGCCAGTAACTCTCCAGAGGCCATTGAACATTTCGAATTCCAATTCAGTCATCCTTTCATCGAACATAACCTTTTGGAGAAAGGACATGAGGATGATCTGGCTATCTCTTTTACCACGATTTCCTGGTTTTCGAGTCTTGGCTTCATCTGGTGTCCCGCATTTGACGACCACCATCATAGGGACTCGCTGCTGTTTGTTTACTGGTAGGCGAGAATCTTCTCCATAGCTGTAGAACCCAGAATAGACCTTGGCCATATTATGTCGTTTCGACCCGCTGGCTACAGCGACATACGAAAAAGCCTGAACTTCGTCAGGCAAGATAGAATGGTCCCCCATCATACTGAGTGCTATTTCTGGTGTAGTGAGGTCTTCCCCAGCACCTTTGATCAATCCGTCACAAACAACCAGAATCACTTTGTGACTGTTAGGATATTCGGTCATGGCGATTGAGTCGAGAGTGGTTCGGAGGCCGTCATAGCCTTCGGAGTATGCAGTCACAAGGCAAATGGTATGCGCAAGTGGATAACCAAACGGCTCCCATTCAGGCGGTGGCTGAGGCACGACTGCCTCATGTATGAACCCTTGCGGTCCCGAAGCGTCGATATCCGCYATGATGCTTGAAAGTCTTGGATTCTGCGGCGAAGACATCATCATACTTGTCCGACTTCCACCAAGGCTATATCTCGCGGTGGGATCAGAGCTTGGTAGCGTCAGCTCGCTGCCTGTGCCCTGTTGATACATGGAAGTTGGTCGGATTAATCTCGCAGTTGAGCTCTGACTGGCCATCGTAGTGGGTGCTGGACGACTTTTGTTTACTGCCGCAGAAGCATATGGGCTGGTAAATCGAGATGTCGTAGGGAGAAAGGTGCTACCACGCTTGCTGTTGCTCTTATCCGAAAGAGCAACGCCCGAGTCTGTCATCCTTGGCGGAGCGCGGTAGATGTCATCGCTCCATTCCTCGATCTGTTCGTTCCTCTTCTTGCTGTCGATCGAAGATCTGGGTGCCGCAAAGCGCCGACTGAAGAACCATTGGAATGCGAGAGCCAAGAGGAATTTTGCCATGACTATAGACAGAATGAAGACGAGTGACACATACAGGACAACCTTTGACGCGATGCATCCAACTGTGTCGGTATCAATTGACCCAACTCGAATTATCTCCGACAAACACTGCCCGATTTGCTTGTTCTGCCCGGATTGAAAAGCATGTGTGACATCGACGCCTCTTACTGCAGGGTTGCTCTTAATAGCGTCGAATTGTGGAGGAACGACAACTTGACTGGTATTGAACCAATTGAGGAGGTCCAGATCCAAAACACTGCCAGAATATACCATAAGATTTCGGCTTGAATTCTTCACGTCCTCCCAGGTATAGAAGACTTCGCCGGAGCCACGTAGATTGTAGAAAGCTTTCCTGCCATTGACGGTCGTGTGACAGGCATAGCCGAGATAGTATGGTATCGTATCGTTGGGCTTGCTGGAGCCGTCTTGTTTGAACGGGTTGCATGGGAAGTACCAGGCCAGGTCCCCGGCTGAGTTTGTAGGTACATCAGAGCCAGGAGCAAGAGTTATAAGATCCTTGCAAGCCCCATTGACGTTCTGAAACATGAAACTCCCATCCATGCCGCCATATTTTTGCGGCAGATCGTACAAAACGTTAGCCCCAGCCAGAATACCACGAGCAGCAGGATGGTGAGAGTTGTCAAGATTATACGCACTCCCCTGAAAGATCATGTAGCCATTATCGACATGGTTGACCCTAAGCCTTAGTCCAGTTGTGCCACAAACAGCT
Organism: Cladonia macilenta KoLRI003786; assembly: GCA_000444155.1. Classification (NCBI taxonomy): domain Eukaryota; kingdom Fungi; phylum Ascomycota; class Lecanoromycetes; order Lecanorales; family Cladoniaceae; genus Cladonia; species Cladonia macilenta. The sequence continues at coordinate 2,020,013 of KE598570.1, forward strand.
TCTGTAAATCCGAAGGTCAGGAAGCCCACAAAAGCGCAGACTAAGAGGATGAGGCTGATGAGGCCCATCTTTTCCCTCCAAGCCCTTTGCTGGGCCTTTGCTGGCTTGCCGACCCACTTGAGAATCATACCGGGGCACCAGAACGTGATCACAGCACAGTAGAAGTTCCACAAACTCGGTGGCCGTACCGCATCTAGCTCCTTCTGTCGTCTTTTCTCTTCATCACTCAGTACTTTTGTCTCCTTTCGTCGCAGTTTTCTCCCCAAGCGCTTATTACCATTCCCAACTACGGGAGCCAGCTCCTGAGTACGTCCACGAGGCAGGGCCTCTGGAGACGGCGAACTACCTGGTAACTCCCGCTTTATATCTATTTCATCTCTTAATAGCGTTTCATTTTCGTCGTGGTCCTCTATTATGGGATCGTTACCCGTGGTAGACGGAAAAACTTCCATGTTCTGAGCATGCTGACGATAATGATAATTGGGATGGTTTTGATCAATACGGCCTCGTTCAGGGCGAACAAGGCTGCGCTTCCTTGAGATATCGCCCACAGCACCACCATCCAGCTCATTGTTTCGTACTCTCGATGGGGATGCTGGTTCGGGCTGCATGTAAGCCTGCTGCTTGGGCTTTTGTGTAGGGGTTCGTGGAGACCGGGGTATGTCTGAATATGGAGCTGCCTCAACATCATGTGGGCGACGATGTCGTGATGGAGGAGTATCTCGGTAGGGTGAGCCCCTGGCTCCTCGCTTGGGCGAGGTGGCGCTTGGTCGCGGTGGCAAAGACATACTTCTGGAGATATTGCTAGTCAGATATCCGTCCTTTTACGATTCAGGACATCAAATACTGACAGCGGTATATATACAAGCCTTTAATGAAGAAAAATGTTGTTGCTTAGCGAAGAAAGGGAGGGGAACGGGACAACCTCCAAGAAAGCGCCTGCTCTGCGAGGAAGCAATGCGACAGACGGTTCTGCTATTGAAAGAAAGACATCTGGACCATGTGTGTATTCGTGCAGGCCGCTGGCTGTTTCTGTGTATACTCGTAATATAGAGAGGAGGCCGGAGGCGGACAACAAGGAGAAGATGCCAAAGAACCGAAAGAATGACAGTGATGCAAATTGTCTGTAGTCTGCAAAAGCGAAAGAATAACTAAGGCTGTGAAGCACGTCAAGTTCGCGSTACCAGAAAGTTGAGAACAAGAAACGAGAGTGTACGATGTTTGATGCAAGCTTGAAAATTGCTCTCGATGATCTGTTGGTGTTTACGATTCTTTGATGACTAAGAAAATGCGGGTTTGTTAGCCCAGCAAGCCAAATTTAGAGGAGTGGCGTTGCCTGGCCGCGTCTTTTAAGTACACCTAGTGTATTCGTAGTACTCAACTAAGCCCAGCGGACTCTCCCACCACCGACATCTGGCCCAGCTGAAGCCTGCTTAAGGCCGGATTGATCCTGAATAATAAGACACTTCTATAGAATCTCTCGTCATGTCTATGTGCTAAAGGAGTTGACAGATCATGCAGGTTTTGACGTCTTTTGTGTATAGCATGGCCACGTAATGTGACTTTGATCAGTCATGTACTGTGCCCATGCATCCCTCGGTACCCATTAGACGTTAGAACCCCCCACCAGACCCAAGGCTTAGGGAGTGCATACACCTTAAAGTACCCCTGATCGACTTAGCTTTATAGGGCGTTTATTGGGGCGTCGGGTGGTTACCCAATTACTGGATACGGGGTCCTCACCCACCGATTTCGCTAATCTGTCTGTAACGGTCATGATCAAACGGCCCGGCATGAACACTTGGAAATTGAAGGAGAAGCTAGCTGTCGTGTATAACGCTGCGTCTTGCTCTATGGTGTATGGTTGTATATTAGTAGTTCATCAAGTCAAGTCAAAATAAAAATTTGAATGTAGATCTTTGGCCCCATTTTCTTCAACCTTGTACCGCCCGGGGCCTTCACCTATCAATTCCCACGTGTACTCCAGCAGCCCAACATGCAAGGTCGGCATACGGCTGCAAATCGGGAAACCTGCCTCATCACATCCCTAGCGATTTCGCTGCTGACGACTTTACGAGCTACGTTCACCTCCCCGTTGCTGTGCGAAGGATCCCTACTGCCTGGGCTGTGCCCTCTTGTTGACAAAGCCATACTTGTTCATTCTTCTGCTGGCTTCTGAAGGTGGTATCGTCGTCACACTATTGCCGCACGTGCTTTGCTGACCTTGCTAACTAAGGTATCACGCCATCCATAACTCTACATTCCCCGTCCCTTCTGTGTCCGAGTAACACTCCTCCGTCCGCACACGAGGCTAGCACTCGGACTTAGCTCCGTCGGCATTTCTCGCGCTTTTCATAGGGCCGTGCCCTTCAATACGAGGCAGACCCAATAAACTCCATACACGGGTCGTATAGTCCTATTCTTTGAGCCTCCATGTCGCCTCGACCTGTTCGACCACCTGGGTGCAGAAAATAGAAAGGGCATCCTCTCAAAGAGACTAGTGCCGTCTGAGAGGTCAGAATTTGTCCTGAAAGTTGGGAGATACTCTCGCTTCTTCGTGGATACGGTTACTCCTACTGCAATGGATTTCTCAAGGCCTGGACGACCACCTATTAGTCGTGAAAGAACACCACCGGCCCCAATTTCTAGCCCGCCCCCTTCCTATACCCCGAATCCGCCTTCAGGAGAAGCTCCGTCGAGTCCTTCTATACAAATGCCAAAGAGAAGATCATTAACGTCTTCTATGGCAAATTCCGCAGCTAGATCACAAGGAACGGTTCTGGCGTCCATACAAAACACATCTGAGGCTCCTCTACGCAGTGCTCCCATACGGAAGTCATCGTTTGAATTTGGCGATGATGGCTTTATGAGGAAGCCTGCGCAGGATTCAGAGAACTGGGAACCTTTGCAAAGATACCATGTCGAAGGTGATCACTCACGGAAGTCTAGCGGACCACCTCCAATCATACAGTCCTTGCCTTTCCGACAGATGTTGACTACGGATGGGCCTCGGCTTCTACAGGAGCCTGAAGCGGCCACAATCTCTTTTATAAACAGCAGTGAACCTAACTCCAGGCATACATCGGGGGCTAGTTCTGGGATAGCCCCAGAAGCCGAGCCAGTCCCTCCACCTCTGCAGTATCACCACAAACTGTTCGAAGCGGACAATCGAAGGCGCTCGGCGGACAACAATAATCTTCGGTCTGGTAACGAGGTCCGACGGTCATCAGATGGACCTCTGCTCCTGTCCTCGAAACTCTCGAGCCAGCATCTGACTCCCAACGCAAATCTGGGTGCAAATCTCTCACGGCCATCTTCGGCTTATTCATCAAGCTCTGAACTTGGAGTCGCAGCTCGAGCACGCTCGCCCGGTCAGTATGGCCGTACGCCTTCACCATCAAGACTTTCGCCCGATTCTCGACCTATGTCTTATGTTGACCTTTTAAACGTCCCATATCCCCAGCCTCCTCCTGCCCCCTCGAGCTTGGACAACTCGCACCTTCGATCAGCTGTTGGCCAAAATGCGTCTCTACTCAGTACCAAAAAAACATTGGAAATGTACCGGGCCAACGTTAAGAAAACAAGTGACCCTACAATACAGTATGAGTTTGCAATCTTCATGATCAACACTGCTCAGGAAATGGCTGCCAGTGGCCAGGAAGATGAGATAGAAAGACAGCCGAGTCCGAGGTCAAATCGAGATGGAGACGGTCATGACAGCAAGACCTCTACCTCATCAGTAGAGTTGTTGCGTGAAGCAAGACATATCCTACAAAAGCTATCAGATCGAAGCTACCCTTTTGCTCAATATTATCTAGCAGACGGCTACGCATCAGGTCTGTTCAATAAAGGCATTGAAGACAACGACCGAGCATTCCCTCTTTTCGTGGCGGCGAGCAAGCATGGTCATGCTGAGGCGGGTTACCGAGCAGCGTTATGCTATGAGTTCGGTTGGGGCTGCCGAAAGGACCTCAACAAAGCCGTTCAATTCTACCGTCAGGCAGCATCCAAGAACCATCCAGGGGCTATGGCTCGTCTGGGTAGAGCTTGCCTGACTGGCGACATGGGCCTTGGCAACCGCTATCGTGAGGGAGTGAAATGGCTTAAACGAGCCGCTGAGTCCGCGGATTTTCAATACAACTCTGCACCCTACGAGCTAGGTATTCTACACGAGACGGGTTATGGCGACGATATATTTCAGGATGAGGCCTACGCCGCTCAACTCTTTACCCAATCAGCAGATCTTGGCCATGCAGAAGCGAACTACAGACTGGGTGATGCATACGAACACGGCAAATTGAGTTGTCCAAAGGATCCAGCATTGAGCGTGCACTTCTACACCCGGGCAGCCGAAAAAGAACATCCGCTCGCCATGATGGCGCTTTGTGCTTGGTATATGGTGGGAGCGGAGCCAGTCCTTGAGAAAGATGAAAATGAAGCGTATGAGTGGGCTAGGAAAGCTGCTGAAACCGGTCAGTCCCCCTATGCTGCTATCCTTCTCCTTCGCTCTTACTGACAGATGACCCTAGGCCTTCCCAAAGCAGAATACGCAGTAGGCTACTTTACAGAAATGGGCATTGGTTGCCGCCGCGACCCTCTGGAGTCTAATAGGTGGTACGTCAAGGCTGCGGAATCGGGCGACGAGCGAGCCAAGCATAGATTGGCTGCTATTACTGCTGCAGCGTCGGGTGCATCATCCGCGTCCTCAGCATCTAAACCGAACACAAGCAATGGAAAGCCTGGCGAGTCGAGTAAAAAGCGATGGGGACTATTCTGAACATGAGACGAGATGAGTGTTCTGTATAAAGAAAAAGGGTTGATCGAATAATGTTTTGGAATGACTGTCCTGCGAAGAAAAGGGAGTCTGAGGGCGTGGCATTTTGAAACGTTGATAACGCATTTGCATTTCTGGAATTCCCAGCTTAGAGTATTTGTAAGATAGAGAGCGTGCTTCCTTCGCCGCATTATTGAGTTTTTGGGGTTTTGGCATTGGCGTGGGGATTTTTGCGATGCATTAAAGAAAGGGTCCTCAGAGTAGGACTGGGAAAAGGGCGTTTGTTTGGGTAAAAAGGGGAATTGAAATTTGGATAAGTAGAAGAGAAGAGGATTAATCTAGCATTAGGGGCCCACAGGGTCAAGCAATTCAAGTTGCAAGCAACACGGTCTCCTCACATCCCCTCCCCCTCCCCTTCCCCCTCCCCCTC
>KE598570.1:2025536-2083510 GCA_000444155.1 Cladonia macilenta KoLRI003786
AGGGGGGGAGGGTAGTAGAGGATTGAGTGGGAGGCTATGAGGGTGGGGGCGTGGGACCAGGTGAGGGGAGAGGGGGGGATGGGACCGAGGAAGAAGTGGATGAAGAAGGGGCGGTGGAGGGCGGATCTGTTGATGAGGGTAAGCGGGTGGGTTAGTGGTGTAATTGATAGGTTGGGGTAGTAAGTGTGGGTGATTACCTGTCTACGCGGATGTTGACAAAGTATTGGTATTCTCCAGTTGATGTCGTTGCGTTTGGATGTGGGTACGGTCCGGTGATATTACTGTGCAGTTTGTAGTTGTGTGGTAGAGACCGTGTAGAGATACTGCCAGTGGGGTTGTGGAGGTTGTTGAGGGCGGTCCTGACATTTGAGGATAATTGCGTTGCATTCACGCCCCAGTCTACCACCTCTGGGTATGTGTAGCCGAAATACCGCGTATAACGGGCTGTTGAGGAAGTATAGAGGGTACCATGTCGGTCAGAGTGGAATGGAGTTAGAGCTGGGGGCATCAGCGGTTATGTGATATGGAGGTGACATACGAGAATTGATTGTATCGTTGGAGCCTGGCGCTATTGTGAAGGTGCCTTCAGCATTAACTTCGGGAGTAGTATATGAATCTGGGTAAATGGCTTGCCAAATTGCTAAGAGCCGGTCAACGTTTCTGCATCTAAAGGTTAGACAGCTTACACCCATTCTTTCCATAAATGCTTACGCGTGATGAAGCCAAAAGATCGGATCAAAGCCCGCATATGGTATGATGCTCATATGGCCACCACCACCCACAAAGGCATGTATGGCATTATGCATATTTTCCAAACTGTTGTACAAGTTGCCCCGCCCATCAGTGTACCCTGTGTTGGAGAAAGGCGCGTAATCCGATTGATCGGCGATGAGTTGGTATGTTAAGACTTGAATACTGAGAAGGTCAGAGTTGTCTTGAACGCTACAAGGCAGCCAGGGCTAGAACTTACGCCTCTGCATTGGCTTGGAGTTGCGCATTAGCGAGACTGGGTTGACTTTCCCCTGTTGCAAAATCCGGATAACGAAGGGTGCTGTTATACTGTGCGATCTGGAGATGATCAGCAACTTTCATCTAAGCCGCGGGATTATAAAGTTGACCAACAGGATCAGTTGGCGGGAAGTCCGTTGCAGATGGGTGTGGATGGAAAGTATAGTTGTACAAGGGATTGACCATGGATAGAGTGCCTCGAGGGGTGTTGATAGTGATCATCGGGTCATTGACAGGATCCGGCATCGTGGCATTGATGGCCCAGTCCCAGTAAGGGACCCGGAAAGACGTCGCGGCTGCTTGATAAGTACTTCGCTGCGCTGCTGGGTAGGTTGCTGCAATCTTCTGGGCATGCTTCCACAACAATTGCTGGATTGTCTTAGCGTTTTTCATCAATYTAGATGCATTGGTAAAGTTATACTTCATAGAGCGCCATGTATGGTCGATGCCATGAGGGAAACAGGATAGATCCATGGGTACAATAACCTGCTTGGTAACCTCCTTGGACGCCGTCCCACGCAATGTATGGATGCCCGTGGATACCTATCAGAAGTGTTAACCCGATTTATGATGTTCAAACTTTGGATACGTGCCRGCGACTTGGTAGAAAGAGAGCAGAGCTGACTGGTTCTGTTGCTGTAGATGCTGTAAAGAAAGGATGTATAGGTCAAAGGGTGGACCTGAATTCTTGAAAGTAGAGAATTCCTGCCGGAAAGGCCGTTGACCGGTGATCGTGTTTACACCACCTGGGACACCGGTGATTGCATACGAACTCGCAAATGGTGCTAGGCATGATACAATGAAGATGGAGAGTAGATAGAAGAAAGGCATGGCAAGGTAGCTTACATTGAAATGTTGGAGTTCTCAATTGATGGACAACTCGATTAGTTAGCTGGTGGTTATGTGTTATATGACATTCACTGTGGCCATAGAATTGGACGCCACCATATGCCGATGATCGCCTTCAACTTGGTATGACGCTTTTTGGCAGGTAGCATCTGTACCATGGCTGGACTTGGTCTATGATGCAATTTTCCTCCAGGTCTCACGTACCAAAATTCATCGAGAATAGCTTCAAATAGAAAATTGCAAATACAAAAGCTCAGCGTTCCGAGCTTAGGGGATTGCCCTTTGTTGCTACTTCCAGATGAGCCTTGCGAGAGACGGTAAATCCTGGCCTCATGCAGCTCAATCCCGCGTACCTGCAGGTGCATACGAGCTAGACACGCCTAAAACTCCAAGAGCGTGGGTCACACCGAGCATGCAATCTGCCCGGAAACCTTTTGGTCTGGCGATTGTCGWGCAGGATGCAGCAGCTACGAGAATCTCCGAACACACTCCACCAGCTTAACCTTCACAGAAACTCAAAGGTCTTGAAGTGCAAACGCGTCCATTGTCTCCGAGGACGTCGCAACGGGCATTCGGAACCGACCTAATGGTGGTCTCGCTAACGCAGCCAGGTATATCAATGGTCCTTGCCATTGCTGCATTCCACTGATCTCCCAGGCTAACGAGAACGCTCATGACTTGCTCACCATAATGTGCACTCTGGTGAAGCATTCTCGTAGCATTTGACCGACTGCAAGGGACCCATGTGAGAGAGACTATCATCCAACTACAGATGTTCAGTAAAAGGGCAGCGGCTTGACCTGGAGACTCACATTTCATGTCTGCCCCTCAACGTCCTTGGTTATATCCAAAGCAACAATCAGCACGAAGAGCGCGAGTGTAATCTGTCAAGGATATCAGACATTATGATTTTGTTGGCAAGGCATTTATCACAAACCATCGACACTGTCACGCCAACAGCGTTTACCTCCCAACCTCCAACATGCACTTTACCCCGTAGTATTGCATTCTGCTGTCGCCAGAATCTGTAAGCTCCTAATAGCAGAATGACCAAGGCCGCACCTATGCAAATACAGGCCAAAGGAATGCCCAAAGCGTAGAAACCAAAGACCTTGTTTGGATTTGCATTATGTTCAAGTCTGAAAAGTTGAGCAATGATGACTGCAACAATTGATAGAGCTAATGAGGTTCTGAGATATCCAAGGAAAGTTCGCTCTAGCGCTATAGAACAGTACAGTAAGTAAACGCATGGAATAATAAATCCATGCAGTGCTTATTGAAAGTATGTTGGAGGAGGTTAGGGAGAGCTGAACAGCAAGGAGACAGCATTGCACACAATGGGCCGTAGTACCGTTGCGTTGCCCTGAAATGGAGATAGCGTACCGAAATGATCTCTACAGCAGTCATGTGACACAGTTGCAGAGACTTGACGCTTCCAAAACAGAGCCGCAGACCTTCGAAAGGACTGGGGATAGTTCTCGTTTCTCACGGRAGGGCTWGAATAGGTTTCAGGTGCTGCAGAGGTAGTATCGCAATCGCTCCCGAGGTGTTCACCTTGGTAGTCATTGAGCTCGGTTGCTTCTCTCTTGTTGTGGTCTGAGCGAGATGGCGGGATCACTGATTGATAAGTTGCCATTCGCTTTCTTCTAGGCAGTTCCGAGACTAATTGCGAGTTGAGAGTGACCGTGAGGGTGTTTTGTGTTCTTATCTAACTCCCAGTGTCGGCTCGGGGAAGCGACGTCTGAAAGCTTGTTGCGCGGCAACCCAGCTTTGCAACATGGCGGGGTGCACTATTCGCGCGTGACACCTTCCATGTGATAGAGGCTGTCGGCGGAGGGACAGATGCATTCCAAATCAAGAAAGTACTCTCCACAAAGTATATGCAATGTCTCGCGTCAGGGGCTCCGAAGGCCGAAATAGGTCGCCTCCAAAACTAGTCCCAGTCCTACAATAGTAGAGGCGAAATTCGGCCAGCCATCGTCATCGCAGACATCGGCCATCGCCTCCTCACAACAGCAACCCCCTTAGATAGAATATCATGGCATTTGCATCTCATCTTCAGGACTTAAAACTCACTGCGCGCTGAGACCCATAAGCAAGCCCGCGAAAGCCTTTCGCATCGTGAGAGCTCCCAAGGGGCCCGCACCATTCTGCAGAATGGGATTATCTAAGACAACCAGAATTTGGATTCTCCTGGGCATAGACTCAGCTTTCTTCTTGTTAGAACTGATCGTTGGTAAACATGATCCGTCTCATACTCATACTACATCACCACGGCGATGTTGACAATCTCCTAGGCTATGGCGTACATTCACTTGCTCTTGTTGCAGACTCCTTCCACATGGTACGTTCTACATGCTTATTTAGCCGTGCTTGACTGATGGCTAATCTCCCTTCCATATAGCTTAATGATGTCCTCTCCCTTTGCGTTGGCCTCTGGGCAGTCACAGTAGCGCATGGAAAGTCAAGTTCAAATATGTACACATATGGGGTATGGATGCATTGATCATTACGACCATACGGGGGCTGAAAACATACTAGTGGCAACGTGCGGAAACATTGGGTGCTCTTATAAACGGTGTCTTCCTTGTCGCCCTCTGTTTGTCCATCTTCCTGGAGGCGATTCAACGCTTCGTGCAGCCTCAGACTGTTTCACACCCTGAGCTAGTTTTGGTGGTTGGATCCGCTGGGCTCCTTTCCAATATTCTTGGTCTTTTCCTGTTCCATGAACATGGCCACTCTCACGGCAGTGGGAACGGTCATTCACACGGAGGACCAGACAGTCTTGCTGATGCGGAGGAAGGTCACGCAGCTTCAGATGGACATACACAAGCTGTAGCAGATGAAGGTGGTAATGTGGCGGATGTGTTGCCTCAGAGTACGGTAGCGGGCTGGCCAAAATCCTCAAAGCTGCGAAAAGGATCGAAAATTGAATCCTCAGAGCAATCGGCGAATGGTCGTCAGGGCTCTAATGGATTCTCTAAAGATGATGAGGATGGTTCCACTGTTGCCAATTCTACATCCTCGCCTCTTTCCGTTCGAAGATCTCATGCCAGCAGCATCGGACACCGTCGACGCCAGAACAGCACGGGATCACGCTCTCGGTTTTCCAGCGTTGACGACCTACACATACACCCTGCCAGCTTTAGGAATGAAATCATTGCGGCAAGTAGGGAGAGTAGGCTCGAGGATATCGATTCTGGAGGCGGCAGTGGCTCAGAAGGAGAAGAAGCAGAAGAAGAATTGGCTAGGGAGGAGGAGCAAGGGCCCTCAGAGGCTTCACCGTTACTTGGGCATACGAAGACCAATGGCTCAGCTAAAGCCAATCGTCGTCGTGAATCGTTACATGCAGGCCACACACACAACCAGTCGAAGGGAAAGGGACAGTCTCATGGAGATCTCAATATGCGCGGAGTCTTCCTCCATGTTATGGGCGATGCCCTAGGAAATATTGGCGTCATAGGCTCTGCGCTCTTCATCTGGCTTACCAATTATTCGTGGAGGTTCTACGCGGACCCAGCCATTTCTATCGTTATCACTGGTGTCATCCTGGCATCAGCCATCCCTCTTTGCAAGGCTGCCTCACGCATACTGCTCCAAGCCGCGCCAGTAGATATCAACATTGACGACATCAAACGAGACATCGAGGAACTTCCTGGCATATTGAGCTGCCACCATCTGCATGTTTGGCAATTGAGTGATGTCAAAATGATTGCGTCTCTGCACGTGCAGGTTGAATTTGATTTCAAAGGCGAGGGGTCTGCTCGCTACATGGCACTTGCACGACAAGTAAGGCGCTGCCTCCATGGACACGGCATACACTCTTCTACTATACAGCCAGAGTTCTGTCTGGATAGCGAACATCGCCATGTTTCATCATCAAACTCAGATAATGAAGGCTCCAATTCGGTCAATGGCGGGCCAAAAAAGAAAGTTGGAAGCAAGGTAGCGAGCAAAGCGGGCAGTCTGCGGAGCGAGCCAGAGGCTTGCCTATTGGACTGCGGCGATGATTGTGATGAGGCTGGTCAGTGCTGTGCACCAAATATTACCGAAACCGATACGCACAACGAACATGGCCATTCCCATTGAGAGAAGCTACGGTATCTAGCGAAGGCATGGGACCGGCGTTTGCAAGACTTGGGGACCAGCGACTAGAGCGTAAAAGGAGCAACGCCTGCCTGGCGGTCTATGTGTGTCAATAGCTGTACATACAGCAATGTCTATACTCAGTTTTGGGCAAGCTAGGCTCGCAAGACTCCGCAATATGTGGGGATACAAGGGCAAGCGGTGGATAAATATCAGCCATGGCTGTGGGTATGGGTATGGAGCTCAACATTGTATATTAATACGGGTRGGCAACAAGCAATAGACAATTGGTTGATGTGTAACAATGGGCTTAGCCAGTAATGGGCAGTTTAAATAACATGCAAATGGTCGACTATGGACAACGGTAGTGCAATGTGCCATAGACGGCAACATCCCTTCAAACGAATATGCCTTATCAATGGTCTGTAAGTTGTTGGGGTGGTTGAACCGAGTTGTGGTGCATGTAACCCCTAATGTCGTTTGGATATAAATAGTCAGTCCAATTTTAATTGGCTACAGGGTAATATAGGTAGGAAAGGGGTAGGAGGTCAGCACTAGCGCGCTGAGTTAATCGTGCGGTGCCAAGAGGAACCGATAAAGTTTGTGCGGATATCTCCTGAGATGAACTGAACTGCTGGTGTTGTAGCATGTTATCCCTAATATATGAACATATCATCTGATCTATGGCAAGCCTGACTTCCCCTGCCTCGTGCCGAAAATGTTCCTCCGCCCAGCGCGCTCCATCACCTTCATCATCGCCGTCGTTGCCCTCTTCTTCTCCGTGTCTATTCTTGAGAGTCGGCTGAAGAAAGTCAGTCGCAACAAGCTATCCATCATCACAGCGCCCACCCACGAAGCCCCGCCTCCTCCGCCTCGGATAGTAGAGTTCTGGGCAACATGGGCGAAGGTGTTCGACAAGGCCAAGCCGAATATTGGGCCCATCACAATAACCAATCCAGCGAGTGTAGCAGGATCAGACAAGGCAGTTGGGGATAGGGAACCAAGTCCGTTCAGTATCGGGATACCGGAGGAGGATGTCAAATCGTTACAACAATCGCATAGCAAGCTGGTAAATCACCCAGGTTTCAATACCACAAACAGAGAAGTCCCGTCCCTGTTCTCTGGCACAGGCATCGTCACTGTGGCTGGAGGCCAATACTTCCCACCAGCCCTCGTCGGCATCCGCATGCTACGAAAGACAGGATCCACGCTCCCCGTGCATGTCTTCCTGAAATCAAAATCCGAGTACGAGCCCGAAATCTGCGAAGAAATTCTCCCAGCCCTGAATGCAGAATGTTTCGTTATCGAAGACCATCTGCGCAAAGACGCCCCGTTCAAAGTCGACCACTTCCAGCTCAAGGTGCTCGCCATCCTCTTCTCCACTTTCGAAACAGTCCTCTACATGGATAGCGACTGCATGGCCTTACGTGATCCCGCAGAGCTCATCGAAACCGAACCTTTCCTCTCACGAGGCTTCCTGTCATGGGGAGACTACTGGGTCGCAACCGAAGACCCTGTCTTCTACAAGATCGCCGGCCTGAAAGACTTTCCTAAGCATTTACCCGCCCGATCCAGTGAATCCGGCCAAATGGTCATCTCAAAAAAGAAACACCTCGACTCCCTCCTCCTAACAGCCTACTACAACGTCTTCGGTCCAAAATACTACTACCCTCTCCTCAGCCAAGGCGCCATGGGTCAAGGCGACAAAGAAACCTTCCTCGCCGGCGCAGTCGTGCTTGGAAACCCTTACTACCGGGTCCGAGAAAAAGTAGGCACAATCGGCTACTTCGACTCGGACAAACAATTCCACGGCGGCGCCATGGTCCAATGGCACGCTGCCGACGAGTTCGCCTCGCAAAACGCCACAACAACTGAGAAGAAGAAACCCCGCCCCTTCTTCCTGCACGCCAACGTCCCTAAAATGAATGTCGCGCACATGCTCGATGAAAACGCTATATACCAACCCGACACGCAGAAGCGGGTGCGAGTGTGGGGCAAAGAAGAGAGTGTAAGATCGATGTTTGGCTTTGATGTGGAGAAGATGGTGTGGAATGAGATGAGGGAGATGGCGTGCCAGTTGAAGGATACGTTGAAGGATTTTAGGGGGAGGCAGAATATTTGTAAGAGGGCGCAGGAGCATTATAGGGAGGTTTTTGAGGTTAAGACGGGGGGTGGGGTTAGGAAGAGGGAGAAGAGGGTGTTTTAAGCAAGGCTTTCTAATACTTGGATATAGGGACCTCCAATTTGGATATAGGAGATGGAGTAATGGTGTTTTGGATGGGGATGATATATCCTTTTTTGGGCTACATACAAATCAAGGCTGGACCGTGTGAGAGGGATGAAGCATCTAGGAGCGGATGATAAGGGCCCTTTCTCTCCTGGAAAATGTCATTATGTGGCCGACTGGATACGGGATGATTCAGTACCACGACATATATACGTACGATTGGATATAGGGATGGCGGCATATTGTTTTATTTTATATATTCTACTTTATTGTAAATGTCTAATTTTGGATGATCTTGCAAAATGAGTTGATTTTTGGGTTCCACCTATTGTATATGATGTGTATCTATCGGTATCTGCTTGTTTGGCAGCTAAACAGCCAGCGGATTCCCAGCCATGCCATGTATCCCGGCCCTACTATTGGTTTCAAGTCGTCAATAGCCTGTCAGATGGAAAGGAGCCTTAAAGTCCCGTATCGGCATTTCTTCACCAATCGTTTCCACCGTTCAGGGGACGCTGTCCAAGGCTCTTCGATGCCTTGGTTCAAAACATAGCACAGACCGTCAATAACACGTCGAAGTAGAAACCATGAAGTATCTAGGCAGAGCCATCGTATCCCCGATGGAACGCACCATTGGACGGTTAGTTTTGTGAGGCTCTTTCGATCCTGTAGCCCTCAATCGAGGTCACACGCCCTGTTTGCGGTGGGGAGTTCAGCCGCTGCCACGAAATCCCTTGGTACGCGATCTCATTGGTGATTCTGGCCTACTATGAGTTCATAAGACGGTTGGAAGCGGAGCTTTAGTCGTTTCGTGGGATTCATAGTCCTTTTGAAGGATACTGGTTTGTCGAAGCCCGCTTTCTGAAATTAGCCTTGAAGGTGCGAGCTTTCGAGTGGTTGTGTCAATGTCGTCTCCGGTCGTCTGAGAGATCCACGAGGCGTGCAGAAAACTCGACGCATCTTGCCAAGATTAGTGGTGGTACGTAGGCCAATGAAGCTCTCCTATGTATTACCGTTAGCAAATTGTTGTCAAGTCACAAGTAAGCATGACGAGGAAGTAGAAGGGAGCATAGCCACTTCTCCACTCTGGAGCCCCTATAATGTCACTTTAAAGCTGCAACAAGCGTTTCTCGACCAGTGGCGAGACTCCTGAACGGTGACGAGTCGGCCTTTGCCACACTTAGTATTTGACTGTCCATAGATGGGCTCTCCAGGCTAGCCGAGTATTTCGATCCCTTATCACAGCCCTTGATAGGAACACTGGCGTCACAGTCCAAGGCTCTGCCGTAATGAAGTTCTCTGCGAGCTGTCAGACTACCAAGGTGTGGCTCGACGCCCGTTGCCACCGTATAGCTTGAAGACCGACAGCTTCAGCTTCGGCAAGCTAGTCGCAAGCGACCTAGCTTTCGGTGATGAGCGGAGAGTAGTTTTTGCCATACATGTGTCTCGATGGCGCTGTAAGCCCTGACCATGAAAAATGACTCAAGAGGGATTTTTGGTAGACCCGCTCTAGACCGATGACGCTGGCCCTCGGAATTTATAGACTGCTGGTGGACCTGCCATCGTAGTAGTCAAAAGATAGATAACTGTTAATGCAGAATGGAGGATCACTGGGTCTATGTTCTTGAGCTGTGGCTGGTTACCATCGAAGTAGGCAGAATTCCCTCAAAGAAACGTTTGACGCTTTCTCCGGATCTTCCCGCCAAACCCCCCGAATCGTCCACGCAGAATGTTCTCTACACTTCTGACAAGCTGCCTTCGTATTCAAATGGTGCCTTGATGGATGGAAAAAATAGCACGCCAGGATTTCGCTCGCTCGGTGACCGAACATACATGGGTTTGTAAGCGCAAATGCTCATAGCGAGCGAGTTCTGTCCAGGCAGGTACCTTACCCGTGCGGAACACTAGCAGTCATACAATGGGCATACCACCCTCCATATACCTATCTCGCTCGCCTTGAGCTTTGCCTTCTCAGCCTCAGTAGTCGGAGGCCATGGGATTGTCCTCGAACGGCGCTACGGGCTCTGCCACTGCAGCCGGGATGATGGCGCTGACCGAAGAGTTATTTGTCATCATGCGTGGGATTGATCCTGTCTTTTCTCGCCGGTTGACCTGTTTGTCCATCAGAGTACCTCAGATATAGAGCTATCAAGCATTCTTTAACCGGTCTTCGCAAAGTAATTCATCAAGTTGTTCTTCTGCGATTTGGCGTCCGGCTTCTTTCTTGATTTACCAGCGTCCTCAGGCTTCGGATCCGGCTTCTCTCCTACTTTCAATAAGGCCATAAGCTCTTCGAACTCGGCTGCTGGAACAATTCCTCCGGACGCTTCCTTGTGTCCTCTAGCGAAACTCTCTCCCATTCTTTCGATCAGATCGCCGGTATCCAAGTCAGCAGCTGCCTTTAGGGATGCTATGATGTTGACAGGAGGGTCACGAGAACGCGCACAGCGAGCAATACGACAGGAGAAGTTGACATATCCCGGGCAATACCCTGAATTTGCTACCATGACTATTTCCAACGCTTTCGAATTAAGGTGGCCAGCCTAGAAATTATGAGTCAATTGATGTTAGATATAAAACAAAATAAAGCTCACCCATCTCGTAGCAATTGGTCCATGGACTTGGGCTGCGCTATTTATACGGAGAACAGCGATCTTGCCGTCCTTGCTAAACTTGGGGGGCGTGTGAGTCTGCCGTTCGACCTCCTCGTTGATCTCGGCGCGGGCGTTGAGTAGTCTTGTATTCACGAGAATATCTTTTGGGCTCTTCGCTTCGAGAAGGGCCTGCCAGGCTGAAAGGACGTCAAACTTAGATGTTCGCCTAGCTACTTCCCGTCAGCCCTTCATTATCGAAGTTACCCACGTTAACCTACGGGCGTTTATCAGGGAGACGGCTTCGTTTATAGCCTTTCTGGTGTGCGTCTTGAAGACATCCGTCATATCCGGAAAGGGAGGCTTCCATTTCAAAGTGTTGCCCAAGTCGCCATGGGTACCCATGGCGCAGAGATAGCCACATGAGGCTGAGATATCGGGAGTTAAATCCTTGCAAATCTCGTAAGTCAACAGGGCGGACGTCGCCACAGGGGGGTAGTGGCACGCAGATACGACCTTCAAGATTAGCAAATGATTGCTCATAATGCGTGGGGGTGTGGTACCGTAGCATTTTCCGGGAAATCATCGCTAAGGTGATGGTCAATGATCAAAGAGTGGGTATCCGGAACATCTATAACAGGTGGTGCCGCGCGGCTGCCTTGATCAACCACAATGATGTATTTAGGATTCTTGGCCTGCATTGCGGCTCTTTCGACTTCATCATGGACTGTAGAGTTCTTGCCAATAAGATGCACATCAATCAAATGGGGAGATAAACCTAGGGAAATGAGTGTTTTATGTAAAATTACTCCCGCATCCAGGCCGTCTGCATCTTTATCTGGAACGATGAGCACTTTGCTTTGGGCGGCCGCACTATCATCCAACACGCCTCTATAAGCTGGATGTCTAACAATTCAGCTGGAGACCTACCATGCTCGTATAAAATTCCTGGCATCCTCCATCGCCTCGCCTGAGGCAGGCCACAGTATGCTCCCCGATGCATCTGTTCTCGGAGATGCGTCACAATAGTCTGTCATCGTTTCAATCCGGCGTCGCGCCCTAGAAACTGTACCTGCATCGCTAGCCTTGCGCTTGAGAGTCATTCCTACCCTTATAAACCGGGCGCCGAGGCTAACCAATCGGGTAACGTGGCGCATGAAAGTGAAGCAAAAACGAGGCGGCGGGTTAGTTGCGTTTTTTCGTATTTCTTCAATAGGGGGACCATAGATGTTTTCTGTGAGATTAAGGAAGGAGCTGAATGCGTGCAATTCTATAAAATTCAAGCCATTGCCAACTTGAAGAATGTTCAAGTTCTCAGTTGAAGATTCTGCTTGCACATTTATCTTCCCCATGACGCGTTGATCGTCTTTGACGCGGCACGGACCACATTCGGCGGCTCAGCGCGGCTCATGGCACCAAAACGTCTACAGTTAGTCTTATACTCCGTACCATCGCCACGAATACTGGTTGCAAGATGACTGACTCGTGCTCTCGCCCATTACAGACTATGCAATGTCGAACCTGTCACGCTCATTGTCGGGGCTTCAAGAGCGATCTACCAGGTGCACCGCAACCTCCTATGCAACGCGTCCTCCGTCTTCGAGGCCGCATTTACTACAGGCCACTTTCAGGAGGGCAAGAGACGGTCAATGGATCTTATCGATGACGACGTCGATTCTGTTGACCGGCTAGTCCAGTGGCTGTACAGCGAAGCCTACACCATATCACCGTTCGACTGTGAGGAACATGCCAACGAGCGATTCAACCAGCTGGCTCGGCTCAACACCTTGGCAGACAAGTACCAAATTCATGCATTGAGTAGAAATATAATCAGACGAATGAGGGAGCCACATATGGAAAGCTGGAGGATACCTCCATTCCCTCCCAGGATGTCTGTGGTAGCCTATGTATATGACAATACCAGCGAGAGGTCAGACTTTCGGAAGATGATGGTCGAATGGTACACATGGGGAATACCAATGAGGTGGTATAACGATAAAGAGACTCGAGACGATCTTCTAGGCGTCTCCAAAGACTTCTCGGTGGATTTAGCAATAGCCCTGGGACAAAAAAGCGCAATGCCGAGTCGCCGGTGTCCTTTTAGATTAAAACGGGTACCTCTGGAAGACCTACAATCGCAAGGCATAGATAGTGATGATGAGGAGACCTGTTGTGGTAATAAGTAATAGATCGCTTGGTGACAACAAAAGTATAATGTTCAACACAGCTTTACAATACTTAATTAGGGCAACATCACAAAATGACCTCGTCCTCTTAACATTCAACCGCTTCCTGTTCCTCTTATATCCATATTCTCATCAAGTTCAAGTTCAACACGCAGGCTCCTCAATATTGTCATCACGTGTGCTCCCGTTACACATATCTCGGACTCGATTGTAACTCACTACAAGTGCCTCTTGCAGCATCGACGCTGCCTCAAAGAAAACAGACTTGGTCATACAACGTAAAAGCTTGACTCACTATGAACTCTGGGTCGTCGTATCTGAAGTGAGTGTGAAGAACCCACACATTCTTCGACAGCTAATACATTCACTATGGAAAGCCTTCAGGGTGAACCGACCGTCACCCTTTACGTTGGCAAAGATCGAGTGGTTTTCTGTATCCACCGGAATCTCATCTGCAATGCATCGCCCGTATTCAGAGCTGCGTTTGCTGGAAAATTCAAAGAATCATCTGAACTCTCAATGGACCTCCCGGATGAAGACGTCGATTCAGTCAATCGGCTGGTACATTGGTTTTACACTAATTGCTATGAATACGACGACCACTGGCATGCTAGATACTGGCAGCTAGCGAGACTCAATGTGCTAGCCGATAAATATGACATTGTCACTCTTCGGAATGACGTCGTGGACAAGTTCTTTGCAATATTCAGCACCAGCAAAGCAGAAAAATTGAAAGCCCCTTCCCTAAAGCTGGTCGAATACGTCTACGCCAACAGCTCAAAGCGTTGTGCTTTGCGAGGCCTGTTGGCGACTTCATATTGCTGGAAGGCTCACTACAGTTGGTATGGTAAGCTTGTTGCCAGGGACCATCTTGACAGCATCCCAGCTCTTGCTGTAGACATTGTAATCGCTATGGCGCAGAAATTCTCGGGTAAAAAAGATCCATTCAAGGGCAGAGCATCCGATTTCCACGAGATTGTCATCCCTGAAATTCCGAAGAAGGGCCAGGATGATTAATTGGTCTACTTTCTATGGGGGGCGGTTAGAATAGAATAGGGGACATGGCCGAGGACTTGCCGTCACTAGAACCGCTCTTTAAGACGGGTCCTTTTTTATGTTGAGAGTTCAATAGAGTTACAGATTCTACAGCTAACAAGCGACAGCAGCCATGGCAGAGGTTTACCATCCAATAGACCGTGAAGAACTAGGTTCATGAGTGGATAGGAAGGGCTCAACACTTGACGGAAAGATACTTAGAGGACGTTGAATTAAGATCCATACAAGATTGATCCGATCTCAAATAGACAATTCATCTCCCGTTTCTGCGGTCCCCGGAGCGTAAGAGAATGCGTTATAAGTCATGCATAAAGGACGAGATCCTAAGAGTCTGTTGCTATGTACGCCGAAACTTGTTTGTTTACCAACTTAGGACCCAGAATTACCCTCTATACATAATTTGTGCCTCATTCTCTAGCATTCGTTTCGCTCGAAACTGCTCTCACCCCTTTCGTTACCCACTTTCGTGTGAATGTTCATGTGACTTCAGCCATTCAAAGCTTGTGTTGATGACATTTAGCTCCCGCCAGTCTGTCTTCGATAATTCCTACATTCTACTGCAATTCTTCTTACAACACAGCATCATCATGGACAACCCAGACTCCACTAAGTTGCAGGACAATCCAATTGTGACACTAAATGTTGGTCCTGACAGACGCACTCTTCATGTGCATCAAGATATCTTGTTCAAAAATTCCCCTGTCTTCAAAGCCGCCTTCTCGGGGGAATGCCGAGAATCGAGTGAACGCTGCATGGCTCTCCCAGAGGACGATCCAGAGACTGTGGAGCGCTTCATGCAGTGGTTGCATTGCAAAAACTTAGGTCTTAGCAAAGGTGTCTGCTCAGAGGCTTTGAATGATCGCTACTGGCAGCTAGCGAGATTGAGCACGTTGGCGGACAAGTTCGATGTCGGGCTTTTGAAGAATTCCATCATTGATGAGTTGTTCGCGGAGTCTAAGAAACTCGACTCATGGTTACCTGGACCGCTAGTGATAGGGCATGTCTACGAAAACACCACCGAATCATCGTCTTTACGGAAGCTGCTCGTTGATATCTACGTTTGGCAAATCGATTACGATTGTTATACGCGCAGTGACGTTCGAGCAGACCTCGAAACTCTACCAACGACGTTCGCGGTCGACCTCGCCATAGCTATGAGTCGGAGAGTACAAAATCCAAGTCTAGAAAGCCCTTTCGACTTTGATCCATCCGACTACTACGAAGACTGTTGCACAACATCCGGGGATTGAGCAGATATCCATGCTGTACCGGCAGCGGCAGTAATCTCATACCATTCGGAGCCGGCCATCGTGCATACTTCACGTTCATACACTAAGACTCAACTATTCTATGGACTGCCCCCACTCGGTTGAGACAACTTTGTATATAATTGTGCGTAGAGAGCAACAGAGCAGGAGAGAGACTAATCGTCTGCGAGGATGCCTTCTACACTTGTTTCAGGTCGGATGTTGTCAGGCAGGGGGAGCTATAAAGAGCTCATGGAGGTATGCGATGGGCGTTGAAGATGGTTAAGGCTATTGCATGCGTGTAACCAAGTACACACTCTTGAAAATTGCAAGGCTCGACATGTTCAGCAAAAACACCAATCTTATTCGCTCTGGTAGCGTTTGACATAGTCTTTACCCCGCATGCCAGAGGCTTAGAAATTCCATGTAATGTCACAGTCACCCATTCACTACTTCACTCGCTTATATAATCCAAGTCATTTGTGATATCCTCACCCTCACCTCAGATCTGATTCCTCACCCCAGCTTTCAAGCACCCACGGAATTCGCAAAATGGCAAGTCCAAGGGGCACCAAGCGCAAGTAAGTTGCTGACAAACCCAAATACTCGCATGACGGTCCAATGCTCATAAGATGCAGGTTCTCTGACATTCAAATGGTCGTGCTTGTGGTGGGGCGAGGGAAAGCCGAGATCTCAGTTCACGAAAATGTGCTTTTCGAAGTTTCGCCTGTATTCAAAGCCGCCTTCAGTTCGAGATTCAGGGAGGGTTATGAGCGATCAATGTATCTGCCAGATGACGATGCTATTCTCGTGGACATCTTGATTCAATCTCTCTACGCCCCCGAAAACACTCTCGACGAAATCGATACAGCAATGCAACTATCGCGTCTCTATGTCCTTGCGGACAAGTATGATATTGTAAAGATCAAGAACATGATCTGCAAGCAACTTCTCTCGTCGGTTCATCGACGAAGCCCACACACTTCTCTACCCGGAGTACCACTAGTCAAGCTCGTCTACGAGAATACTCAGTCTACGGCGCCCATGCGTAAACTTTTAGTGGATTGGTTTGTTTGGGGCGTTGATTTGGCCGGCTTCAATAATGAAAATAGTCGCAGCTGGCTCCTGTCGATCCCGGAATTTGCTGTGGACGTGTGTTTTGTTCTGGCCCAGGGTTTCGATGAGAAAGCTCAGAGACGCACTTTGAGGAAGAAGGCGTCGGTCTACTTGGAAGAAGAGCTAGTTGAGGTCAAGAGTGAGATCTATTAGCAGGTTTGATATTCAATGGCTGCGTAGACGCATGCATCGGATTGCAAAGGCGCGGAAAAGTAAGCAGATCTTAAATGATGGTACAAAACAGAATCACTGTACGCTATCATAGTATCACGAATACGATCTWGACCTCATAGGGGTACACGGCAAAGAACACAAGTCATTATCAGAGCATACACAAAGCAACGAAAGCAGGGGAGCAAAAGCACTCACAGATCATATCTTCCACGGCTACATGCATGCGGAGTTCATGTTGTGCAGCTATCGATGGCTGGCCCGGCATCACTTGCCAATGGTAAGACCACATATGCCCTTACCCGTGGAAGTTTGACTGCAAGCTTTGATTGGCTTTCTTCTTCACTGTATGCGTCAAGAAAACCCCTCCACGAATCTCTCGTCTTATTATAAGACGATTCACTAATACGACCTTAAGCAATTTGAAATCTATGTACTGCGAATACGACGCAGTTGGCTTCTGCTAAAATGCAACTGCGATTTATGATCTAGACAGAGTGTATCGCCAGAGATGAAGAGCTTGCATCGCGCGATCTCAACATCTTTCGCCTATGCTTCGAATAGCCAATGCCTGAGCACAGG
Source organism: Cladonia macilenta KoLRI003786 (assembly GCA_000444155.1). NCBI lineage: Eukaryota > Fungi > Ascomycota > Lecanoromycetes > Lecanorales > Cladoniaceae > Cladonia > Cladonia macilenta. The sequence continues at coordinate 2,042,656 of KE598570.1, forward strand.
CTGGGCGCGAAACGCACCGAAAATGAAAATCTCAGGCAATCTTGAGTCGCGCAATTCTCGTGATGACTCAAAGCTGCCTAATACCAGGGAGGTTGCTGGTATGGTATCTGCAATCACTGCGATGTTGTGCGTTGCCGTTTTTCCAAATGAGCGTATAAYCAGCAAGGCATATCCAGCAGTACTGGTAACTACAACGGTGACCTAGAAGATGAGAAGAAAGTTATTAGCTCACAAATTCATGCAGTGAAGAAATAATGACCACATACAGGTAATGTGATCGCAGCCATATACTTTGACCGAGGGCGCCTTACAACCTGGACAATTTTTGGTTTCCTCACTCAGATATTGGTTCGAAGCAAGTTCTTGTGCATTGCGTAATTCATCCGCCGCGCGTTGGGCAGCATTCTCGGCACACGACACGCCTGAATGCAGGACAGTGTCGCATGCGATACATGTCCTCCCGCCACATTTCGGACACGTCATGAAGCTATCTTCGTCCGCAAAACAATCCTGATCGTAATCACAGCCAGGCATGCGGCAGCGTTGGAGATGGCTGCTATTGAGGCAGGACTGCAAAGCAAGATGGTCATATCTGGCGGTGTAAGGTTAGCAGTGGTCTGGCCATATTTGATACCCGAGATCACCTTTGGAACGTCTCATCATCTGCAAAGTCTTTGATGTCCTGATGTTCAAAAGCTGCACCACAGTCTGGACAGTTGATTTGATTCCATATTTTATTCGACATCTGTGTCGATATCGAGGTAACCAGGCACGATGAACATATATTAGGCTCATGCTCACAAGATAATGTCAATCTTCGCCCAGGAAATTGGTTCGCTTCCAAGCTTTCCAAGCACACTGTGCAAAATTGGTCTGGAGTTGGCGCATTCTCCTCGGATGGTGAGGAAGACTCGACATCACCCAATTCCAGCGGCATAGACCGTAACTGGGGATTCAGTATACGAGACTTATCCCGGCGGGTAAGCGGTTGGCGTTGGGACAGAGTATGGAGTGCATTCATCAAATCAAGCTTCGTGGCTCCTTCGGGGTACGGTTCGGCGTAATGGTCAAGAACTGTCATAAGTTGAACTCTCCGCCAAGATTTGTAAGAACAGCCAAGTATTGATGTTGGCACACCCGCCCGATGATATGTTTCATCGGTAATCATAATGTCACTTAGCAAAGTAGTTTCGCGTTTGTCACAAACGGGCAATTAGATGAAAATCAGTCCACCAGGCTATTCTTCTAGATTTAATCAGGGTTGGTATGTGAACTAAGGATTGGAATCCATACCATCTATTCATATGCACTTGGATTAGCGTAATGCTCGGGCGGTATGTGGTAGGCAAGGTTGAAGTGTTAATACTAGCGAGGACTTGGGATTGATGCAATTTTCACGTGTAAAGACGATAGAAAACAAGCTCTTTTGGTAACAGATATGATTATGACAGTATCATCATCAGGGTTCTGCGGGTATAATGGTTATGTTGTTGAGAAGTGAAAAGCCACTTAAATGATGAAAGAATAAAATGTTGCGGCTAAGATGTGACGTGACGAATCTATAGGCGAGTAGAAAAGTGTTGATCTAAGTACAAAGTGATCTAGAAGGCTTTGATAGCACAAAATGGTAGGCGTGAGATAGCTTCTGTGTAGCTCAATATGGTAACCACTCTCAGCGACCAGTCAACAGCCGCCTGAAGCATTGAGTGCGATGGATTGCGAAGGCCGATGAGTCTGAGATGATACAAACTGTCGATATTGGAGTACTTGGCGATACTGTGAGTGAAAATGAACTTATCTGAAAATCGTGCTTGTACATTATCAGAAGCAGAGCACTAGATCTTCGCGGTCACGTATTTGCGAATAAAGTTTCAACAGTCTTTAGACCGGCATTGCTCCTGAGTCAGGGTGTTCTGCGAGACATCACCGTCTAGCAGACAGAGTGTCATGAAATTTAGCAAAGGGATGTTTCAAGTTGAGCTCTTCTGGACAACTCAACCCAAGGTCACACCACAGCTGCTTGAAGAGCTCGCTGGTGGGGTCTTCGCGTGTATGAGGAGACTCTCAGTTATAGAAAGCTTACTAACGACGGCCTGAGGCCTCACAACAGGATATGTGATGGAGTTCTTGGACCGCTGGCAAGACAGCACAACGTCGAGTGGCGCTGGAACGCTCGTACTGAGGACGCTAGATCGCGCGTTCAGAAGAATTCGCCAGTGATAGAATCCCGAAATAATTGCTTGTTCTACTGATCAAGACATAGATTTTGTGTTCAGTTCATTCAAGCCCAATAGGAACTATTTACGGGTACTCAAGCGTCGTCGGGTCGGCTAACGCCAACACCCCCAAGGGCAAGAGCTCAAGGTCGAATCTTCGGGGTTTCTGGCCCCAGAGTTCCTCGCCAACTTCCTCAAGTCAGCCCGATGATCGGTTTTAAAAACCAAATCGACACTAGTCTCACATTATAAATTCGATCATGCATAGAGTCTTAGGGGGCAAATCAAGATCATGCAACAGCGGGGATGCCCACTAGTGAGGAGCGCTACTGCCAAGTTTTGCCAAGTTATAACTATGCCAGGTACCCCCCCATTTCTCAAAGCCAACACAAACCACGTTTTTCACTGTCTATAGAGACTGACCGTCACAGAGAATGGCGGATACTCAAGCAGGCTTTGCAGCTAGCGCAGCAGCTCTCGACTCGATCACGAATGCAGCAGAGAACCATCCTGACTTACCGCAATCGCACCTGCATCGTCCCGCAAACCATGAATCAGCTCATCAATGGCTTTCAAAAATCATTCCTGCGAAGACTCTTGATGACTTGGAAAATCGATTCCATATGGGCAACTACGTGATTGATAGACAGACTGGTGAGAAGAGTTTTGAAGCCATGAGCATTTACGTGCGTTTGGGAATGCATCTGTACGCACTAGAGAATGACCTGCTGGAGTGAAAGGTTTTCTGGGCTAATTACAATACAGACTGTACTACGGTAATGAACAAGAAAGAGCTCTTCATTGGACAGAGACCCTCAAACTCCTCAAGGACAAGAGTGAGAAGATGGGTCGTGAGTATGACACTCCAGAAAGCAAGGGTCACATTGAACCTTTTATCCAAGGCTTCAACTTGCAAGACTCGCTAGTAGAGATGGTAAAGCCAGATCCGAGTTCCTATGCCACGTTCAACGAGTTCTTCGCTCGTGAAATAAAAGAATCCGCCCGGCCGATTGCGGAGCCGGGTAATGAATTGGTGGCTTCCAGCCCCGCTGACTGTCGTCTTACAGCCTATCAAAGCATTGATCTCGCCACGGAGTACTGGATCAAAGGCAAGGGCTTCTCTGTTGGAAAACTTCTAGGCRATGAAGAAGTCGCCCAGAAGTTTGACGGAGGGTCCATTGTCATTGCACGTCTAGCACCACAGGATTATCACCGCTGGCATGCGCCAATTTCGGGGGAAGTAGTAGCTATCAACGATATCCCGGGCACTTATTACACTGTCAACCCACAAGCCATCAACGAGTCAGGCACTCTTGACGTTTTCTGCGAGAACAAGAGATCCGTCATGATGCTTAAGCGATCCTCGACAGGCTCACCGATCGCTGTCATCGCCGTCGGTGCGATGCTGGTTGGGTCTATTAAATACGTAGGAGGTGTCGATCAGCCTGGTACAACGGTGAGGAGAGGTCAGTGCCTCGGGGCTTTTTACTATGGAGGAAGCACGGTCATCGTTTTGTTTCCCAGAGGCGAGATTGTTCTGGACCAGGATTTGGTTAGGAACTCTACGGAGGAGAAGTGTGAGACGCTCATGCGGGTGGGCTGGCGCGTTGGTATCAACGAGTAGATTTTGCCTTCGATAGACTGAAATCACAAAAGGCTTTCAACAAATCTGGGATCAATGTAGATAAAGAAGAGTTGAAAGCCCTGGGAAGTCTGTGATTACTTTGAAATGGGGGGCTGTTGTATCAATAAGATTCGTAGGTATCGGACACACCTCGGCATACATCAGTGTGGCGCATCGGACCCGGCAATTGTTTCATGTTTTGGTGTTCCTGGTGAGCCCCCACTTGGCATTCAAATACCACCTACCTTTCGCAACTGCTACCCCATATGTACGACCCACCATTCATTAGACGTGCCCATGGATCCAATCAAACTGAAGAAGCCCCCACCTTCCCGTCGCACATCTGTCGCCGTTGATATTATTCCCCCAGTGAACCCACCAGCCTGGAATGTCCTCGTCTATGATGAAAGAGAAGTCGAGGCCGAGTTGATCTGTTGATAAAGAGAACATCGCACCTCCAAGTCCCCAATGTCTTTCTCCGAATGGAGCATCCCAATTGTGTCGCAGCGCCAGCGCCAGCGGCAACAGTCGCCACTATCGTCAGCATCCCCTAAGGAACCGCCGCAAGATGCGTCGGATTCGATGCCTCTTGCGCAGCAAATGCTCGACTACCTTCCCGAATACAGAGTTGTCAGATGCGTAGTCTGTCGATATGCTGTTCCTCCATCGGCTCTCTCACGGCATATGAAAGATCTACATCACGTCTACCGGGGCAAACGGAGAGCATTGCTAGATTATGCCGAAACTCTTGACCTAGCCGATCCTGAAGACCTCGTGCTTCCAGAGCCCCAGGAGCCGCCAATACCCTCCATACCGGTTGAAGATGGCGTGGCATGTAATTGGTGCAAGTATCTCAGCGTAACCACGAAGCGCATGAAAAGGCATTGGGTCACGGTACATGAACGCAGGGGTATAGAGGGGAAACATTGGCGACCCGTGAAGCTGCAGACATTCTTTCGAGGAAACAACCTGCGGTATTTCATCGTCACTCCAAGCGAGCGGACTCATCAGCCGAGAAGACAAGCGACGTCCAATAMGGTGACCGATAGTATACCAGGAAGCAATGGGCAAGGTCTGAAAAAAACAAGTAAACCAAGGTTGAAGCGTTTGGGCACGAATAYTCGGAACTCGGTTGCCTTGTGCAAGGTGCCTGAAACTTCTGATACCGACGAAACGGGCCTTACCGCCTGGGAAAGATCTCTGTTCTATCATTATAGGATGACAACATGTCCGGGCATACTTCATATAGATGAAGACATATTTCCATGGCTCACATTAATACCGCAGCTTGCTCAACAGTTCCCATTCATCATGCATGCAATACTTTCCATCTCAGCTTTACACCTAGCTTTCCTCAAACCCGTGGATCGACAAAAGTGCATTGTAACCGCCGCACACTACCAAGATCAGGCTCTCCAAAGCTTTCGATCCAAGATCAGTAAAGTTGAGGTGGCCAACTCTTACGCAATGTTTGCGTTTTCCCGGTTGATTGTTCTACATGAACTGGCTTCCGCAAATTTGGGCAATAGTGCAATGACGGAGTATCCTGATGGGAGGTACTTGGTTTTGGGAGATGAAGAGATACTGCCACGATGGTTGAAGCTACGGCTCGACTCCTTCAAGCTGCTCCGACCCTACATCCTCTCAGGGTTCCGCGATCCTCAGCAGGTGCCCAGACCCTCGAAAAAATTAGACGAGATCACTCCAGTCGACTGGGCCTCGAATCCTTACGATACAGAATTCGCTGCTGTCTCTCCTCTCTTCGAAACACGCGTGGCTTGCTCGGCTAGAGAGCTAGTGGAGAACGCAGCCTGTGCCAATGCTTTCAACAGCCTGCGCCAGGCTTTCGCAGTGCCTTATGCGGCTCGACAGTGGGGTAAATTCTACGACGCCAGTGTTTTCTGGCCATTAAAACAATCCGAAAGATTCTTCGAATTGGTTAACTATGGGGATCCGAAGGCATTGATAGTGATGGCTTTCTACTGCGTTGTACTTCACCGAGTGGAAAACCACTGGTTCATGAAAGGACAAGGAAGACAGCTCCTATCCAACATTGAGAAACGACTAGGGAATGCCTGGCGATGCTGGATTCAGTGGCCTTTGCATGAGCTTGAGATCGAAGGCGGCCCTGACTTTACACGAATCGAAGAGCTCTAATGCGTTTGGGCTTAGCTGGTTTACTCCTCGCAAGCCTTGTAGTTGTGTACCGATGTCTGAGATGAAATGACATACGGCTCTCAGCCGATTTTGGTATGGCCTCGGTGGGGAGGAAAGGCAATCCGTCAAGAATGATCAAGGCACAAGTTTGTCATATTGGACGCTTGTTCAGGTAGACTTCTACTCTGACGACCATTGGAATCTGGACTGAGCTTCATAAGGCTGACCTGTCAATCGATTAGACTAATATGAGCTGTCCTAATAGCTTGAGTTGGTGCATTGGTCTTAGTCGATTTGTACCTTGTGGTTCTATGCATCCTCAATACTGTACGATACGGTACGACGCTGCAAATAATGGGGGTTAGAGCATGATCTTTATACATTTCAGCTATAACATAATGGATGGACATATGGATCCTCCAGGCACTGAACCATACGTCTGTCGACTGCAATCGCTTGCTCAAAGAAATCTCAACCCGAATTYAGGAAGAGGCACGGGCTTTAGAGGCAGAGACCCCATCTTTTGACCCCAATATTCCTTCCCAATCAGTTGCTACAAGGCTGAAATCGGCAAAATCTATATCGATTGGCTTTTGGAATAGCCGGCTCGGTGGAAAACCAACATGAGAGCCTCGCAGTGTTAGCCCATAGCAAGAGATGTGTAAAACTAAGGGCTGTCACAGTGCGGTCGTGTTGGGAGGAGCAGATTAAAGTCCCGCGCTTACATAGCGTGGGGATGGTGTACTTTAGGTCCAATCCTTCGGGAGGTATATATTCGGAGGGGTAATTTAGTTTAATTTGCTTTCCACTCTCTACAAGGCCTTCAATGAAGGGGGATTAGATATCAAGCATGGCAACGCTAGAAGGACCCCCCACAAACCTCCCAGTACCGCAGAACCACATCAACTTCGTCCCGACCAAGGCAGGCGAGACTTTCAGGCTTGGCCCGATCACTATCCGTATCATGGAGGATGGATCTCATACCGGTACCGCCCAAATTTCACACTSTAGCGTTCTCTAATTCGCTTAACACCGATAGATAATCGGCTAGGTGCCGCCGAATTCATCGTCCCACCTCGAACAGCAGGACCTCCGCCGCACTGGCACGAGATGCACGACGAAACGTTCTTGGTGACTCGAGGTAAACTCCGCTTCAGTACGACCGGCCACAAGGAGGCCAAAGACATCGATGCATTGGCTGGCGACTATGTCACTGTTCCCACTCGGGCCCCGCACACCTTTGCAAATCCGTTYGATGAAGAAGCCAGATTCTTCAATACTTTCACGCCGGCCTTCTATGTCAATTATTTCAAGCTCCTAAGCGATTTGGCCGATGGAGGACCAGTAACTCCACAGATCAGCGGAAAAGCAATGGCGAGTTACGCAACTATAACCGTACCGTTGTCATGATATTCTATTCCTCGAGATTCAAACATTTGGTAATGTTCTGGGGATCGTCTAGCGGACAGGGTCTTGGCACCCGTCATTGCGTTATCTTCCTTGTAGGACTGTATCACTTGCAAATAATGCTGGATACCAACACTCAAGCTGCTTTCATGTCAAATAGTTTAGTTTACATAACAAGTTGCAGGAAATGGCCACAGCTCTCCTCATAGTCGATATGCAACATGTGTTCCTTGATATGACATCTACGGCCCTCCCCAACGTCCTCAAACTGATCGATCACTTCAAAGCTAAGGCCATGCCCTGCATCTTCACTCAGCACGGCCACACCAAAGAAGAGCTTACACCTCCATACAAAAATCAACTGGTGTGCAAATGGGGCCCTAACGGATCTATTGCTATTGGCAGTAGAGATTGGGAGATGATACCAGAGGTTGCCCGCAAAGTGGAGGGATGTCCTCTTGTTAGGAAGAACACCTACGATGGGTTCATCAACACGAATCTTGGCAATATACTGGGAGAGAAGAATGTCGAGAAGGTTGTGGTATGTGGGGTGATGACGGATTGCTGCTGTGATACTACGGCACGCAGTGCCTTCAACAGAGGCTATGAAACGTGGCTTGTGAAGGACGCCTGCGGAAGTGCGAACAAGCAACAGCATGAGGCGGGGCTAAGAGGCTTTGGGTTTGCGTTTGGGGATGTTTTGACAACCTCGGAGGTCATGAGTAGAGTTAAGTGATCGAAGAGTACTCATAGGGATCGACTCGGACCCCCGACAATGCCTTGCACGAGTTATGAGGTAGAAAACGTGGGTATGGCTTTCGTGTACTAAATTCTTGCCGCTCTAATGAGTCTGACTAATGCAGGGCTTTTACAGGCGCGGTAGGACGCTGAGCGGCTGAGCCAACTTCACCAAATTAACACTCGCGAGCAATCCAACGAGTTATGACATCAATGGCATTGATACCATGAGTGAGCTGAATATAAGTTAGAGCTAAATAGGGTCTTAAGAACATTGCTCAAGCGATTTCCTTATTTTATACAAATGCCCGTCTGAGCGCGGTATAAAAGTCTGCATCCACAAAAGCCACGAGTATAAATCATGAGAAGCGAAGCAAGAGTCAAAATCGATTGGAAGAGATACTTTGAGCACGCGCTGACGTGGTCATCACTGTTCCAATCCGGGTCGTGGGTGCTGAGACAATAGGCCGATGCATTTCCGAGACGAGCTCCGAATCTGATGGCCGCCACCAGGACCTCAGATGTTGCGAATCATGCACTCGAGTGGAGAAGCTATGCGTTATCCGTCACATAACGGTGATAGTACTGCCAGCAGAAAACGTCCGTTCAGCGTGCTCTTCATCCCGTCCCACGCCATATCTCAACGCGTACAAAGTAGGGCAATGGAGATCAAACCACTGAGAGTTGGAGAAGAGAGTTTCAAGTTGAATCCACTGGCATTGTCACATGTCAACCGCTTTATCCCTTTCTGGTCTTCAAAACGTCAAACCTTCCGTTATCCCGTGGTCCTGTCCAACAACGTACCACGACTCCGACCAAGGTTGTCCCAGGATGCATATGTTTCGTATGAATGTCGAGCCAACCGACCATTGTTCGCTTGTCCTGGGCCTTAGAAGTCAGTATCAGCACTCACTGCCTTCGAAAGGAGCTCCGTAACATGAAGAGGTAAGGGCACGCCATGCACGTCCATCCAAATGCCATGCAACCCAGATTTTTGACTATCTTATTATTATCCTTTTGTAGTACGATATTGCCGTAGGCAAAATATGCCGTGAGAAAGAAGGATACTACTTTGACTTGCCTATTAGCTCACAGGAAACGGAAGAGCATGATTTGGCAGTGCGACTGCGTGGAAAATATTCTAAATCTCGAATAGCTTTTGCATGGTATAACTGGATAGGTAGTTAGTTTCTGTCAACCACCAATTCTCATATTTGGTGGTCTATGTGAATTCATATGACTATCTTTTCCATAGTGATCTKCTGCTGGTATGCTAATACTTTTGATCATCACGGTTACAGCAGAGGGGAGCTTCCACCTGGGGAGGGTATATATGTCATTGATTTCAAACCACCCGCTGACGACTCGCTTAGCAGGGTTTGTTGTATGGCTGCCAAATCGAAGAAAGGACTGTCACTCCTCCCACATTGTTGGGCTCCTTGTCTAGGTATTATCATACCTTTACTACACGTGGCGAATCGTCCTGACTCCGAACCCTGTCTGATAATTTGAAGGAGCCTTCATTGTATTCCATCTAAGTTGGCACAATAAAACGTTGCATGAAGCGTGACAGATTCACCCTCGCGCCCTGATTTCCGAACTTGACTGAGAAGATGCCATAAAAAATTTTTTAATGTACAATTGGCACGATATCATTGGAGTCCTCGGGGGCCCCCTAGACTGGCCCTAAGGTGACCCCTAAGATAGGCGCTGGAAGCGGTGCGCGGAAGCTTGCCTTTACCCCGCATGGCTAAGCTGGATTAGCACCTTCCTCAACCCCGAAGACCGCAAAGCAACCAACAAGCCGATGTATGATGCTTACGATCTGGCACTATCCAGCACTGTTAAGCTACCGCTCTAGTTTAGTATCAGCTTATTAGCAGATAAACCGTCATCATGTCATTCAAGATGTTCTATATGTTGCCCTCCTCCACGACTCGGTCCACCTATTTATCCAGTCCACTAGTCGCCAGGCACAGTCTTCCATCATGGCAGCCCGTGAGAAGGGCGAGAAGCCCCACGACCTCAATTGCCTTACGATTCACGAGCTAGAGAAACATGCCGAGCTTCGTATGGACAAGCAGACACGCGACTACTATAATGAAGGTGCCGACTCGGGCACTACCCTCCTCGAGAACTCAACAGCCTATAACAAATATCGCATACGACCTCGAGTGCTACGGGACATGTCGCAGATAGATACATCTGTTCCTCTCTTCGGCGTCAAGAATTCGGTGCCAATCGGTGTTGCCCCCACGGCCATGCAATGCCTTGCACACCCAGATGGCGAGATTGCTACTGCCCGCGCGTGCAAGGACGCCGAGATTGCTATGGGGCTGTCAAGCTTCGCGACTAATACACTTGAGGATGTCGCGAAGGCGATTGGAGACCATCCACACGTGTTACAATTATACCTCTTCGAAGAGCGAGAACATTCAACGAAGCTGATCCAGCGGGCCAAAAAGGCTGGCTATAAGGCTGTCTTTCTGACTGTTGATACGCCCATGTTGGGACGGCGGAACATGGAGATAAGAAATCAATTCAAGCTACCGAAAGTATATAATATCGCAAATTTCACTGAGGACTCGGACTCGGCCGCTTCTGAGACCGTCATGAATGGCGCATCGCCATCAGCGCCCAGTCCGGAGAAGACGGAAGAAAAGAAAAGTTCAAGTACAAAGGGATACCATGATGGCAAGCAGCGGAGACCGCCAAAGGGTCCGATTACATTCCATACCCACGCTCCCAACCCGACCCTCTGCTGGGAGCGGGACATTGGCTGGCTCAAAGAACAATGCGCCCCAGAGATGGAAGTGTGGGTAAAGGGCATTGCCACAGCCGAAGATGCCCACTTGGCTGTACACCACGGGGTTGACGGTATCGTTGTGTCCAATCATGGCGGCCGCCAACTTAATGGTGCTTTGGCAACCATAGACGCATTGCCTGAAGTCGTGGACGCAGTGAATGGGAAAATACCTGTACATGTTGATGGAGGCATCAGGCATGGCACAGATGTGTTCAAAGCGTTGGCGCTTGGTGCGGACTTTGTATGGATCGGGAGACCGGTGCTTTGGGGCCTGGCTTATAAGGGGCAAGAAGGGGTTGAACTGTGCTTGCGACTGCTGAGTGATGAGTTCAAGCTGTGTATGGGATTGGCAGGGACGGTAAAGGTGACAGAAATATCGAAAGATTATCTTATCAAGGTTGACAGGAGTGGATTTATAAGTCGATTGTAGAATAATGCAATGTCCGTCTTGGGTTGCTCATTCTTGAAGTAGCCTTGAAATCAGATCTGAACGTCGTTTGCCTCCCTCTGTGGACGCCTCTCTTGGAGTAGTCAGAGTTCTCTTCCAGAATCAGGGATTGCCGACAGTGATGTGAAAGTTCAGATACCACGATCATTACCGACGCCAATCTGTGTTACGACTTGGCCTGCCTTCCTAGTTGCAATCTCGAGCGAGCCATTACCCCATTCCTTTTGGGGGTAATAGGTCTTAGACTGCAGCAGCTGCGGAAGTCTTGCTGATTTTGAAGCTGGGATTTGGCCATCGGCCAAGGAATCATCGGAGAACTTATGATAGGACTCTCGGCGTATACGGCTGGGTCCGTTCTGGTTTCTTCCTAACGGCAGGATGCCATGACCCGCTAAGTCGCTGTTCTTCCTCAGCTTCCATTGGGAACACCAAGTCAATAAAGTAATGAATGGTCTGATCTTTCCCAATTTGTCAAACACGGGCTTCTTGACAGGCAGACAAGCGTTGATAATACCGAGCTTGACCTCAAGATTAATCAGAAGAGCATTCAACGCCCACTGCACCTGAGGATCTGGGCTGTTGATTTCAGTAGTTACTTTGATTCAGACGCCAGTGATTGCACAAATCTTATGCGTTCGGATTAGTCGATCCAGTGCATTGCAGCCTTCGTTCCAAGACTGTAGATAAGGTGAAGGGGTCTCTTACGTTATGCCCATAGAGAACATGCTAGTCAGGATGAACTTTCTGGATGTCGGCATTTGGAGGCCCCATAGAACTGGCAGAGGCAACACAACAGTAGTAACATCTATCAGGAGGTTAAAGACTCCCAGGAACAGCTCGAGAGATCTTTGATTTCCGCAAGTGCCTGTAATAGAGTGGTCCCAACTATAGGCGAAAGGCCGACATATCAAGCAACAGGCTAGGACTGTAGCCACAAAGAACCCCAGATTAAAAGCATGAACTCCGTAGCATGTAGAGCGAAACGATGGGGTCTGGAGTATATAGATATAAAGCGACAGAACCGAGGCACGGACCAGCGTTACTGAGGTGGCCCAAAGTCATTGCCCAACCAGTAGTCCCTTGGATGCCTTGTCATTATTGCTTGCTGATGCACATATTCCCTACATACCTGGTATTGAAGCTCCAGCACATATACGTCGGTTGCAGTTGTCCTGATCCCTAGATCATCCTGTACGAGCGCTGCAAAGTTAGCAGAGGTCTTGAAGGTTCGCAACAATCTGTAGACTTACATTGCATTGTGTATCCCTACAAAGCAAGCCCAAAAGCGTAGACTTGCTTAGCACTGATGTGTACCTCCGTAGGATAAGTGAGCTCACCAGAGCTAGAATGCATAGATAGTCGTTCAACTCACTGGCCGTTCTTCGGATTTTCCGCTGAACAATTCAGAAGACGACAGAAACGACTGAAATGATTGAGAAGACAGACATAATAGAAACATACGCAACTCTGGTCGGATCACAGCTCGGAAACTTGGCCATCTTTCTTATCTATGACCTTGCATATAAGAAGGGTAAATACTGTTCGGAAGACAAAGAATTGGATACGCAAGCTGAAGATAGGCTTCCCTACGTCCCACTTATCAACCACACACCTCGTGCCGCACCGGAAATACATTCCAGTGTCATCCAGATTTGGACTAGCTAGCARCAGTGCATGATTATGCACAGATATTGTCTGGCTCATAGGAGAGATCCTTGGCGAGGAGAAATCATTGGATCCTCAATTCGGGCCAAGCTTGCGACAGGTTTTGAGTGGTATGAGATCTGAATTCCGTTTCTTGTGGAAGATATAGAAATTATAGGGGAGTACACGGCACGGGCCTTGAGCGTTATGCTAGAGCTGCCGATTAAGCTTCGAGCGTCTGCTGCTATATTTAGGAGGCGGATATAGGTGAAATATTGCATCGCGTTCTGAGTCATATGTACAGATCTCTGCATACATGCAGACAGGAATCGGTCAAGTTAGACGAATGGAGTATCTGTCAATCCGCTTAGCTTGCATAAAATGACTAAGACATACGCGGACCCAGAATCAATGGACCAAAGGCTGCCATATCTGCCCAGGCACATGACACGACAAGGTTGCCATTGGTCGGTTCTATACTATCTTTTGAAAAGAGTGTGTAAGGTCGTGGATCCTCCTCGTTCAGTTTCGGCGTAGGCATGGTCGTCCAGGCCAAGTTGTTTCTTACTAATGCTGGTTTGATGCGAGAAAAAGAGTTCAATTTTGCCATCGTTGGAAGGACTGGCCAAGGCTTGTCAAAAATATGTCATGATTCGTATGGTAGGACTTCAAATGCAAGGACCATGTCAAGTACTTCTTCCACAATAGAACGTAGTATCAGCAATCTATTGGGAATGGAGTAGGTCATCTATGGTGAGCCATTGAATGGTGGTTTTGAATGTCTTGGTTTGCGCGCTAACTGGAATGACGGCGCCGCTGGAGTCTTATCATACATACTGGTAAGCTAGTCTGTGCCCGGCGTCTGTTATCATACACCTTTCGCTGAACTTAACATCCACTTCGCACTATCAATCTTCGATGTCCCCGCAGAACGCCGATGAGCCGTGTTACCACCAGAAGAGAAGCCTAAGCACAAGCCGGACCAACCACAGCGGGACGAATAATTTGACAAACCAGCTTGAGCCCATCCCTTGTTTAACCCATCGATGAATTGTAGTAAAAGGTGCGCCTGGTGTAAAGAACATTAGTTCCATATTCGTGTTCGAGTGATCCTGCACCTGTGCTGCCCGCACGAACATGTCCTTTTCGAATGTTTTCACTCCAGCATCCAAGTTCTCAAGGGGATTCGCGGCATTCGCGCTTTCGATGATCGTATGTGCTAGATTGGAGGCATCCACGAGTGCTGTGTTGACCCCTTTTCCTGCGTATGGCGTCATCAGATGCGCTGCGTCCCCAATAAGTGTTGTTTTCGGGTGATGCTCCCAGGATACGCCCACGGGTAGGGTATAGATAGAGCGTGGAACCAATTCATCTTCGTTGGCTACCTGAACCATCTCGACCAGTGGCTCAGCCCAGTCAGCGTAGTCCTGGCTAATCGCTTTCTTGACTGCACCCGCATCATTGACGTCGTATCCACATGTTTTCTTCCAGTCCTCATCTTTCGGACCGTAGGCCGAGACTATGATGCTACCATCGCCCTTTTGTTGACCAAATATTGCCTTTGAATCAGAATATGCGAACACAGTGCCGCGATTGACGAGCTGGTGCAGGTGAGGGTAGCGTTTTGCGGCGTCCGCAATGAGCAGGTCGAAGCCTCCGAGTCCAACATAATCTGGTCGCACATCTGTGAGTATTGAACGGACTTTGCTCCATGCACCATCCGCCCCAACTATGAGGTCGAAACCTTTCTCAATGCCATGATCAAAATGTAGCGATAAGTCACAAGGGTCGATGCTCCGTAGCCGACAACCCCACCGGATTGTATCAGAGGGTAGAGATTCCACTAGGATTTGACGCAATCGACCACGATCAATCGCTGGCTGCCCTCGACTGCTCTGTTCATCCGATGTACCTTTGAGCTGCATGTAGGTTTTCAAAGTCTTATCCGTCACCCTGAGAGCTTCTCCATCATACCGAGCGTAGTTGGCGAACTCTTCGAGTAGCCCAGCTTCACGCAAGACCTTTAGTCCACTATCGGCGTGTAGGGCTAGTGTTCCACCCTGAGCACGGCAAGAGAACGAAGCTTCGCCTTCGAAGATGGTCACGGGGATAGACGCGCGAATGAGGAGACGGGCGAAGGTGCAGCCGGCAGGGCCAGCACCTATTACAGCTATATTGGGCGGAGGAGACATAGTGTCTATGACGGGTGCATTGAGTTTGTGGCGACATGCTGCCAGAGTCTTATACGACCCGTCCCTGTTCGTAGGATTGGGTTCGAATCCCAAAGGGGAGTGACCACGAGTGCCGATGAGTCTCCATGTTCAGATGCTCAGCAGCACTTCCTTCCGCAAGAAATATTGTCCGCCGTGGCTCGGATAGACGTAGGCTAGTAAAGTAGCTGGTGAAAGAGCTGCGAAATGTTCCGGCTTGGGTCGGAACATGTTTGAAGCAACCATTAGGAAGAGATAAAACACCCACGCTGCCTCGGGCGAAGGTAGCGTTGTATCTGCTGTATCCGCAACACGGTCACAGAGAGAAAGTGAGGGATGCTGTGTGGTGTTTCGTGTTTCAGGTGTTTGTAGGTCTTCGGATAGGTAAGGTAGCCCTTTGGTTGCACTTGGCTAGTTCTACTTTGGGAAAGGCGTGCGGTTTTGGCACCGTGATTGTTTAGTGGCCCCTGAGAGCAATCATTTCCAGCATATCTACCTAGCGCGGAGTAAATAGTTCTAGGAGTAAGGTAGCCTCCTCCGCACTGCTGGATCTGTACGCTAGAAGGCTACAATGCTCGTCTTCTATTCGTTGGTTTTGTTACTTGATTTGCTTCCTACTTCCACAAATGCCGCGACACAGCTATCCATTGCTTTCAATAAGAAAGCCTCGCACGCCCAAGCTGGCATCCTCACGCTGCAAAAATGGTACAATGATGCCACCGGTCTATGGGACAGCACAAATTGGTGGAATAGCGGCAACGCTTTGACAGTGCTCGCTGATTTTGCTGCTCTGGATCACTCTCTTGACCAGGTGGTTCAGCACGTATGTGAGAACACTTTTGTACAGGCGCAAAAATCCAGCCTTCGCAATGCTACACTGAGGATCATGACTGCCAACACGATTGAAAGCTATCCTTGGCCATCTTATCCCCCAGGTAACTCCACGCCTGTTGCTGTAGGTTCTCCCGGCTTTCTGAACGACTTTTATGATGACGAAGGCTGGTGGGCCCTTGCCTGGCTCAAAGTGTATGATCTAAACAAAGMCCCCCGCTTTCTACAAGCCGCTATCGCAATATTTGAAGACATGAAAACAGGTTGGGGTGCTACATGCGGCGGAATGTGGTGGAACAAGCAACATACTTACACTGGCGCCATCGAAAACGAGCTGTTCCTGACAGTTGCTGCCCAACTTGCCAATAGAGCCGTGAACAAGCAGGACTATCTGCAATGGGCATTGAAAGAATGGGAATGGTTCCAGGGCACGGGGATGATCAATGCGGAGTACAACATTAATAATGGTGTCGACTTCGACACGTGCGAGAACGACGGTGGGACCGTTTGGACGTATAACCAAGGTGTGATACTTGGTGGCCTCGTCGAGCTCAACGAGGCTGCACCAGATGAATCCTACTTGGCCATGGCCGAGAAAATCGCAATTGCTGCAATCGAGAACTTGAGTGATTCGAATGGCATCCTCCACGAGCCATGTGAGCCTGATTGCGGAGCTGACGGTCCGCAATTCAAGGGCATCTTTATGCGTAACCTACAGATTCTGCAACTCGCTGTCCCTAAYGATCGATTTGAAACTTTCATCAACAACAATGCTGACAGTATCTGGCTGAACGATCGTGGTAATGGCGACCAGCTGGGACTCATCTGGTCCGGTCCATTTGTGAAAGCCGATGCATCGACTCAAAGTTCAGCTTGTGATGCGCTGGTTGCAGCCCTGAGATGAAAGTAGTATGCATCTCGGAGTAAGAAGCTTGAAATGCAGATCATAGAGGCATCATCAATGCAGCTTCACTCGACCAGCGCTTGTGTCTACCTATCTGGCTTAAGTCTGTGGGCAAAACGCCAATACTTTCGGCAAAGAATAACCCCGTAACAAGCAAGTTGACACATAGTCTTCACTAAAAAGGTGATATAGTTGATGGTTCTAATTCTGTTCAAGTTCATTTACGAGATCATCTCTATTATATTGGGGAAGCTGGAGGTTTGAAGAAGTTGGGTTTAAGCTGTAGGGGTGCCAATTTTATGGTCCCCCACGAGCCCAACTATGCTACTCATTCCGTCAATCGCTCGACAGCGCCTCTAACCAGTGCAGTTAACTTGTCAAAGCACTACCAGTTCCAAACTCCATTGCAGCAACTTTAACACCACTGAGCTGGAAAGTGTTCTGTCTTCTCCCCTTCTTGATGGGGAAACTTCCGAGATCGACGCCAMTCGCCTTCATAGATTTCCCCGCGTGCTGTAGCGAAAGACAAGCTGTCTAACTTGAAGATGCAACGGAAGCCAACCGTCTTGGCCATCCACAACTCTCTGTCAGCGGTCTTCAAATAGTGGCTATCTTAAGCCTTAACATTCCTTCTCCCGATCTTTGATGATTCTTACAAGCTTGGCCATATTGACAAGCTTCGAAAAATGGTACTGCCAGAAGGCGTTCGGAAGCACTCCGAGCAGGAACCGTACCATCATAGCCTGGGGGCCAATCCAGCTTGACGCGACGGGATTTGGTTTTAGTGCTGCCTCCACGACTTTCCCAGCAAACTCCTCTGCACTCATACCCTTTTCCCGTGGTTGTAGCTGCCGTTGCCGATACTCTGCATTGAGCGGGAAATAGACGGAACTTTCTGGCAGGTCTCGGTGTATCCTCAGTACATTGGTCTTGACACCCGTGGCGACTATGAGCATAACTTTAGCGCCAAATGGGGCAAGCTCAACGCGCAGAGTGTCGGTATAGGAATGCATCGCGGCTTTTGATGCGTTATACACAGATCCGAAGACATAGGGAAGATTTGCGGCAGCGCTACCGATATTGATGATAGTCCCTCTAGCTTGAATGATGAGTGGGCCAAAAGCCTGGCACATTCGCATGACAGAAATGACATTCGTATCGAAACAGTCTTCTACTTCTGAGAAGTCGAGGTCGAGGGCCGGAATAGTATAATTTCGCCCTGCGTTGTTGACAAGATAGTCAAGGGATCCACCGGTTCTTTTCGTTATGTAGTTTTTGAGCTCCGAGATGCTCTCCGCAGATGTAACTTCCAGTGGTAAGGCCTCAATTCCTTCTAGGCTCTCCAACGCTGAAAGAGCTTTCTCGTGGCGCGCAGTAGCGAAAACCTGGAGTCCACGGGCATTGAACTCGCGGGTCAGAGCATAGCCGATACCGCCTGGGCTACAGCCGGTGATCAAAATGGTCTTTTTGCTTTCAATTGACATAGTGGAGACTCGTGATATACGTCTGTTCGGGCGAAGAGTCAAGTTTGATCCAATATACAGGTGGAGCGATTCTCTAGGTTTTGATGTAGATACAGTGTTTAGTACCATATAAGCCTACCTAGAGAACCGCAAAGGCCGGCGAAGTCTTCCTGAGCCACCATCATGAGACCCGCTTGGGCACGGAACGTTTGCACTTCAATTATTGTTCCGCCTCCGTGACGATCCTCTACAAAACGCAGGACCTATGGTCTGAGAGTAATGTTACAAGGAACTTTCAGCGCAGAGCGCATCGTCTTCAGTTTGTCATTCTCTGCGAAGAAATTGTCCCGTCTCATATCAATGGTCAACTTATTAAATTTGGCTTGTCAGCTTGGCTTACTGCTCAGCCCTATAGGGCTGGGCCGAAAGAGCCCCTGGAGATACCCGAAAGTCGTGTTGCTCCGGGCTTCTRCTTCGTAGGGGCTAGTTCATGGCCCGCTTTACCCGCTTTAGGTCCAGCCCTGCAGAGCTGTACAGTAAGGGGGTGAGAACATATTGGCAACCCTACAGTTTAATGTCAAACTCTTGACTTCTCCTGAGTAATAAAGATAAGCACGTTTATTGACTGAAACTTATCAAAAAGACTAATAATTCACACGGGTCTACCCCTATGCTGAAAGGACTGGCATTTTGCAAGCGGTGCAAATTGATTTTTCCCCCGCGATTTACACAAAGTCCAGCACAAGCTCTCGTGACCGCAGATCTCATTTACAATACTGAGCATCAAAATAGATATCATATGTACAAGCGTTGCGAAATGTCCTGCCATCTACGCCAATCCGAATGGAGGCGCGACAGGGATGGCCGAAGAAAACACAGTGGCGGCTATCCAAAACCATCGTAGACGACGTCGATCTAACGTCAGAGATGCAACCACATCTTCCGAAAAATGTCAGCGGAACTCAATTCGACGTCGTTGACAGAGACCCCGACTACACAGCAACGTCACGCGGAATTTGGGACGAAGTGGCCGCTGTATCCATGATAGCCATGGAACTGCACCAGCCTGAGTCGCTTTTGCCGGTCCAGGACTCCGAGAACTCTTCACCAGGCTATGATTGAGATATCACCAGAGGCGTCGCATGCCATTTGAGGTATTACAGTATTTTCAGAGTATTCGATAATGCAGCTGCTTGGCCACGGTCTGAATGATAGCAGATGTTTTTGGCCATTTGCATGAAAAAGTCAAGATAGCAATGCAATCTGGAGATACGTTGCGTGGTTACCGATTCCATATTAAGCTACTGTGTAATGGCTATTTCGTATTTCAAAATTCAACGTTCATCTGCTATTCCTGAGCCGGTAAACGCCTAGTCCTCAACTCCTCCAAACTCTCTCGCCAAATAGATTCTCTTCGGCTTGTTTCGTCCAACGTATATGAAAGCTTTTCAATGGCCTCGTTCCACGTCGACTTCTTCCACCGTTATTCTGGCAGAGTCGACTTTCACCAACTCGGGTTTCGTCACATGTTCTTCATTCGAGGTGGATAAGCGCTGGAACACGCTTCGGTCCTTCGGACCCAGCAGGTATGTTTCGTTCGGCCCGGTAGTGCTTTTATTAGAGAAGCCAAATGTGTTGATGGTTGAGCTCAGAGAAGAGAACATCATCAAAGCTTCTTTCGCTAGAGGACGTAGGGTCGGCAGGCACGCGCTCATAACAGCCGTATTTACCTCGATCGTACTCCATATGGCCACAAAACGATAACTATCTGTGAATGGATTCAGTGTCTAACACATCTCCGTGTGGTAGGAGTTCACCACATACAAGTGATATCGGCTTGATTCAATGTAAGTAAGAAATGAAGCCGAATTCCACTTAAAATACAGACACTAACATTTTCAGCTCAAGTTCGCCGACAATGATGTTGCACACATACAAGCCTCCAAGTAAGAACAATAATGATACAACGTATTTCTGCCTGATGGACATTTGCAATGTCCAGACATTCGGTATGGGAAGTGCCAGGATAATTATATCCATGGCAATGTTGGGCACTGCGTTCCCCAAGTAAAACTTTGGTAGGGTGATGCAGGTTGCTGGGACTGTTAAATCCCAGGCTCCACGGACAGGGTTGCATTGAAAAATCGAGACCAGGAGAACCGCAATACCCCAGGCAATGACCCCTGCGCCAACAACACTGGTCGTGATAGTGAAACCTCGACCAGGAAAGATAGAGCGGTAGAGCTGAAGGATGGAGATTTTGATTGCGACCAGCGACAAAGTGTAAAGTATGTTAGCCACGAAGAGTATCTTGTTAACCATCAGTATCGATCTTAGGTATGCACCAGGCGAGCATGCTAACACACTTGAAGTAATGTCTCGACGTTGTCAAAAGGGACTGCCATGAGGTGTTTGCCTAACCCAAGGGGAACAGCTTCACCTTGTCAGCCATACGTCACAGCCGGTATCGTACACCGAGCTTGTTGGTGAATCATGGCTTACCCGCGAAACTCATCGCAGCCAATGCCAATGCCATAAGCCATCCGACAATTAGAATGTAGTCAGATGAACCTAGAGAGACTTTCTTCAATCTCCTTGCGGTCAAACGCCCGGCCAGCGCGATTGATGATAGGATAATAACCGCAGAAATTGATCTATTGATGCTAGGCCCACGGTCGTCGCTCAGATCAACACTGGACATTTGGTTTGTTCCTATTGCTGTCAACGAGTGATTCGATATAGTATGTTGACAGCTATTGAAGAATCATGGCTGATCGCGTATTGGGCACAAGTTTCTTATACCTCCAGGAAGAGGTCAGATTGGAAGATCGGGTGACCCTGTTCGCAATCACCTCACGACCGCGACTAGCTGTGTAGTTTGACGCCTCATCGTAGCAGATCGCTTGGGTCCATGTAGCGACCATTCGAGCCCTTCAGTCTGGTTATATCAATAGCAATAGATGCAGTAGCACGCGGTAGCACTACGGCCGAGACCCGTACTATTGAGAAGCTCCAGTCTCAAAAAATCTAGCACATGCATGTCGAAATTTCTAGGACTGCACTAATCAGAAAAAACATCTAAGCTTAAGACGGGGGCTTCATTCCATTCGGCTCGCACAGCTCTAGATCTCACCGGCTCGAAGCGCCGTGCGCTTATAGGATGGGTTTGCGAAAAGGCACCGAACCCTGGGGCTTCTTGAATATGCGTGACACGAACTGAAAAAAAGCCTTCACGTAGTATCATCCATTCAAGGTAGACCTCTGGGTATTGCACATCGCCAGTGCAAGGAAGCCGATGTTCGGGGCCTACCTAGGTGTAGGCACCCTTCTAAGTCGAGCATTTGATTCACGCCAACAAAGAGTGTTGCAAATCAGGACTTTCAACCCTACCTATTACATATCCAACAGTAGCGCAACCGTTCACGTCTCTGACCAAAGATTAGGCGTAGCAGCTCTGCTCCCCGCAGAAAATGGTATCCCGCCGGCGGTTCGCATTGATAGGAAAGGCAGGTTGATCTAGATCCGGACGCACACTTGTTGCCAATTGGCAGAAGTAAACCTATCCACAAACTCTGTGAACGCTTCCTTTGCTAGATAGAACAGGTGAGTCCCCATCGCTGAGGAACCCTTCTACTTCCGGAAACGCAGGGTTGATCTTGGCACGCCAAAGTTTCCGTCGCAAATCAGGACTCTGATGACAAGATAAGTCTTCATCTGCGCTAGTATAGGATGCCACACAGCGCTATGATCCTAGCTCCATAAGCCAGCCCCTAGCCCCCAAATTCGGCCGCTAACAGAGGGGGTAGCCCCTAGAGGGACCCCTAAGTGGCCTACCTACCTAAGAACCGTTGCTGTAAGGTAAGCCCCGTGGCATAGCATTACGGACGGCGCTCTGCATACTATGCCTCAGGCTCAAGACTTGTCTTGTCACTCTCCGTACCTATCCCATATATCAAATAGTAACGCAGCCGCCTAAGTCATAGACAATAGCTTAATATCCCGCCGGTTCACTTCTGGTAGGAAAGGCGGGTTGACCTAGATTTGACACGCAGGCTTGTTTCCAATTCGCAGGACTAAACTTATCCACAATCTCTTTAAACGCTTCCTGTGCGAATGTAAGTCCTTCAACGTTTGGGCTTTTCAACATGATGAGCCTATAGAACTTACAAGTGTGCACATGCTCTTATCTCCGGCTAGATGACGCCCTTTGGGCCGGCAGCCAGGGATCGTGATTGGACACTCGTTATATCGGATGCGTACATATTGCTGGGAACCGTGTGCGACCGTTGCAACGGGTCCAATCTGATCTTCCTGCCGAAGCTCCCCGTGCCTGTTGTCTCGGAAGAGTTCAATTGATAGTGAGGAGGTGTACGAGGGCCAGGCATCATTCCCATCCTCGAGTGCGCCGAGCGAAGCTAAGATGGCAGCGGGAGTGGAATCATGGCATCCGAAAAGCACAACCTTAAGGCTCTTGTTGAAGCCCAGACCATCTCTTGTATCTTGACCTTCGCGGGGTTGAAGCTTGGGCTCCTTTCCCTAAGAGCTGCGAACCATGCGCTGCACGGCTTCCCCCAGCAGTGCGCCAATACCAACAGTTCGATACTCTACACTGTCCTTCAAACCGGAATACTCTTCTTCTCTGACAATACGATCAATGATAGTACGAGCCTTACAGTTATAGAATTCTGGAGGAAGACGCGTCGGAGGTCCTGCAGTTGCTAGTGTAGAATTTATCGTGTCCCAGATACCATGCAATTTCGGTGTCGAGTCTACAGCCACGTGCTGTTGGGGTGACATTCATTTGAGAGCAGTGTATTAAAGCAGTTCATTCCAGTGATCGGATCCCTTGAGGCGAGTTGGCTAGAAGCCTTGCAGAGGTATGGTAAGCGCGGGCAGTTTCATTGGCCGTTACTATTTATGGTACCTTAACACGTGAACGTTTTTGTGTTACCGAGAGACGTGGTTGCCTTACGGTCAATCCCACCTATATCATACCGAGACCCGGGCACCTCTCAATGTTCTCAAATACTATTGTCTGGCCAAGTATCATCACCCAAACCCTTCACCATAAACAATTCAAAACTTGAACCCCCCTATCGTACGACATGGACGTTTGCGAAGAGCTAGCTGGGAAGAGTGCAAGCACGTGCAAGGAGGAAGAACTGCCGAGCAGCCCGCACCTGAACAACCGGAGATCCAGGACCAGCCCCCTTTGGAAAAGACAAGTCGTATACGATTGCGTGGAAGGAACTGCAAAAGTCCTCAAGGAGAAGGATATTGGTAGGTCACACGCTATGATCGTTCATGCGCCACGTTAATCAAATTTTCAATGTCAGATAAACGCCGTTGCCAGAAATTCGACCTTCCCAAGCGCAAACAAGTCACCATTTACGTGGATGCCGAAACTAAGTCCAAACCCACGATAGTGAGCGAGAGTGCCGGGGGGGAACACAACTTGGAGCTTGGAACCATATATCTTGATCGTCTGGGCATGATACCAAAAATCTTTCGGTTTTTTGGACAGCTATCCACATTATATGTGATGGAGAGAAATCCGCGGAGTGAAACATCCCCACAGATCATAAGCGACTGAATGTCTGAAGGCAAAGGGGAGCGAGACCTTATCTGCTAAGCGTTACCATGTCGTTAGATTGCCAATAGCACTCTGTCCCTCCTACTCTTGTTGGGCGTGGACACTGATCATGCTAAGATCATGTTTACATGCGTAGATTGACGTCTAGATCGATTAAGGATTAGTATTAATTCGAGGCTCGCATGTAAATCTAGTAATCGTTGCCAGTGGTTATCCGGAACACTTCGCCCAGGGTAATGTCATAGTGTTTGGTCCTCTCTCTGACGGTATGTGATATCAGGCATGATGCAGAACCTATATCCTTAACGTAATATATTCATAGGCGTGATTATAATTCACGCTGGACAAAGTATAAGCTCAATATTTCCATTGCTGCAACCACAAGTCCATCCACTCTTTACTGACTGGCCTCAAATCCCTCATTCCCTGACTCAATTCGGTCGCCCGTTGGGTAGACAGCCTGAAAGCGACTCGGCTGGAAAGTTGTTCATGCACCATGCCCTTGAACCACTGTAACAGTCTTAATGCAGGATTAAGGTCGATACTTCGATTGCTGTCTCCTTCCATCGAACTTCGATCAAGTGCTTCGATCCATATAACTAGCGGGACGATCCGCAGACTTGCTCCAAAGTATTCTTGTATGCAACCAATCAAACTCGGCCAAGAAGCATCATGTGGATTGACGACGTGGTAATAGTTCACCAGTCCTTTACGCTGGCGGTTGTTGGTGCTAGCTGCAACCACCTGCTCACTCAACTCGCAGACGATGCGCGCGCAGTGATCCACCGGCATGTAGTTGATGCCTGGCGAGACTAGGTCCAGTGAATCAGGCAGCATCTGGAGATACTTGGAGCTGGCTATAAGTGATGGGAACCATTCATCTTTGTTCCACATCCCCAGCTCACCATGGCTGACAGGTCCGGCAATCTGACCGACGCGCAGTACGGCCGAACGCACACCCCAGTGCTGAGCGGCGTATTCCAGTATCTCGTGGGCTGCCAATTTACTTTGGCCGTAACCGAGGGTGCAGAAGTTGAAGTTATTGAGCCGGCCCTCAGGGATGAATGGGCCAAGCTCGGAGGGGCAGTGTTGCGCAGTAGCGACGCTGGAGATGAAGATGAGCGGAGCCCGAGAAGGCGTCTGAGCCGCAAATTCGGCAAGGTAGCGTACACCCCTTATCAAGGGCTCAAAGGAGCGGAGGCTAAGGTTGAAGTCGACTTTCCACTGATTGTCTATGTGCTAGAGTCAGCTTTACCATTATTTGGCACACGGTTCTATGTGTACAACTTGTGAGGGCAAGGCAGAGGCATGTAGGTATCTTGGAGGGCAAATAAGTGATGATACTGACGGATTACACAATTTACGGAGCGCGCCATCTCCCAATAAGTTTCTGCCTGTGTGCCCAAGAAGGGTTCCGAGAGGTTGGCAGAAACGAATTGAACCTTTTCCCAATTGGTTGCCAACCCTCGTGCCGTATTCAAACTTGTCTGTCTTGCAAGGCCGTTTCCGGTACGATTCAAGCAATGGACCTTTGACACATTTGTATTTTTCAAAAGCTGATCAAGGACATAAGAACCCAAAGAGCCATGACTTCCGGTCAATAGAACGGTTAACTGTTCACTTGAGGCTATTGACTTTTGAATAGCTGTGAAGGGTAGCTCCGCTGTGTATTTTCTCACCAAGTCCTTGAAAATAGCTTCTTCTGAATGCTCKTTTGCTTGTACCTCTTGAAAGGCCTGACCGAGTAGATTCTGTATTGCGCCAGTCAGTAAATTCAGAGTTGGGTTTGCATAGATCAAACGTGTATCGATTGCCTGTGGTTTCGTAGCCGATGAAATTTGCGGCAAGGAACTTTTGAGTGTTTCAACTAGACCCAGAACTTGAAGAGAATTCATGCCAGCGCTGAAAAAATCATCATCAGGACTCATCCGCAGATTGGCAGTCGATTCAATGGCAGTTTGTAGGGAACCCATAAGCATTGTCGCATTTTCAGTGTTTATTTCCATGGAGCTTTCCGCAGTGCCCATCCCTGCGCGTCTATATAGCTCGTCAATTTCTTTCCCATAAAGTTCCAGTGTCGCTGAACGCCGTAAGGTACCTGTACGGACCATTAGGACGAATTCAGTATGGACATGCGGGCTTGCCTTTGGCAGTGTACTGAAAAGGCTTTTCAGGCAATGCAACCATTAGGTACGATCTTGACAACCTTCCATGTGAGGGTGCAGTCTCTTTTGATTCTATGAGGGTCCTCCAGACCTCGTCCAATAGGCGCTTGGAGTCTTGGTCTGACTTGGGAAACTGAACCGGTTCCAAGATCGCCGCAGCATTGAATCGTCCATGTCCGACAACAAGAGCTGAACGCAATGCTGGATGCGCCGCCAGCAGTTCCTCAGTATTGCGAGGCATGAGTTTTTCGCCGTTGCTGAAGACCAGGATGTCATCTATTCTACCGACATGTCGCCAATGATGTGGTTTGACAGGGTGCCTCTCAAATAAGTCCTTCGTAGAGAACTCTTGTAAGTGATCGAAGGTCTTGAAAACATTCTGAAAATCACTAATATCAGGATTGCGAACAAAGACCATCTCATACACATTCTCGTCTGAAACAGGTCTCCACTCGATGCCATTGTATGTCGGATTGAGACAGAAGTATTGCCAATCTTCCCGGTCAGTAACATGCATAACTGGTGTACCATTTTCCGTGCTTCCAAGCCAGTTTTGCATTTTAACACGTGTGGAAAGTAGCCTGCCCACATCAGGGGCCAAGGGTCCTAGTAACAGACAAGGTCAGATGGGTGCATAAATAATCTCAAAAGCAAAGCATAACCGCTGGCGGTGTGAATACATACCCCCTCCAAATATGATAGCTGAAAGATTCCAGAGTCTATTCAGCGAGTCTTGAGAACCACACATGTCTTCTAGTAAGGAAGGGGGAAACACTGCTACATCGATTTTGCCATGATCAAGAATCTCATCCACAAGTTGCGCATTGGGTATTCTGCCCGCTGGTGCAATGACTGTAGTAATTCCAAGGTACGCAGGACAGGCAAGCGTATATGCAATACCTGCTATATGAAAGAAAGGCATGGGACAGAATATTCGTCCGCAATTGTCTTCGACGATGCCACTCCACGCGGTCTTCCGGCCGTCAAGGGGAGGTATCAGATGTTCACCGTCACACTGACCCCATACGCTCTGGGGGCAGGATATGGGTTTTGGTCTCCCAGTAGAGCTTGAAGTATGTAAGATAACAGATGTTTCCATAGCTACCTCCTCATATACGAATTTGTAGTGATATTCTGGTACAGCAGTTGGTTCAAGCCATTGGTCGAGGTCTGGAATGGCAAATGACTTGATTTGCCGCCCTCCTAGGAAATCACTAGGAGTCAAGGTGGATGGATGTAGGAAAATCGTGCAGCTAAGCTCGTCAAGCAAGTACACTTGATCATGAACACCGTTGCGAGGAGATGGGAAGAACATCTGGCAGTGAGGAAGAATGTCAGTATCCGTACAATATAGATTCTTGGAGTGAAGGGTATAGATTATTGTACTCGCTTTGTGCTTGGTCTTTATAGCTGCCACAAGTAGAATGATGTAGCGTATATCCTGTGGTCCCATGTACGCAATTGGGGCTTGATCGGAACCATATCCAAGCTTTGACTCAAGCCACCAAGCAGCGCGATTGATAGCGTTCGCACCTTCGGCCCAGGTAACATCGCGAAGCCCTTCAACTGGACGAGCTGAAGGTATGGAGATCCAGACACCAGTCGGTTCCAGATGGGCAAGTTCATCGATCCTTGAAGCTATCAAGCGGCGGCCGTAGGGGATCGCAGGGTCTACAGAACCCATCTTCTGTGCTTTAGCCTCAGATGCTCAGGCCCTACAGCGCAGATTTCTTCCTATCCCTAGGGAGCACCTACCTAGTAATGGCCCCTAATGGCCCCTAAACCATCGTTGGCAAGCCTATTTTATAGGGGGGAGCTATGCCTAAATAGGAAAATCCGCGCAGCGGGCCTGAGCGAAAAAGTCGCCAAGACCTCAAATTTTGCAGGTGTTTTGCAAATGGGATATTAACTCCCATGCCCCGGCAAAACATGAAAATGCCTCGGGTACCCAAGGCGCCGCTAGAACGGCCCGCATTGCGTATGTCCCGAAATACATCTTAGCACCGCCAAAATTACCAGTTAACGCATATACCTTCAGGACAACAAATATATAGCAAGTAAAGAATATCTTATATTAATAGAGAGCTTTCCTATATAAAAGAGACGCCTGAGCATGCCCCGAAGCGTACCTGAAGGGTGCGCTGAGGGTATGCCCTGGACCAGCCCCTAGCACAGCCCCCGGAACAGCCCCCGAAGCATGCGCCCGACGCCTATCCCTAGAGCATGCCCCCTAAATATGCCCCCTTGATCTGCCTCCCCGCACATGCCCCCCCGTACATGCCCCCCCGTACATGCCCCCTGTAGATACCCTGTACATGCCCCCCGTAGATACCCTGTACATGCCCCCCGTAGATACCCTGTACATGCCTCCCGTAGATACCCTATACATGCCCCTAGACTTACCCTTTGACCCTAAGCTGTTAGAGGGGCTTGCGTAGATATAGGAATAGAGATACTTAATCTACTATGTAACTACAGTAGCATTACATGTATTTATCGTTTGCGCTTCGCGGGCCGTTCTAGCGGCGCTTTGGGTATCGGGGGGAATAATGTGTTTAGCCGGGGCATGGGAGTTGATATCCCTTTGCAAATCCTTCTACTACTACCATCACCATCACCATCACCACCACCATCACTACTAAGGAACAAGCTATATAAAGAGGTACCTCCAAATCTACTTACGTACAGCATAAAACTAAGTACCATTAATAGTAAAAAGTGCGCAAAGCATACCTACCGTGCCCTAAGCATACCTACCAAAACAACCCAAATCCCACATCGTCTGACGGCCCCTACGTATACCAACCACGTCCTATACACTTTATATGGCCGCTCGGAGCTCCTAATAGTGGTAATCAGCAAGCCTGTCCCTTTCATTAAGGCCATAAAAGTTGGTGGTGTTGTTGCTCCAGGCCTGAGCAAGCTAGGTCAAAAGGTGCCAAAATATCAACATCTCACGCAAATACGGAATAATTATTGGGATAATAGAGAAACAGACCTTACAGGCTTCTTCAGCGACATAGAAAGGTCCCCCCCCATCTATTAGATAGGCTATATATACATGTGGTTGTCTATAGAGCAGCGTATTCAAAGAAAATCTCAAGATTTTTTGTAATTTTTCGACAATTTACAAAAGTTTGTATGGGATACCACCAAAGGATTTGCAGTTGGGCCCGTTTTACGTACTTTCTCGTCCAGACCTCCTAGGGGTGAATCCTGCTTTCGGAATAGTCTAAAATATTATTGATTAGTCGATAGACTAGGTAGATGGTAGCTTGAAGCTTGCTTGCTTAGTAGGAGCAAGGGTAGGATTCTACCCCCTAGAGGTCTGGACCTTTGAGACTACTGTGCTTACGAGAGACGTTGTGGCCTCTAATGGAAGGCTCTGCCGAGCTAGGGTTGCGCAACAGATAAGTGGTGGGTTGCGCAATAGATAAGTGGAGGTACCTGTGTCGAATCAGTGCTTACATACGAATGCAAAGAGATCGTCGATCATCAAACGCCGCTAGTAGCTTATTGTCATTCGCTGTCCGTGCGGGAGGGAGGAGCCAATCTCACCTTAATGCCTCAACTCCGACAGAGTCTGCCTAATGGTCTGCGAAAGGGATTGCGAAGGGTCTGTGAAGGGGCCTATTGAACTGCCTGCCCATTGGTTGCAATTAGTAGAGTCTACACGTATGCGGTTCAATATTCGCATGAGTTGAAAATAAGGTAATAATCAACTATTTCATGCTCCTTTGGCCTTATTTATCTCTGCCCTCATCGAAGACCAGTCTAGGCAGCTCGTTTGAGAAAGATTGCATCCACGATTTTCAAGCGTTCTTCCTCAAATGTTTGCCCTCGAAGTCTACGCTTTCGACGCCTAAGTATGCGCCAATAACAGCTTCGACCACAGAAGCGGCGTATCCGGGAACAAATCATCTGTGGACCTGATGCAATCTCTTCTCCGTACAGGCGAGCATGATCTCAGCAAGATCCGAGTCTTCACCCAGCGCACCTGCAGCTCCCGCAGCGACTCCTGCTACAGATATTAGAAAAGCTGCCAGAATCCCGGCTAATATTAGCCTTAGTCTACAAGAAGGCTGAATCCTTCTCGTACTCTAAACGGCCAAAAACCCTACCATACCTTGCTTAATAAGATTTTACGAATGCATCTTTAAACGGTATTGCGGTACTGTAGGCTGAACATCTCTGTCCCCATGGCCAGCTGCCCTCCCAAAATATATACCAGTATAGCCAGCCAAGTCAGAAACGGTTGGCAGAGCTCCAGGTACTGTCGTACCTGGCATATATATCATTGAAGATCCTTGGTTGGCTGCTTGGTAGGATGTAGCCCGGCCTTAGACGGCCGTTTGGTAGGATGGGATTCTAGCGGAAAGAATTGCGTCCGCAAGCCACAACAATCTGCTCTGTGGGTCCCGCAGGAAGAACCGGTCAGTTCGGCCGTTGGCAGGCTCATCCCTTAGCTGGGCTAGATCGAACTGAGGAAGGCTTTCCTGCGGCTGTAATAGGCAAAAAGTCGTTTCAGTTCAGCGCCAAGCCGCTGGACCTGGTGCGGCCTGGAACGTCTGGGTAATTCCTTGATCCAATCCGAAGATAAGGTTGGGTCTCAAAGTGATTTCAATAGACCATAAGACCCTCTCCCATGTACGGATAGTCTCAAAGGTCCAGCCCGGCCCTAGGGTGGAATCCTACCCCTGCTCCTACTAAGTAAGCAAGGTTCAAAGCTACTATCTACCTAGTCTATTCTATCAACTAATTAGTAATATTTTAGACTATTCCAAAAGTAGAATTCACCCCTAGGAGGTCTAAATAAAAAAATATATAAAATAGACCTAATTATAAATCCTTTAGTAATATTCTATATAAACTTTTATAAAATATTAAAAAATATAAGAAATTTTCTTTAAATATACTACTTTAAATAACTATATATATATATAACTTATTTAATAAGTAGAGAGGGAATCTTTTTATATTACTAAAAAAGTCTATAAGATTTATTTCTTTATTATCCTATTAATTATTCTATATTTACTTAAGATATTAATTTTTTAATATTCTTTAATTTAACTTATTTAGGCCTAGAATAATAATACTATTAACTTTTATAGTCTTAATAAAGGGGATAGACTTATTAATTACTACTATTAAAAGCTCTTAATAGCTATATAAAATATATAAGATATAATTAAAATATATAGTAACTATTAAATAATATAGAATCTAGGGTATTTTAATAAATATACTTAATATATAATATATAATAGAATACTAATAGTACTTAATTATTATAAACTAATGTTATAGGATCTTCTAAAGATAAGTAATTAAAGGTTAAAGGAGAATAAAATAAGCTAGGTWTAACTCTATATTACTTAGTAATATAAGACTAGGTAGGTCTTTAATAACTAAGAATAATTATTAGTTTAACTATAAAGTTAAATATAAGGAGATCTAAACTATAGGTAAGAGCCTTAACTATATAAATATAAGAAAGTTTATTAAGATTATTTAATTTAATAGATTTAATCTATAAACCGTTTAAACTCCTCTATAATTTAAATGAATTATTTAATAAACTATTTAAACTTCTCCGTGGTTTAAACGAATTATTTAATAAACTATTTAAACCCTCATGCAACGTTATGAGGTCTTTAGTAAGGTAATGTATTAATGATATTCTCTATAGTTCATAGGAACCGACCTAATGCGCCTGCTAAGGCATCGCCTTAGTAGAAATGCTAGGTATAAGGCTATATCATAATAATCTGCCTCCTACTAGAAAGTAAATAAAGACGCCTTTATCTTTTAAGTAATAGAAGTAATAGAACTTATTTCCTAAATATACTTAACCTTAAAGTAATAGAAGTATATATTTTAAGTAAATAAAAAATAAAAGGAATATATCTTTTAAGTAATAAAATATACTTTCTAAGTAATAAAAGTATATTTTTTAAGTAATAGAAATATATCTTTTAAGTAATAAAAATATATCTTCTAAGTAACTAAAAATTAGGTTTTTAATCTCTCCTTCCTAAGATATCTAGGACCTTGTTTAGAAATATCTTCCTTATAAGGCCTTCTAGAGCGACGTCTAATAGGATCTTTAGTATTAATAATAGATATAGTTAGAACTACTACTAATTTAGCTTAATATAAACCTTATAAACTAGCTTCATAGTCCTTAATTAGAGTAATAGTATTAAGTTAAAGCTCTATTATAGTCCTTTACTTATTATATTAGGCCTTAAAGCCTTTTTATTATATTAGGTACTATACTACTATCCTTCCTCCCCTATATACTATATGTCATGATGCTTAGTAGGATACTTAGATGCTTAGTTAGCTACTTAGTAAATAACTAAGTATTATACATACTATAGCTCTATCATTCTTATTATATCTAACTACTATATAGATTTTATTTATTATCGCTATAAAGCGCMTATTCTATTATAAAATAGGTCATTACTTATTCTATTATATAATAATATAGTAGTAATAGTGATAAGATCTTAATATTAAGATCCTTACTATCCTTTTTAATATTCTACTAGTCTTATATCTGCTTATCTACTAGTGCTTTTAGAAAAAGGCCTCTAAATCCTTTTATTAGGTATTTAATTAATAGAAGCTTCTAAAACCTAAAAAGGTTAATCTAAAAAGATTAGTTATTTCTTTAATATATTAACTTATAATCACCCTCACCGACGATCCTTATACAGGCCTGTCGTCATCACTATAGCCGGCTTCACCAAGCAGCAGATTAATAGCTTAGAAGGATTTATTAATTAGAAGCTTAATACCCTTTTTGATTAACTACAAGATGAATTCCAATCCTCTGCTCTACTGATAGCCCCTCTGCTAGCTGCCTCACCACCTACCTTACTCCCAGCTCCGCAAGCATGTGCCTTGACACTATTAAAGCATCCTCCACAGCTGGCATGCCTACTACTAAGTCCTCCACCACCATCTGTTAAAAAATTAGAAGAGGTGGAATATACCCTAAAATATAAAGCTTTAAAAGTGGTATTAATAATCTATACTTTAAAATTATCTAAGAACTATATTAGATAGCTACCTAAATCTAGTAATATCTATATAAGTTTCTTATATAATAAGGAACTAGATATATAGTATACTACTATACTTAATTATAAATAGAAGCTTATTAAAGCTTTATTATATCTAGCTTAGTTTTATATAGTTAAATATTACTATTTTTATTATTTAATTCCTATAATTTTAAATATATAAAAGTTTATAATATTTTTAACTTTTTTAACTTTTTAACTTTCTAACTAACAACCCTTATTAGTTAATATTTTATTTATATTTTCTTAATTAGCTATTACTTATTACTAGTAATATTTTATCTAACTAACTAAGGCTACTATTTATAAGTAATTTCTTTAATTATAGTTATTAATATTATTATTATAAAATCCTAACTTCTAAAGAAGAAACTTTAGTATTCTTAGAATTTTATATTTATTTCTTTTACTACCTATTCCGTTAACTACCTATTATAACTATAGGCTATGAAGCTTCCTATTGGCTGATGGAATATATTAAGGCATGTTAGATGTTAT
The DNA here is from genome assembly GCA_000444155.1 of Cladonia macilenta KoLRI003786. Lineage (NCBI taxonomy): Eukaryota > Fungi > Ascomycota > Lecanoromycetes > Lecanorales > Cladoniaceae > Cladonia > Cladonia macilenta. The sequence goes on from KE598570.1 coordinate 2,076,457, forward strand.
ATGTAATGTAATTAGTATATAAGTAATAAGGGCATCGCTTTTTTTCATTTTTTTATGGGCAATTGTCATGATGCTTGGTAGGATGCTTAGATGCTTAGTTAGTTACTTAGTAGATAACTAAGCATCGCGTGTACTATAGCTCTATTATTCTTATTATATTTAACTACTATATAGATTTCATCTATTATCGCTGTAAAGCGCCTATTCTATTATAAAATAGGTCATCACTTATTCCATTACATAACACTATATATTTATTAAGAAGCTTCTCTACGTAGTAAGACTTCTACTAATTAGTATCTCCTTTAATAAAGACTAAAAAGGGATATATAAGATATTCTCTATTAAAGGGATTTACTACAGCGGTAGGCACAGGTTCTAATTAAGTAATAATAAAGATATTATATATCTTCTAATATTTAAAGATATTTAATTAGTAGGCTAGATAACCTATTTTATTAATAACCTTAAAAGGACTAATATACTACTAGCCGTACTTCTTTCTAATAATAGTTATAATAGGAATATTATAACCTTTATAAAAATATAAAAATACTTTATTACTAACTTTAAGAAATATTAGTTAGTATTTCCTATTATAGTAGTATTTTTATATTATTATAATAAAAGTAATAATATTTACTACTTCTTTTCTAATAACTATCTTTATATTAAAATTACCCTTCTTATAACTAACCTTTATAAGGTCTAGAGCCTAATTAGGCTTAAAGCTATATATAATATTATATAAAGTTTATCCTATAATAGTTAATAATAACCTATTAAATATAGTTTATAGCTTAAGTAGTACCTCTAGCTAAAAAATAGAATCCTTTAAAGTATAAATATAATATTATAATAAAATCTTTATAGTTTAGTTTATCCTCTTATTTATACTATTTATTTAGGGGTAGTATATAGTAGAGTAGAGTAATTTAATATAAAGCTATTTAAATAATTCCTACTAGAACTCTAAGAAGAATTTAGGATCCCTATTAAAAATAATAGCCTTAAGGACCCCTTAGTTAATTAGGAGTAGTTATTATAATAAAGAATATACTTAGTTCTTAATAAAATATATTATCTTACTAGTAAGTAGGGTAATAAGTTTACTAAATTTATATATAATAATTATAATATAATCCTCTTTAGCTTTATTAAGAGGTAAGCTTAAAATAAAATCTATTACTAAGGTATAAATAGAATTAAAGGTAATTTAATAACTTCTATACTTCTATAAGAAAGATATCAGCGCATTTAAAAAACTTAAATAATATTATAGGTATTTTTAAAGGACTTTAAATAACCTATAAATATATTAAAATAAAGAAATATACTTATAGTATTAGATAAACCTAAGGTAACTATCTCTATACTTAATTTTAAGGATATTAGAGATGATTAAAGATAGAATATAAAGGTATTAGTAGCTAGTAACCTTATTAATATAATAAATAAAGAATTCTATTAATATTAAAGACCTCTCTCTTTTAAAATATAACTTTATTATATCCTCTCTAAGTTTCTTATTACTATAAATTTATTCCTTAATTTATTTCTAACCTAGGTCTTTCTTATACCCCTTAAAAACTTTTTTCTTAAAGTCTTTACTTATCTTAATAAGGGTAGTAGCGTACTAATAGACTAATACTATATTATAGGAGGTATAATATAGCGTATTAAGTTTAGACTTAATAAAAGGATAATTAGACTTATTAGAACTTACTAGATAAGATAGAATATTAAGGACTATATTATCCTTCCCTAGCTTATACTTAATATTTAAGTTAAATTATTAAAAGAACTTAGATATATAAACTAGTTTTAAATTTATCTTCTATACTACTAATATATTTAATAATTTTTAAGTTATAATATCTACTATAGATAAGTAGTCTATTAAAATATATATTATTATAAACTTTATTATATACTAAACTTTTTTTAGAACTTAGATAAGTCTAGCTACCTTAAGTTCTATTAGCTAATAAGATTTTTTCGCTTTAGTAAGTAATCTACTAAGGAATAATATAAGCTTAATCTTACTATTAATAAAATAATAGATATAAGTATTAAATCTAAATTCCTTAAATCTATCTATATTAATATAAAGGTACCTCTTACTATTAAAATATACTAGTATAGTAGGCCTTAATAATAATTCCTATAAAATATTAAAGGCCTTTTATTCTATTTTAGAAAGCGGTCTAAGTTAAGTATAGTAAATATAAGCCTATTAAAGGTTTCCTTTTTCTAGAGGAGACTTCTTTAATAGTAAAATCTTCTAGTTTTATAAAAGCTAAGAAACCTAAGTATAGCAGGGGATATAATTTCTTAAGTAGCCTATTAATCTAAGGTATATCTTAAAGGCACTAAGCGTTAATAGGAATTTTAATTTTAATATAACTACTAATTTCTCTTTAGTTATAAATAGCCTAAGTGAATCTATACGCTACCCTAATAACTTAATAAAGGGGTAGCTAATATAAGACTTTATTAACTTAACTAAAATTCCTTTCTCTAGAAATAGGGTAAAAACCTTATAAAGGTACTCTGTGACGGATTGACCCCAACCCAGTCGACCATCCACCCCGTGAGGGGCCAAAAGGCATGCGACCCTACTGATTCGTAGAGATCGTGGTTATTTGGATATATGACGCTCTGGTACCGTGACATCTACCCCCCCTAGAAGGAACAGAATGCGCACCTTCGCGCTGGGTAGGTCTAACCTATTTATATAGATACCCCTAGGTAATAACCCTATAAGCTAGGCGCCGACTATAGTGGGAATAACTTATAGTAGCCTGACCTAAATCAGCTATCTAGTCGTATAGACCCCAGAAAATAGTAGGAAATCTAACGACGCTAGGAATTAAMCCCCCGCCGTTGCTACTAATTGTGACGGATCAACCCCAACCTAGTCGACCATCCACCCCGTGAGGGGCTAAAAGGCATGCGACCCTACTGATTCGTAGAGATCGTGGTTATTTGGATATATAACGCTCTGGTACCGTGACATACTCTATATATTTATTAAGAGTCTTAGATGTAATTATAATATTATTAATATAGGCTCTAACAAAATCATAGTATAGATAGAGTACCCTATTAATTTCCTTTTAGATATAAGTTATAGAGTTCTTATAGCCTATAATAAGAACTTAGAAGGTCTCTTAACCTTAATATATAATAATTATTAAATAGTACCTATATTCCAGCTATATATATTATTAATAGAAGAATAAAGTATAATTAATAACTATAATATACTAATAACTAAATATAGTAGTAATAATATTACTCTAAAATAATAAAGGGTAAGTATTAGATTAAGTTATTTTATTAAGTTTCCTAATATTTATAACAGCGCGACCCTTATACTTACTATTAGATAGGGTGTATTAGACTATAAAAATAAGGTAGTTAAATAGTATAGACTTAGAAGTCTACTTAAGTCTACCTTAGTTATATAGCTTATTAAAAGTCTTATTAATAACCTATCTATCCTTTTAACTAATAGGGTATATTTTAATAGAATTATTAATCTTATCTTCCTATCCTAGCTTAAGGGGGATCCTTATTTACTAGTCCTAAGGAATATTAATAAAACCGGAATCCTCCTAAAGCTTAGGGTATATAGAGATAATCTTTGCTAACCTTACTATAGTAGGGCTATTAGGGGGGCTGTATATAGTAATATTATTAGGTAGTAGAGTCTCTATAGCCTTTACTTTAACTAGAGTAACCTTTGCTTCCTCTAAAGTAATATCTAATAGGATGGTTTTTATCCTAATAAAAGAACCTATACTTATTAAAACTAAATATATAATAGCTACTTTTAATACTTATTAAGTCTATCCTATTTAATAAGTTTTTTTTAGAAGTCTTACTACTAGATCTGCTACCTCTAGGGTAATAAGATAATAGTTATTATAAGATATTTCTATAATATACTTAAAATATGTTTTCCTTATAATAGATATAGGGATTAAAGACTTATTCTTTATTAGAATAGAATTAACTAAAGCGTCTATAATATAAATATAGAGTATAAGCTCTGATTTATTAAGCTTAAAGAGGAGATTATAGTCTAGGAGTTTTATATAATAGTTAACTAAAATTATTATTTACTCTTCTAGTTTTATTAATATATTATTTTTTATCTTAATTACCCTTTAGATTCTAGTACCTTATGGCTTAATCTTAATAAGAATTTATATATTATAACTTATAACATAGGTATGTCTCTTTATTATAATAATATTAATTCCTTTAAGTCCTATAGTATCTATTCTAATTAATATATTAGCTTAAAGGTTATTAACTAGGTATATATTAACTATAACCTCTACTAGTATAGGCTTACTAATGTTAGATTTTTTAGGTAGTAAAAGAGGTACCCTTATATATTTTATAATAAAGTAATAAGCTTCTTTAATATCTTTAATTATAAATAGATAATCTATCATCCTAACTTTAGTATAGGGGATGTGTGTTTTTAAAAAATATTTATTACTTAAGGTAATAGGATAACTAGTGTTTAAGTATACCTCTTATAGTATATTATTAGGCGAGTATTAGATCTTAGCTATAATATAATACTAATTCTAAAAGCTAGCTTCTATTATATATTTAATATAATCTATCTAAGATTTAATAATATAAGGGCTAGAGGTAGGTTTCTCTAAGGTAGTATAATAAGCTTTATAGATAAGAAGTATTTTAAGTTTCTTTTATCCTAAGCTATAGTATTTATCTTATAAATATTAGTAAAGTTTATTTTTTAAAGTAAATAATTTTTTATACTTTTAATATATCTTATCTATAGGCTTAATAAAGAAATTATAAGTCTCTTCCTCTAGCTTAAACTATTTTTTAGAGAGTTTATTATTATAGTACTTAAAGTCTTAAAGTTCTTTAAATTCTTTAGTAAGACTATAGCTATTAAGCTTATTAATATTTTTATTCTTATAATAAATCCTAATAAATTATTACTGGAAATTATTTTAATCTTTATTATTAAAGTTTTAGTAGGGTCTTTTAGGACCTATATAAGGCTTTTTACCTTATAAAGCCTTTAACTAGTATAGTAATAATTTAGATAAATTTAATCTACTTACTTATCCTCTAATTATTTATAGAGGTTGTTATAAAGTAGGTAGACTTTTTCTTAAAGAGTATTAGTTTTAAGGTATATACTATAATTATTTATTAGCTTAATAGTTTAAATTTATATAATTTCTATTACTATAGTTATTAGAGTAGCTTTAGAAGGGCTACTATTTATTACTATATTAAAATAGAATTAGAGGCTTAGAAAATCCTATTAGCTAAGTAGCTATATATTAACTAGATAATCTACCCCTATTAATAGCTTTATTAATAATTCTTTATATTATTCTATCTTCTTCTAATATAAGTTTATGCTAGATATATTATTTAGTATCTAATTATTTTAAGAATAAGTATACTATAATACTTATTATAAGCTAAGAAATTATATTTTAGAAGCTTAGAATAAGGTTATTCTAAGTTATAATTAATTAAGTATTCCCTAAGTCTATTACTTTAGTATAATAAAAGATAGCTTAAGTAAATTCCTTAGAATTAATATTATATAAGGCGTTATTTATTATAAATTTCTTTAAATATATTAGTTTTATAGCCTTATTAGTATCTTCTTTAAACTATTAGATTAGAAGCTTTATCTATTATTCTAGAATAATAATCTTTAGAATAATATACTTAAATTTTAATAATTTAGTAGTATATTAATTTATTACTATACCTTTTAGATAGCTAGAGATAATCTTTAAGACTTATTTTTTATTATACTGCCTCTGTATCTCTTTAAGCCTATTAATAAAAATAAAGATATTTTAAAAGGTAATATACTTCTTTCTAACTATTAGACTATTTTTATCTACTCTAGGGTTAAAGAAGCTAATATTATTAGGATATAAAGGTAGGGGGTATCTTACTAGTACTTTAGCTATAGGGAAAGGTATAGTAGTACTACTACTACCACTTAGTAAAAGATAATTATTAGGATTATTATAAAGTAGAGACTATAGTAACCTCTATTACTATTTACTAAAGCTAATATTATTAAAGTTATTATTAATATCTAGCTAACCTTATTAGGGTTACTATATATTAGTATTACTATAACGCTATTCCTATATTATACCTATTAGAGGAGTATTTTAAATAATCTCTTTTATTATAATAGAATCTTAGTGAGAGCTAATAAGTAGTATAATTATACCTTTAATATATTATTTAAAGGCTTTAATATTTAAGTATAATAAGGATAATAATATTTTATTATAAGCCTACTTAACTAGCTAGGTTAATAAAGGTATATAGCTTAGGTCTATAAAGACCTCTTATAATACTATCCTAATATAGGTCGTTCTCTTAGAAGGCTCCTATAAACGGACCCCTTCTAGCTAAGGGTATATAGTAATGATATCCCTAATAATAAAATAAGTAGTCTCTGAAATAATAGTATAATAAGCGTATTTACTTTCTAGGAAGGCGTAGAGCTAATATACTTTAATAATAGTACTATAAAGTAAGTCTTATATAATAGGTAATAAAGAAGATAATAAGAAAGCTAGCTTAACTTTTATTATAATAATAAAAAGGAAAGGCTGATATTAGGAATAATAGTAAGGTAAGTAAAGTAAGATAAGTTAGGATTAATTAAAGTAAATAAAATTTTTAATAAAAAATAGTAGGAGGTTACTTCCTTTATAAAGAAGTAACCTTAGTTAAGAAGGTATTTATTAAGCCTTCCTTCCTTCTAAAGGTATTAAGAAGAAATATAAGGTCTAAAAGACCTACTAGGCCTATAAGGCCTAAGAGGCCTAATAGATATATATAGATATAAAAGTAGTCTCTAGCCCTATTACATCTACAAATGTTTTTTGCAGATGAATTTTAGATGAGATTAGATAAGATTAGATAGAATAGCTATATCTACTTATTTAATCTCATTTAAACTTAGTTATTTAGTATCAGAATCAACTAATGCTTAGATGGAGCCACT
>KE598570.1:2093648-2105678 GCA_000444155.1 Cladonia macilenta KoLRI003786
GGGTTTTCAGGTTTAAACCTGAAAACCCGCCAGCGGGTTGGGTTCAGGTCGGGTTCTTAGTCAGACCCCTAAACCCAACCCGAAACCCAACCCAACCTAAACCCGACCTGAAACCCGTCGGGTTGAACCTGACTTATTGCGCAGCGTACTTCTATCTACCTATTAAGATAGAAAGTGAACAGCCTTAAACTTTTTATTATTAAAGATAAGTTAGAAGCTATCTCTTAGCTTATCTTCCTATAAATATTATTATAACTAGAGACTTACCTTAGTATAATAGGATAACTAAGGAACTATATCCTAAATTATACCACTATTATAAAGTCTTTATAGGATTATAAGACTATACTTCTTACTACTACTCCCCATACTAAATATAAGAGAAAGAATTATATTAATAGAATATAACTTAATAATCTATCTTTTATTAAATAAGCTGCCTTTACTATACTATAAAAGGCTCTATTAACGCCTTTATTTTTATCTTATTTTAATTATACTAGCATACTATATATTAATTTAAATACTAGTAAAGCTTTTAGCTTTAGTATAATAATCTACTATATTACTAAGAAAGTTAAAGATAATAAGTACTTTAAGTAAACCTAGGTTAAACTAGTCTTATTTCTAAATTATTTACTAAAGGATATAGAAACTAGGTACTAGCCTACTAAGCTAAAGCTAGTAAGAATTATCTAGATCCTAAACAAAGTTTAATATATAGTAAAATCTTCCCCTACTATAATTATATACACTAATTACGGCTTAGCTTTAAGTATTTTAAAGTAAATTATCTTTACTACATCTTTAATAATAAAGCTAAATCTCTATCTTATTTATATATTTAACTATATTTAGCGTTTCCGTAACTTATACTTCTATTATAAGTTAGGGAAGTAGTATATTATACTTAATACCTTATCCTAACTTAATAGTTCTAGTTCTTATAGCTCTAATATAACTAAAGATAAAGATAAGCTAGATACCCTTTATAATTTTATTTATATAACTACTACCTTAGTTAAACTATACTCTAACTTTAAGGAGTAACTACTAGAGGGCTATATAAAAAATCCTTCCTAGAAGAAGGTTATTAAGGTATTAAATACTAATAAATATAATCCTAAAAATATTACTACCCTTCCTTTTTTCTATAACGAAGAAGGACTTATCTAGTAAAGTAATAACTCTATAAATAATTATACCTTTAATAATATAAGGTTATACCTTTTTAGAGATAAGGTATATCTTAAAACCTTCTTTAACACTACTTATTCCAACTTATATATAGGCTTCACCAAAATATTTAAGGTTATCTTATAATAGTAATATATTTACTTATTATCTTAATAACTATAGGACTACCTATAATACTACTTAAAATATCAGCTCTACTAGACACGCTATTATATAGAATATAATAGTCTATAATTAATCTTATCCCCTCTAATACCCTTTTATACCTTAGCTATAGATTTTATACTAATATTACCTATATCTACTAAAGGCTACAATAGTATTATATCTATAATATATAAGTTCTTAAGATAAGTATCTCTAATCCTTAATAAATCTACTTTTATTACTATAAACTAGGCTGGTTATCTACTATAACGACTTTAAAAAATTAACTAGGGTATCCCTAAGGTTATAATTTTAGACTATAACTAAAAGTTTCTTAGTAAACTCTAGTCTACCTTATTTAATATACTTAGAGTAAAACTACTTTACTCTATTATATATTACCCTTAAACTAATAGGTCCTTAAAGAGGATGAATTAAACTATTAAAGTTATTTTACACTTCTAGATATCTATACTTAAGTATCTATAAAAATAGCCTATTATAATTCTAATAATCTAATCTATTTATAACAACTCTATCTTTATTCCTATAGGCTATACCCTTAATAAGATTATATATAGCTTTATACCTAATACTGCTTTAGACCTTACTAAGTATAAGAAGAATTCCTTACCTTTTACTACTACCACCCAACTAGCAGCGTCTAATATAATAGCCTTCACATAAATATCTACTAAATTCCATTATAATCATAGGCATCAACCCTAGTTCTTCCATAAAGGGGACTTTATATTATTATATCTTTATAAAGGCTACAACATCCCTACTAATAAGGTTACAGGAAGGAAGTATAACCAATAATATATTAGACCCTTTAAGGTCTTAGAACATATTAGAAAACTAGCCTATCATATTAATATCCTTAAATATTAGAAGCTACATCCTATTTTTATAATAGCTTAGCTAGAGCTATATCTAAATCCTAGCAATAACCCCTACAAACGCCTACATCCTAACCATCCCCTAGCTATTACAGTCGACGCCAATAGTAGAATATAAGACATTAAGTAACTCCTTAACAGACGTATTACTCAGCGTAGAAAAGGAGGTAGAGGTACTTATATAGAGTACTTAATACAATAGAAAGGATACAGAGCAGAATAAGATATATAGGTTAACATAAAAAACATAAATATACTAAAGCTTATCAACAACTATAAAGTACATACTAATAGAAGGCTAATTACGCCTCCTTTATAAAAAGCTTTAAAGGTTTAAAAGGCTTCAGATTCTCTACCTCACCACTACTAAGGTTAGCTATAAAAAGTATCTATTATCTAAAAAGCTTTAAAAGTTCTTTAACGCTGCCTAAAACAGCTATAAAAGGTACCTACTAACCCCCTTACTACTATAGATTAAAGGTAGGCCGCTAAAGACTTCAGCAGACAATAAAATAGCGTAATAAAACTATAAAAATAGTTTATACTTACTATAGTTACGGTTATAATACATATTAAAAGTAAGCATAAATTTCTATTAAAAGGATATATTATATCAACAAGGCCACTAATATCTTTTTTTCTAAAGKGGGCAGATTATTAGGAACTAGCTTTAGCCTACTAAGCCTACTAAGCCTTCCTTCCTTTAGAAGGAAGGCACCTAGGAGACCCCCCTTATTTCTTTCTAGCAGAACCACATAGAATAATCATTTATTACTATCATCAAGAAGTGCACCTAACATTTAGTATAATATAATAATTAGCTATCTAAACTATTTTAAAGGTAACTTCCTTATAGTATTATTAAAAAGTAATATCTAATAGGATTATYTTCTTATTAATATTTTTTAATAGAGCTTCTAATTTATTAGTTATCTAAAGTCTATAAGGTTTCTTCTTATCTATTATTAGTAGGTTCTAGACGTATATTAATACTTTTAATATAAAGTTTCCTATTATTCTTAAGTTTATTATAGTAATAGCTTCTTAGCTATTAATTTTAACTAGTTTTTTTATAAGTTAATTATACTCTACTAAGTTTAATTCTTTTATAGGGGTTATAGTATTTACTTCCCTACGACTATCCTTATTATAAAGGAAAAGTCTTTTCCTACTTCTTTTATTTCTAGGTTAAAGTACTTATTAGGATAAAATCTAGTCTTAACTTTCTTTTCTATATATATATAATATTTTAGGAGTAAATATACTTCTTAAAAAGTATAGTTATATTCTTTTTTATTATAATCTTCTTTTAATTCTTATCTTAGCTTTATATGCTAATTTTTTAGCTATCTTAGAAATATTATAGTTTCTCTTTTTTATATTAGGTACTAAGTATATATATCTAAGTTATAGTAGTAATATATATATAAGTAATATTAAAGAGTATATATAATTCCTTTAGCTTCTTATCTTATATTATAATATTTTATATAGGATATGTCTATATATCTACTTTAGTATATTTTACTATATTATTAATAATAAGAGTTATGCTAATAATCCTAAGATCTTTTAATTAAGGAGTTTTATTTTTATTATTTSTATTATTCTTCTTATTAATTTATARGTAATTTAGGTTTTTATTCCTCTTTTTAGTTTACTTACTCCTAATTAGAATTATTATCTTAATTATATTCTTATTTATTCTAAGCTTTCCTATCCTAGTTTAGTCTAAGTCTTTTAATTCTTAATCTTAGAATTTATTATAGTACCTATTATATTATTCTAGATTTTTAATTCTTATTATTACTARTAGGAGTATAMTATCCTATATTTTATATAAAAATCCCTAAAGGTAATGTTCCTATTGTTTAGATATATTTATTAGATTATTATAAGCCTTATTATCTACTATTTCTAGTTCCTTAATGCGTTGAGTGATTAGCTCTTTATTATTATAAACTTCTTAGTTTACTAGTATCTTCCTAAGGTCCTAGTTATCCTACTTTAGTAATAGTTTACTTATTCCTTTARCTTTATCCTTTATAATAATAGCTTATATTACGTTAATTTATAGTCTAGATATTATATTCTTTAACTTATAATCTTTAGTAAAGTAGCCTAGTTTACTATAGCTATAGCACTTTAGTACTTTCTTATTTACCCCTTTTATTAGCTTTCTATATATATATCCCTTCTTTATTATATTAATCTCTATTAGTATTAGCCTATATAGATTAGTTAATTATTTATTATTATTAAAGTTAAAGCCTTATTTATATTAGTATTATATTATACTAACTTTAGAAACCCTTTTATTATATCTTTTYTCTATAGCTTTTTTAAAGAGATTATTATTAATCTAGATAGCTTTTTTTTAGAGTTTATTAAGTATATTTAAGCTTATTMTAGTCCTTATTAGTTTATTCTTAATATTTTCTTTTAACCTCCTTCTATATATTATTATAAGTATATTATCATCTTATTTAATCTTAATTATATATTATTAGAAYTATATTATATATTCTACTATAGACTTCTTTTATTTAATATATTAGATAACTTATACTACTTAATTTATTTTATTAAATAATATAAATACTTTATAAAGTTTAGTTTTAAAGTAGGTAAATTTTWTTATTTATTTTATTATTTTTAATATATCTAATAGGTTATCTAAGTATCTTTATAAGTAAAGTTATACCTATTTTTATATATCTTTATATATAAAAGTAATAATAACTATGATATATTATTTAACTAATATATTATTATAGAAGTAAAGATAAAGTTAGATTTATATTAAYTACTTTTTAAACTTCTTTCTTTCCCTATAGAAGAGGTTTAGTTAGGTAATCTTAATATTTCCTTTAAATCTATTATTAATACTATTATAATACCTAGTCTAGGTAGTCTTATTTAAAATAGATTAAATTATACTTTTTTAATTTAATAAACTTATACTTAAGGGTATTTAAAATATTATAAACTAATATTATAAGATCTTCTAAAGATAAGTAATTAAGGATTAAAGAGAAATAAAATAAGCTAGGTATAACTTTATATTATTTAATAATATAAGACTTAGGTAGGTCTTTAAAGACTAGAAATAACTATTAATTTAATTATAAAGTTAAATATAAGGAGACTTAAATTATAGGGTAAGAGCCTTAACTATATAGATAAAGAAAAGTCTATTAAGATTATCTAATTTAGTTATTTTAGTAACTAAATTCTTTAAATCTTTTTATATTTAATAGTTTAGTAAACTAGTTTATTAAATTAATTTAGTAATTTATTAAACTAAACTATTAAACTACTATATAACTATTACTAAGTCTATTCCTAGATGTATACTCCTTGCGCGCACTACTCATTCTCCTATTAGGTTCTAACATTAAGCGCTAGTAGTAGTAGTAGTAGTGATAATAATAGTGATAATAAGTAAAGGATTTATAAAACGCCTATAGAATTTAAAGTCTTAGTGAGTTTTTTACTTAGGCTCGCTGCGCGGATTTTTCTATTTAAGTATAGCTGCACCCTATAAAATTGGCTTGCCACCGATGGTTTAGGGGCCATTAGGGGCCATTAGGTGCTCCCTAGGGTTAGGAAGAAATCTGCGCAGTAGGGCCTGAGCATCTGAGGCTATGTACGGAATAGCTCGGAGCATTCCCTGGAAGGAGAAGGCTAGGGTCCCTTATCTATGAAACAGATAAGGAAACGAAATTAGACAATCCTACCTCGCGGAGGACAAAAATATTGGCACCCCCACAGATCAAAGCCAATCTTTATAACCCTATAACTCATCCTTCCTAATAAAAATGAAATTATTGACTCAATTTATCAACATTCTGTGAATCTCGAAAATGGTAAGTGGAATTATTCAATGAAGTTACTCATTGTGAGCCTATTCCATGCTGAAGGGACTGGCGTTTTGCAAAAGGTGCCAATAGTGTTGTCCCCCGGGAGCGCACCCCTATGACCCCGAGGGAATGGATATGCCCAGCTACGGCAAGACACAATAGAATTATCTTGATGCTCATCAGGTATACTCTTCGCAACAAGAAACTACTCGAATCCGAGTTATGGATGAATTTGGAGCCAAGGCTACTGATGAGGATCGCGCCTTTCAAAGGACTTGTTCACGATATGGGCTTTTAAAAGCTAGAGGGGAGTACCTGGCATCTAACGAACTTTCGGGCTGGTCAAGTGGCGAGCTATCCCCTGTCTTTGACAAAGTCGACAGTCTACCAGCTGCCTCGGACACGGTCCAGCGGCCGTACTTTTGGCAAGCGCAGCACTGGGTCAAACCTTCAAGTACCCTCATCGAGCGCACTGCCAACGACAAGCTTGCTCTCTGCATAAATGTACATAGGGAGTGGAAACTCCTCGAAAATAGATATGTGGCATCGTCCCATGTTTGGGACGAGGGATTGTATGCCGACGCGAGAAACCGCGGTTTGCCCCGACTTGTGGTCGAGCAACTTTTCGCGATGCTACAGCCTCTGAATAACGAATGGCTTTGGTTAGATAGCTTGGCCGTGCCTGGAGGTCGAAGGGACCTAACAATAAGGGAAGAGTTTGCAAAGATCAAATTTATTAACGATATGGATAATATCGTAATGCTGAATTTGTTGTCATCCTTGACGCCCTCCTCATAAGGCTACAGTCTAGGGATCCTGTTGACGTGGGCGTTACCCTACTTTTCTGCAGGTGGTCGAGCCGAGTATAGACGTATCAAGAAGCTAAGCTAGCTTCTCGTGTCCTAATCGTAACGAGAGAGGGCTTCGTTGACTTTCAACGTATTGTTCAGCGGCTGGGTGATAAAGCTAAACAGGATGGAGCAAAATTTGTCCAACTGCACGAATCACTAAAGCGCCTTATCAGTCCCAATACCCCCAGAATATCAATCCTCGATATAGCTCTCTCTTCTGCCAATAGTTCTGCCAGCGACGACATTGACTATTGTCGAGCTTTCTTTCCTTGTCTCGGCCTTGAATGGAACGAAAGACTCACAAGAGATCGCGGAATACAACACATAACGGAGTCCCGCAGAGAGGAAGCTCCATCTTTACTTGGAATGCATGGCTCACCTCTCCTAGTTAAAGGCTACGGGTGGGCACCTGCTTACTTATGCGGCCTTAACGGGAAACCCATTACAGATATATCCTAGGAAGAAAAAAGTCTCCGGAAGGTCTGGCACTCTTACCGTGTGACTTCAAACGAGGAAAACAGATTGGAGAAACGAGCTAGAGGAGGCGTTTGGCTCCTTGTTCTGGAATAAAAGGTTCTGTGTGCGTGTACAGTGAATGATCGAGAGAGGCCAGAGGCCATCAACGGCTTCAAGAAGGCCATAGAAAGTCAAAATGCCTTTTTACTTTCCGATACATGTTTTGAGACACTTGCTTCTGAAATACCTGCCCAGCAACGAAAACCAGGCCCACCGCCAACAGTACTGTTAGTGAAACAGGCCGCTATAGAGAACGAGGCGCTTCTTTATATGACAGCTGCACTTCTTGGGCTCAGCGCAGGAGTCCGAACACCTCGGAAGAAATGGCTGATTTACCATATTAGCCCTCTCTGGGATGGCGAGCACAGTTACAAGCTAGCTCTGCCAGCAACTGCTGTCACGGCGAACATTGTTCTGCCGCATGATGGTGAATCTCCGCTCCACGCATTTGCTAGATTGTCAAATATTATCCAAGTCCGTTCTGTTATCACTCAACACTGCGACATAAATGTTGAGGATGCTGCTGGGTGGACCGCGCTCCAAGTTGCGTCACACTTGGGCTATTTAGAAGAGGTTCAGCTACTACTTGTAGCTGGAGCATCCGTAGGTCATTATGAACATGGCGAACGCCTCACAGCTTTACATCTTGCCGTAATGGCGCAAAATCTCAAGTGCGTCACAGTTCTACTGGGGGTAAGAGCAGACCCAAACCAAACTACTACGAGCAAACTGACTCCGCTGATGCTAGCGGCACAGCTTGGTGCCCTTGAAATCGTCCAGCAGCTCGTTGATGCCGGAGCACGTATCGATTTTAGCTGCCAGCCAGGGAGTGATACTACATTACATCGGGCCCCGAAGGGTAAGAACGCGGCTGTATTAAAACTTCTCCTGGATTGTCCTGAAGCCCGCAAGATTCTGAATTGGAGAGATGCTCATGGCAGCAGCGTGACGTGGTTGGCATTGACAAAGGGTGATCCGGACATGTTCGCTTTGTCAGGCCGAAAATCGCTACTTGCTAGGTTCATAGAGATAACCCTAACAGGCATCGAGAGGCTTACGATATTTGTCAATTTTGGACTCTACTCACTAATCCTCGGTCTACCCATAGCACTAGCCCTGGATGTCGGTCTCCTCATTTTAAGTGGGCGAGAGGATAGAGTCTTAAACCTGTCCCTACCCGACTCGTGGAGTAAACCTGGGGGGACCGTAGCATGGTTCTGTTGGGTCTTGCTAGTCTGGATTGTTCCAACACGACATCTGCCGCCAACGGTCTGGGCATTGTTGATGTTCCTGATCACAATTCGTGGTCAGTTTCTTCAACGCCTGAAGCAAGCTGATCAGGCCGGGTCATTCCGCTGGAGCATAGACACAGTATTTTACAGCCGATTGCTAGTAATTTATGGAAATGTGCTAGTAGTAGCGAGGTGGCTAGTTTGGTTTGGGGTTAAAAGAGTAGGACTGTTCCTAGCTTGCACGGTAATCACCGGTGGACTTTTGCGATACCACATGGAATCTATCATTGAGGTGTGACGTTGGATATGATTATCGCAATGACATTTTACTTGTGTCGGCTCGTTTTACTCGCCCTTGGATGGAAATTATGGGACGTTTCACTTCATGCGATTGCTGTTCTTTTTATTGGAACGGTACAGACAATCTGGTTTCAGAAATCCCTCTTCAAGATGGCCAAATACAGACCGAAGAAACTCGAAATGTCACCACTTCTTACCGTCTGGGCAATTTTGTTTAACGGAGTGTCTCTATGGTTCTTTTACCTTGGTCCGCTCAAGCTACTCTGGCAAGGAAGCCTCCTCCCAGGAGAGGCGCTTCTAGGAGGAATGACACGGTTAAGTAAGATGCAAACTTACGTCCATCGCATAGTCTGGTGGCTTACACCCGGACGGTTCCATGCTGTCTTGCTTAGGCCTTTACTGATGAACAGTGAATCGAATCGGAACGAGATTGAGCGTGAGGCGCATATGAGTTGGGTCCCCTTTTGATTACAAGTAACAATAACGGGATTAATCTATTACAGTCCCCTTGTCAGCATCATATGTATCGGAAAGATACTTTGGGATTATATTGTAGAATAGATTTAATACTTCATATCTTTTGTCCTAATCCTATTATTGACTCAAGTTGTAAATTATATTTAGTAATATTAGTGTTTATAGTTGAAAACTGTTGCTTACGGCGGGGCTAGGAACGCCGAATGTCGACTGATATCTGGTCTTTGAGATTCTGCTTTCTAGAAATGGCGGCCGTGCTCAATAATCAAACGCTAAGGGAAATGAGGACCTTTTTCGGCACAAGTGGAACGGAAAGCGAATTTTTTTATGCTAATGAAGATCCAACTGACCTATAGAGCGAGAAACTTAAAAAGGAGTCTGAGAGCCATGAGGATATTGAGCCTTTCGAAGAGTCAATGATGTAGATGTTGCAAAGATTGGCAAAAGAACGACCAACAGCGTAACAGGTGGTCAACTGCATCTTGAACGAATTCGAGACTCGACAAACATTCTATGGTCTGTGTTGTGGGGTTGATGACGTTACAATCCGACCAACATATGAAGACCTCCCTCCATCTTCAAGTGAGATCAGTGCGAGTGATCAAACAGAGCAGCTTTCTTCATCCACGACTTCATCTACCGCTTCGATGGTTACGAACGAAGAACCGAAAAATCAATGAGTCTCAGTAGCCTGAAGATGATGCCTCGGGTCCGAGAAGCTGAGAAGATCCGCTGGTACAAACAGAGGAGCCAGAGGCTCCGCTGGTTAGTGCTCAGACGGAGCTCAGAAAAGTTAACGCCTGGCGATCAGACTGAGATCAGCCTTCCGCGAACTTTGAAGCTAGCGCCTAAGTCCGAAGAACAAACCAGGACCTTCCTTGACGTCAAGAGGAAGTACGCATGCTAAAATTAATTTAGCTATACTCTACAGTATTAAATAAGATTATTAATAAGAAAATTTATATTTTATTTAATTTTTATTAATAATTTAAAATCTTATAAATATTGATATAATTATCTTTTTTAGTTTTATAAAAAAGTGTTATGATGCTTAGTAGGATGCTTGGATGCTTAGTTAGCTATTTAGTAGATAACTAAGTATCACACGCACTATAACTCTATCATTCTTATTATATCTAACTACTATATAGATTTTATTTATTATCGCTGCAAAGCGCCTATTCTATTGTAAAATAAGTCATCACTTATTCTATCACGTGACAATATAGTAGTAATAGTGATAAGATCTTAATATTAAGATCTTTACTATCTTTTTTAATATCTTATTAATTTTATATCTGCTTATCTACTAGTGCTTTTAGAAAAAGGCCTCTAAATCTTTTTATTAGGTATTTAATTAATAGAAGCTTCTAGAACTTAGAAAGGTTAATCTAAAAAGATTAGTTATTTCTTTAATATATTAACTTATAATCACCCTCGCTAACAATCCTTGTATAAGCCTGTTGTCATTACTATAGCCGGCTTCACTAAGCAGCAGATTGATAGCTTAGAAGGATTTATTAATTAGAAGCTTAATACCCTTTTTAATTAACTATAAGAAAATTTCTAATCTTCTGCTCCACCCTTTACTCTACTAGCTACTCTATTAATAGCTCCTTTACTAGCCCTACTACCTACCTTACTGCCTGCCTTACTCTTAGCTCTGTAAGTATATGCCTTAATACTACTAGAATATCCTCCGTAGCTGGTATGCCTACTACTAAGTCCTCTACCACTATCTATTGAAAAATTAGAAGAGGTAGAATATACCCTAAAGTATAAAGCTTTAAAAGTAGTATTAATAATCTATACTTTAAAATTATCTAAGAACTATATTAGATAGCTACCTAAATCTAATAACATCTATATAAGTTTCTTATATAATAAGGAACTAGATATATAGTATACTACTATACTTAATTATAAATAAAAGCTTATTAAAACTTTACTATATCTAGCCTAGTCTTATATAATTAGATATTACTATTTTTATTATCTAATTCCTATAATTTTAAATATATAAAAGCTTATAATATTTTTAACTTTTTTAACTTTTTAACTTTCTAACCAACAACCCTTATTAGTTAATATTTTATTTATATTTTTTTAATTAGTTATTACTTATTACTAGTAATACCTTATCTAACTAATTAAAGCTACTATTTATAAGTGATTTCTTTAATTATAGCTATTAATATTACTATTATAAAATCCTAACTTCTAGAGAAGAAATCTTAGCATTCCTAGAATTCTATACCTATTCCTTCTACCACTTATTCCATTAACTACCTATTATAACCACGGGCTATGAAGCTTCCTATTGGCTAATAGAATGCGCTAGGGCATGTCAGATGTCATACGCAATGCGATTAGCGCATAGGCGATAAGGGCATCGCTTTTTTTCATTTTTTGTGGGCAATTGTCATAATGCTTAGCAGGATGCTTAGATGCTTAGTCAGCCACTTAGTAGATAACCAAGCATCGCGCGTACTATAGCTCTATGTCACGGATTGCCATGGCATGTTGCCAAGCCAGCGCTAGGGCC
>KE598570.1:2107806-2145940 GCA_000444155.1 Cladonia macilenta KoLRI003786
ATAGATTTCATCTATTATCGCTGCAAAGCGCCTATTCTATTACAAAATAGGTCATCACTTATTCCATTACATAATAAAAAGTTTATTAATGAAAAAAATATTATAATATTATTAAATATTAAATTAAGTTTTTAATATTTTAATAAAAAATATTTTTAAACTTAATAAAATTTAATATAATTAATAATTTAGAGTTTTTTAATTAAATAATAATTTAGAGTTTTTTAGTTAAATAATAATTTAATTAATATATTATAATATAATTATTTTAAAATTTAATATTAGAATTTCTCTTTCTCTTTATTTTTATTTAATATTATATACTTTATATTTTTATATTTTTATATCTTTTACTTTTATTTTATTATAATTTTTATAAATATATGTATATAGATTAGCTTCTATTTATAAATTATAAATTTTTAAATAATATAGTACTAAATTCTTATCCTTCTTTATAGTGGCTTTAATATTAAGGTGTTTAACCTACTTTAATTAAGAGCAGAACCGTATTTGAAAACCCTCGTACGGCCTTATGTTCTCATTTTAATTAACCCTAACCCTTAGAGCTATATGATTTCCCTTGCTTACGCTAACCCTAACCCCCGCCAGCCATTTCGTCCTCCTAGGCCTGGAAAATGGCAACTTCGCTGCCAGCAGCGCTTCCAGCACCACTGGCCAAAACTCGCTTGCAGAAACATGAGACATTCGCTTCGCTGCCATCACACAACTTGCGGTGGACGGCGATAATTGAGCCCCCAATTATTCGCTGACCGGCACATAGTATACCAGTCAGTCATGACATTCTGATAAGCAACTTTGACCCAGCCAACATCCGGCTCCGTCACGCCCTCAATCGGTTCAAGCGGCCTCTCTCGGCCCTCACTCCGCCCAAGATACCACGACTTGTCGATCAGCTTGACCCACCCTTTCTTTGTAACGTCCAACTCCGGGGGCGCGGGCGCATCATGCACGATCGAGTGCAGCGCTTCTGCATCTACCTGAACTGCAAAATGATAGCGTGGTGAGCGGCCGAGCTGAACCCTGCTGCTGCTACTACTTCTATCGTGCTCTGGATGTTGCTGCTCAGTCCGGTACGCTGCTGACGACCACTGCTGGAAATGCCGCCGGATTGTATCCGTGCTGACATTGTCGAAGAGCCGTTGGTCTTCAAATATCTTAAGAACAAATTTATCGAGAATATCGCGGCCGCCTATGTACTCGAATGTGTCGTCCATCTGGAAGCGTAGGCGGCGCAGGAACTCGGCCCATTCGGCGTCGCTGGCGTAGGTGGTGCGGTAGATTACGAAACCCCAGGTCTGGTGGCCGTCTTCTTGGAGCTGGCGTTCGATTAGATCGGCTGTGTTGCTTTCCCAGGATAGATTGGGGTTGCGTGATGATGGATTTTGGATCCGGCTTTGGAGGTTTTGGAACCAGGCGTTGTCGGCCTGGCGCTGGGCTTCCTGAGATGGATCAGAGCGTGCATTCTGGGGCGAATCCTGAGGTGTTGCCATTGTGATGAAAAGTGCAGGCTTATCTGATCTGGAATTTGATGGTTTGGAATATATAGTGATGTGCTGCTGTTTGAAGAGATGTTGCTGTGTTGTACCTGAGACCTTTCTGCCAAGCATTTCCCCCGGCTAAGCCTCTACCGGGTTAGCCATCAAATTATAAAATTAAGTATTGTAATTTAAGCAAATACTTAACAATATTATATGGAATTATATTCTAAATAAAAGCTTAATATACTTAAGGGAGCATCGGTATAATTAGCAAGGCTGAATTGGTAGAGCCTTAGACGGTGAAATACTTAATACGTCTGACATACCAAGGTAATGAGAAGTAGTGGACGCTAAATTACACTATCTAGCATAAGGGTTGGTACGTCCCCGGTAGAAGCGCCCCAGTCTTGTAAACACACTAAAAACTAGTTCAAAGCTGCCTCTTTTGACTGCGTAGGTCCTCTGCTTTACAAAAGTACCATTAAATCAAAAGGCACTACAATTGGTGGAATGTGTTCAACTTTCCTAGACATGCGGGATGGAATTTAGAGCGGTCGATCAAGGCACTTACTTAGCAACCACGCCGACATGCCGACAGCTGTGGTAGGGATGGATGATGCCTGAAGAAGAGCTTCAGATTGCTTCTAGGTGTCTGAAACAGGCAGAAAACTCGATGTAGTACCGTCTGTTATTTGGATCCACGGATGGTCTTGAGAGCTCTACCGCGGCAACTGCGAATAGGAACGGCGAAAGAACAATTTATCCTCGGCCTATCCTACTTCCGTGGAATCGTACATCCTCCAGCCTGTTTGTAATTACCTACGTGCTAACGCCAACGCATACCGCATAACCCGCCAATAAGTTCTCGCACATGTCACCGATGGACGGGTTCCATTGGTAAAGCTCTGCAAATGTGTCGTTGAACTGCGTCTCAATCTTGGAACATGAGTCGCCATTGGCTACGTTGTAGTATTCGTCACAATCCGAGATAATGCCTGACTGGGTGGGAGCTGTTGGGCCTCCGGTTGCTGTATTCATCGGAGAGCCAGGGATAGTGACCGAGGCAGGACCTTCTACGCAGTAGGCGTAGCCGAGCCACAGGTTCTCACAGTTGCTTCCGACTGTCATGTTTTAGCTTCGATTCAGTGCGGATAGTTTCAGGGAAAGAAGACATACTACTTGGATTCCACTGGTAAAGCTGCTGAAATGAAATATCGTAGGTTGTTTCGATGTTGGCGCATGTATCACCAGATTGAACGGAGTAAAACTCCTGGCAACCTGCCACGACACCGGTTTGAGTCGGCCCCATCGAAGTAGCAGTCTTTGTTCCGGTTTGTGGTGGCGTCGACGAGGGCGAAGGATTGGCTGTGCCTACTGGTGCCGACGCATTCACGTTGACGCAGACAGGCCGAGTATCCCCAGCGTCGGTGTCAAAACCTGCGTAGAGATCCGTGTCACAGTTCGAGCTGAGCCACGTATTCCAGGTCGTCAGCTGATCGGCGGTGATGCTATAATCAGATTCTATATCCGAGCACCCGTATGCTATGAGACGGTTAGCAAGGTTGCGCCCGGACTGGAGGAGCGTTGAATACTCTGAACTTACACCCGTTGTCATAGCTATAGACAAGCATGAAGCAATCACAAGTTGAGGCCGTTCCGGGCATTATCGTGGTGGCATTAACTGGAATACAGTCGCTCGTGGATGTCGAAGCTGTAGCTTTCAGTATAGACCCTGGTGAAGAGGAATATTTTACCTTACTCGTAATGTTAATTTGCTCAACACAGTAGCTGTAGCCCGGCTGCAAATTACATGTGCTCAGATTGGACGAAAGACTTGGGTTCCACTCCAGCAACTCGTCAGTTGTCACTTGATATGCGAACGCAATGTACGAGCAATCGGTTTCAAAACCCTCGCTTTCGTCGAGATTCTGGTAGCTATCGCATCCGGGAATGGTACCCGAAGCGGTTGGAAGCAGAGAACTGGTGTATATGTAGCCAGGATTGCTAGAGGCGGATGGGATTGCGGTATTGACGGCAGGAAAAGTCGGTCGTGGCACGTTTATTGTCGGACCACTACTAACAGCATAGCCGGAATAGGTCTGGATAGCTCCAACAGCTTCAACGCAATAAGCGATGCCGAGATCCAAGTTTGTACAATTCTCGTTGATCTCTGGATTGAGGAACAAGAAGTCGGAGAGGGACAGCGAGTTCGCTTCGGATACCAGACCGCACGTATCGCCATCGGTGATCTGGACGCCGCGTCAGTGATGAATCCTTCCGCTTCTGAAGTTTGGGCACTGGGGCTTACAGTGTACCATTCAGCACAGTCTCTGTTAGAGCCTGTCATGGCATTCGTTGGTGCAGGCGCGACTATGGAAGCAGCAGTGGTAACGCTGAGATTGGTTTCTGTAGTGTAATTCAGTAAGCCTCCAGGAGGGCTGAAATACCTAGAGTCAGAGACGCTCGCTGCTCTTCGTTCGTTGCGGACGGCATCACTCACCCAATGCAAATTTCGTATCCAGTGAATGCGACGCTATTCTGGCACAAAGAATTCAAATTTGGGTTCCCTAGCTACTTTATCAGCTAGTCCCTTGCCGTACAGGACCAGTAAAGTTATCTCACATGCCAAAAATTGTGTGATGGTAATGCCGGTGAAGCCTGAAACCACACTATTACACGTGTCCAACGCTTGCCAGGTATACGTTTCACACTGAGGAGGAATGCATAAGTTTGAGCCAACTGAAGCGTTAAAGTTTTGGCAGTAAATGTCAAGGTTATTGTAATAGAGAAGATTATAAGTAGACACGTTAAGATCCTGTGAAACAGAGAAGCAAGTATCTGCACTATCGACGGTATACGAGCCAGTGCACGCAGCCGCAGGTGTTGCCGTCACCGTTGCAGAGACTGTAATAGCAGTGGCATTCAAGGCGTATGCTGTAGGGGACGTATAGGAGTATGCAGTGGCGTTGCAACTGGAGGTCAAGGATGCAAAATCGCTGGCGAGGCCGGGGTCGTAGCCAAGCGGGTTGCCCAACTGCAGGGCCTGGACACCGAGCCAGCAATCAGAGCAGCTCTCGTTGGTGGAAAGTACACTTTGATTCGACCATGCAAGAAGCTGTGGGTCACAGAACTGGCCGGTGGTGCTGTAGAATTTCGTTAGAAGAAGATACCCCGCAGACATCTACATACCCGTCTTTCCTGCAAGACATGTCGTAAGTGAAGAGGTAGTTGTCGACAAAGAAGGTGGCTGAGGCACAAGCATTGGCAACGGGGCCGACAGCAGTTCGGGAGTATTAGATGGGTACTGACCAGGGTATGCAACTTCTTCTTGCACAATGACATCTGTGGTGGCAGTACACGCTTCCGCGATAGTCGACCTTCCACTTTGCAGAGAGGACAAGCAAGACTCGACACAAAGAGCTTCAACTCCGTCTTGATCGAGTATACGCAGACTACTCTGTATATCAGTCCTGGAGCGATAGTGATCATGATAGTTGCCAAGACCGGGAGTGCTGGCGAATCAAAGCAAAAAAAACTCACTTCTGCGCCAACGGACTTAAAGCCCAGGGACAGGATACACTTGTGTTCAATGCTTCCTGGCAAGAGCTGCTAAGCCCGGGATATGACATATTCTGGGCTTGGCCCTGAAGTTGTTGAGACCATGCCGAAGAGATTAGAGACCCCAGGAGAATAAATGAGAAGGCTGCCATGCTGCAGCATTTCTGGTTGGTATCGGCGGCCCAAAGTTTTTTGTGCTGTTGCAGGAGATCAAGATGAAGACATGAAGAACGAAGAAGACAAGACCCCCAGAAGATCATTAGACCCGAGGACGTTACTTAAGTAGCTCGGGTCAGGTACCTTTTAAGGGCAAGTCGCCGAATTCTGCCGCCCAATCAGAGTTTTCTCTTGAATGCTCTTTGGCGACCTGGCGCTAGGAAGACCTACAGTTTATCAAAATTCTAGGTATGTAGATTGGTCTGAGGGCTTACAGTAATATTATTACATACAAGCTTAACTAGGGTAATATTAATAATTTGAATTCACGCGGTGGAGATGGGCTTGTAGGGCCAAGAGCTTACCTCATTAAGTTGGTATTAAATGCCAAGACTGTGGCGTATCTACCTTAAATCAATTTCTTTTGTTTCGGTTTCTGCAAAGTATCTTGCATACTTGACCCGCAGACAATCTCGGATCTTGATGTTTCAGCTCTGGAGATTCATGCAAGTCTATGGCGCTGTTTACCCGAGAAACGGAAGAGTTCCCTCGAGGGGCTAGACTTGCGAGCGAAGGCAAGAGGCGGTCGAATCTCCCCCAATCGCGTGCGGAGATCCCTGCAGCACGAGAGCTGACTGCATCTAAATACGTTGATGTTGATCGTGATGGTCTTGAGACGAAAAGTGGTTGTACACTTGTGGGTCACTGCGCCTTATCCCATCCAATCTGGTGCACACATTGACGCAGATGAATTCAGCCTCACTGCTACCATTCGATGGCTGGTATCCACCTCTCAGAAGTAAAACGCGCAGGTATACCGCTTGACTTGGACGCAGGAGCCCTTGAGCAATTTCAGGTGATGTGACCGACAGGGACGCCTGTATGGAGCACCTGTCATGGTAGCATCTCTTTCCCGGCGGACCGTATAGCTAGATCCTGCTAGGCTTTGTGACTGAGCTGCAGCTACCCACATATCTCACAGCTGCATGGCTCCTATATTTCTTCTCTCTTCATATCAGCAATGCATCATACCTCGGCATTGCCGCTATTGCAATTCAGCCTAGTCTCTGATAGCATCTAACAGTCTTAAAAAAGGAGGCATCGCTTACAGGCTGTTCTCACCTCACACTTAAATCAGCTGAGCTCTCTAATCCTGGGTTGGACCATCTATTTTTGTCCTTCGAGAGACTTTATCGATTTCATTTCGAAGGTCTTTGCTCTGGATAGACAGCGCACTTCGAAAGCATCTTTCCTTGGCAATGGCTCACGAGCAATCCTCGCGGAGAGCAACCACGCGCCTTCCCACTATACTCTTGGGTGGAATATTGGCTATATTCATCTACCACTGGTACAAGCCTGGCCACGAGCTGCCCTCAAGATTGATCTCAGCTCGACAAACGGGAGTTTCTGGCTTAAAAGATGAGTCTTACGGCTCGTCCAACGTCTCTATGGTGGGAAGGCGAGGGACTAGCTCCGGTACTGATGACTACTCTTGCGGTCCTGGCAATCCATGTAGCAACAGCGCATGCTGTGGTGCCAGCGGCTACTGTGGTTACGGAAGTACCTATTGCGGGACCGGATGTATCTCGAATTGCGATGCTACAGCTGAGTGTGGAAAGGACGCCAAAGTTTCAGGCATAACATGTCCTCTGAATACCTGTTGCAGCCAGTATGGATTCGTAAGCTCTTGATCCAAGCATAAATTTAGCCCTGTAAGCATATACCTGACTTGTCGCAGTGCGGCACCACATCAGATTTCTGTTCAGGTACGTTTTGTGCTTCCGGAAGCTACATGCAGTAGTAAGCTCACAGCGAAATGCAACAGGCGGCTGTCAGAGCAATTGTGTACTTACCCCAAACCCTCCCAGTGGAGGTTCCTCGACACCAGTCCTCCAAAATAAAGTGATCGGATACTACGAATCATGGAGTGCTCGACTGCCTTGCCATCAGATTGCTCCAACTGATCTACCGCTGGACGCTTTAACACAGTCAGCGGGCCCATGATATCCGTTTTTCAACGTGAGTGCTGATCGCTTGATAGGATAAACTTTGCTTTTGCTTATATTAGTCCTGGAACGTACGAGATCGTGACTATGGATACGTCGACACCGTCAAGCCTGTTCCAGGAAACAGCAAACCTCAAATCCATCAAGCCAGATCTCAAGGTTTTTGTGAGCGTGGGTGGCTGGTAAGGCTCCACAATTCGTTACGGTCCATGATCGGAGACTAATATTTCAATTCAAGGTCTTTTACAGACAACGCCACGGCAACGCAGCCGCTGTATGGGGAGATCGCGGCAGACGCTGGGAGGAGGCAAACATTTGCGAACAATGTAGTGCATTTCATGACCCAGTACGGTATGTCAACTTGACATTTAGGTTCATGACAATGGCTCTACGAGCTGGTGCTGTGGAGTCTTCTTGCTAACTTGCTAACTTGTCAGACAGGTTTCGATGGCCTCGATATCGATTGGGAATATCCTGGAGCGCCTGATCGTGGCGGTAACACAGATGACACCAAGAATTACGTGGCACTGCTGCATACTCTACGACAGACTTTCGATTCAAGCGGAAACCAATTTGGTCTTACATTTACAGCACCTTCATCATACTGGTATCTTCGCTGGTTTGATCTTCCGAGCATGATCGAGTAAGTAGATATAAAGGTAAGGTTCTCTTTGAGATGCCAATTGGCTTACCCACTTCGCTTTCAGGTATGCCGACTACATCAATTTCATGACATATGACCTGCACGGTACGTTTCGAGCTATGAAGAGCGATAGATCTAGTAGCAGGACCTTGCTTAGTCTTCCACTTCTTATGTAGGTGTCTGGGATGCATCGGATCCAATTGGCAGCATCGTGCAAGCGCATACCAATTTAACCGAGATCAAATTGGCCGCCGAATTATTCTGGCGTGTCAATATACCGCCAGCAAAGCTTGTCATGGGGTTTGGCTTCTACGGTCGATCTTTCACCCTTGCGGATCCCAGTTGCAACACGCCAGGATGTCCGTTCAGTGGCGCCTCTTATCCAGGGCCTTGTACTGCTACAGGTGGCATTCTAGGCTACTACGAGATTCTGGATATCCTCAGTGGTGCCACTACCAAAAAAAGGGCTACAATAACGCCAACGCATGATACAACAGATGCCGTTAATTATTTCACATTTGACGGCAATCAATGGGTCTCGTACGATGACGCAGTCACATTCAAGCAAAAGACAGACTGGGCGGACAGCGTTGGCCTTGGAGGTGCCATGATATGGGCTTCTGATCTTGGTACGCAATAATTGTGTTTCATGCCATGGGCGACCCTGCTTGGGTAGGCGACTTCGCTGACAACCGAATTAGACGACGACAAGTATACAGCTCATACTGGACTGCTCGGACGATCCATTCAGTCAACAGCAGATATACAAGCCGTGGACAGGGCGCTATCGGCTCCGCAATCCGTCATACAAGATCTCGCTGGATCGAACGGCCAGAACTGTTTCGCATACAAGGGTAAAACATGCTTCAATCTGAACGATAACAATGCCATGCAAGACGCTTGTGGAACCGGTTTCACGGTAGTGGGATATGACGACGCAGGGTGCGGCTCAAAGAAATGTGTAAGTCTTGACAACTCCATTTTTCGTACATTCTGCAGCTTACTCTAGTAATTGACGTCCAGCACTGTGGTAAGCCAATATGCTGCCCGAATAACGAGGCACCCAAAGGTTGCATCTGGAGGGGTGACAACAATGGTAACGGTGTATCTTCCGACTGCGATGCACAGTGTTTCCCTGGTGAGGTAAACATCAAGGCCATCGGATCGTCGTGGGGCGGCGGCTTCTTGAATGACGGTAACACAAACAAGTGTGGCCGAGGGTACAAGGTGTTTTGCTGTCCAAATCCCGACGCCGGACAGGTTACTCAGGGGTGCAGATATGCGGATTGGTAGGGTTTGTCCGAATAGACCTTCAGGCGGCTAGCTAACCTGACGAATAGCGGAGCCAATTGTCCAAGTGGAACCACCTTCATGAACATTACCAAGACCGATAATTGCTGGATCCGCAGTCAGCAATGGTGCTGTCCAGATCCGCCAGAGCTGACGGATTGTCACTGGGCGTATGGCAGCGGAGCCGGTGACTGTACGAATGCTGTTTGCAGTTCCACTGAGCTTGAAGTCGATAGGGCTACCTATGGCGGGCCTGAGGGGGKGGGATGCTCTTGTAGGTTCAACCACATTTACACTCCGCTGATAAGCTCTGCCGTTGACAACCCAATTTTCGACAGGGGGACGAAAAGTTGCCGCTTGTTGTACTGTTCAGCAAGCAACACCTGCGCCATCCACTTGCAGCACCGACTTGTGTAGATTGGGACTTTGTTCGGATGACGGCGATCCCGGCAGCGCAATATCCAGGCGAGGTATAAATTCTTCCGATGGCATACATCATTTGTATAGAAGAGGAGACGGCGATTACGTTGCCAGGATGCCGAACGGCTTTAACCTGGTCATCGTAGCCGCACTCTTTCCTGCTATCGGCGAACTTTACGACCTACCGAATGCCAACCAAGTCATTCGCCGTCTCTTCAGGCTCATTGCCGGATGGTGCATTGGTCCCTCGGTTGCTGAACAACCGGTTGGGCCTGGGTCACATCCGCCGGGCTTGAATGGCATGCAAACTGAGCATCCTCTTGATGTGAGTATTCTCGTGCTCTCTCCGCAAGTAGAAACCAGCCGCTGACCTTTGTGCAACCAAGAAACAAATATCAGCCCGTTATGCCGAGGCAGCCAGCTGGGGCCGTCTGAGGGGCCCCGGAGGGTATGTACCAATCAACAGCCCAGGTGATATCGGTGGCGCTTTCTTTGAACGCTTCTGGGATCATCCACTCCACAATCTCGCCCAAAGACCAGCAGTTGGCGGTCCAAATGGCGCACAACCCTCAACCCCCAATGATCGATTCATGGAGTCGTTTGGCTCCAATGATTGGCCGTATCCTTTTCTCCCGACTGATCAGCAAATCAACGGGCCGAAGGGAAACTTGATGAACATGAATGCCCCAGCGAGCCTCAACGGTATCGGAAGGCTGGCGCGTAATGCTGTAAACCAGGATACCCCAGCAGCTGCAGATGCCTTGCTCTCAGAGGTGCGAGTAGTACGTCTCTCTCGCATCCGGCGTTGCCTTAGTAAATTCGTCCATCCTACTGACCATTCCCAGGTCTTTGCCATCTTCGAGTACATGAACGAACGAGACTTTGTCACCCGCTTCAACGCCGTCCGCGACCAAGCCTTCACCCAGCTCGGCTACATAGAGCAAGACTTCGCCACCATAGCGCCAGAGATTGTAGGCCGTCTACAGGCCTGGTGGCCGATTTTCCTGGACGACTACCTCTCGCAAATCGAGACCTGGGCCCGCAGTTGGGCAAACCAGGCTATCGCATACGCTTTCGCTCCATACAATAACGCGCATAATGCCGGCCGCAATCTGGCGACTTACCAACAGGTTAGGAACACACTGAATCAGTGGCAGGACCTTCTCGATGGCGACAACAATCCGCTGAGATTCCCGCCATACTACGGATCTCAGCCACAGCCGCCACCTCCTGGAGGTGGTGGATCTTGAGATTATAGGGCTAGTCTAGGCATGCTAAACTATACTGTATCTTACACCTCTCGTTCTTACTATTATCAGTACTTGTATAAGTAGTAATAATTTCTCTTTCATCTTCTACTCTATTAGGATTAGTCTTCTTAATAAAAAGAAATATACTATTCTAGTAAATAAATTAATTTATATAGTATTATAAGTATTTTTAGTAGATAATATATATTAAGCTAAGAGTCTATAATTATAGAATATCTTATGAGTAGAATAAACTATAATTAAAATAATTAAAGTATTAATTTATCATGATTATAAGGTATAGAGGTAATAGATTAGGATTTTAAAGTCTTATCTATAAGTAATATTTAATTTATAAGATAAATACTAGTGTAAGAAGAGAAATTCTTAGAGAGGGATCACTAGTATTTATATATATAAGATAGTAAGTATTAGGTAGCTAAAGTAAGTACTAAATAACTAAAATAATAAATAAACTTAAGAATTTTAGAAAATAAGTGCTAAGTAGGAAAGGTAAGAAGGATTACACTATATAATAAGTTAAGTTAGGTTTTTTTAGTGTATTTTTAAGAAATTTTATCTTTTTAATAACTTTTTTAATGATTAAAATAATTTTAATATTAGGGTATGGATTTAAAGCCCTATGAGTGGGACCTATAGTATTTGGCGCCTAATACTATAGGTTTAGTGGCAAAAAAATAACTCTTAAGTACCTTATTATGGGTGGCAGAGGGTTAGGGGTAGCGGGCGCATGCGCAGGGACTTAGTGAAAATGTAACGATGTTCACCCTAACTAAGTTGGGCGGATCGAAAAATTTTGTATATAAAAAAGATATATATTTTTGCGCTGAGATAGAATCTAGTCTTTTTATTAAATTATATAACTATATAATATTAATATAGATAGTTAAAGTTCTATTTATATTAATATTTATAATTATAAAAGATTCCTCTAGAGTTAGACTAATTAAACTAATAAAAGCTTATTAATATAAGAGATTTCTATACTTAGTTATTATATTAATAGGCTTTTAGATATTTTATTAATCTAATTAAGTTAGCTTTATTAATAGGCTTAGTAAATTTAATTAATCTATTATTTAATTATAAATAAATAATAATAATATTTATTAATAATATATATAACTAAACTAATAATTTATATCTAAGACTTATTATTATATTATTATATATATTACTATATCTTTTTATCTCTAATAAGTTTACTCTTTATATAGAATATTATTATTCTAGTTTATTATCATAGTTAAAATTAATTAGGTAGAAGATAAATAATATTCCTATCTACCTACATGTAGGATTATATATAAAAGTAGTACTAACTTATATATGTATTAGGAAGGTGCTTATTACTATTTATTAGCATCTCTTATTACTTATGTACTACCCTCTATGCCTATAATAGTACCGCTAAAAAGAGAAAAAATACTATGTCCTTATAGCCTATTCCTATGAGGGTGGCCGCGGCTATAGTGGGGTACTGTAATAGTTATAGCCCCGCCAGCTATAGTTATAACTATAGTAAAGGTAACTAATAGAGCTGCTTAAGAAGCTATAGGGAATATAATAGGAGGTATTACTATCTTAAGGATAGTAGAGGATATTACTGCCGTAGTAGTAAAGAGTATTATAATAATAGTATTATAGGCTAGGGCTGCTATGTAGTGGTAAGTAAGATAATGATTTTAGAACTCTTTTATAAATTTATATATATTACCTAGGGTATGTAGTGGGTATTATATATTATATTTATTCCTATACCCTTTTTACTTTACTAAGTACCTTTCCCTATCCTTGTTAAGAAAGCGCTTAATTTTATATAATAAATTTATAGGATTTAAGTTATCTTCTTCTATAGGGCTAGGTAGTAGTGGTAGGTAATAGTATAGGTCCTCTCCTATTAAAGTAGGCTCTAGTTATGTTACTAAGATAATAAGATATATTATTATATTTAGTAGGAGCTTAAGATAGTAGGCTAGCTTCCTAACTTTCTTTAGAACCTTAAATAGTCCTATATACTAATTAGAGTATTTATAGTATACGCTAGGTATTTTATACCTATAGTATAGATATAGAAATATTAGTAATCCCTTATTAAGGTGTAGTATTTTATGTATCTTATTATATTAAGTTTTAGTAGTAATATTAATAAAAGCTATTATATCTTAAGCTTCTAATTATTTAATAGAGCATAGGTAATCTAAGTCTTTTAGATTAATATCTAATTTTATTAATAAGTTAAGGCCTTCTCTAATATAGAAACTATATATTAAGTTATTAGGTAAGGATCTAGTAGAATAAATAGTATTATTAAGTAAACTTTATAGATATAGGAGTATTAATATCTAGTTATTCTTTTTAATAAAGAGAAAGAATCTAAGTATTATCTCTATAATCTAGTTAGTCTTTTTAGATTAATTATTAGTTTAAGGGTATTATATTATAGCTATAAGGAGATTAATATTTATCTTACTAAATATTCTATGCTAGAATAAGCCTATAAACTTCGTATCTCTATTACTAATAATAGTGTTAGGTACGCCCCAATCATATTTAATAAGATTAGATAAGAAAGAGTTTACTTATTAAGTAATACTCTAATCCTTAACGCCTAAGATTAGTAAATTCTTTTTACTAAATTTATAGGTTACTATTATTAAGGAATTGAGGTTGTTATAACTTGGGAGTATAATAATAAAGTTAATAGCTATAGTATAGAAAGGGATAGATAGTATTATAATTAGATATAGTTTACTATATATAGGGTATCTTCTTATTTAGTTTAGATTGTAACTTAGATAATATTTAATATATATATATAGATATCTAGAGAGGTTCTTAATAAATACGGATAGTAAAATGTAATTATAAGTTTTATGATATTCCCTATAGAAATTATTGTTATAAGTAATTTTAAAAACCTTATATTATAATATCTTAGGAATATAAAGKCGTTCCCTCTCCTATTTACTAGTGAGGTAGATTAGTCCGTTTTTTAGTTAAAAATAAAACCTCTTTAAAAGGTTTTCTTTATTATCTTTAAGAATATTAAGTGCCTACTTCTAATATTCATCTCTTATATAGGCCTTAGTTAGATATTATTTAAACTTATCCTTTATCTTAACTAACGTATCGTGATATATGAAAGTTTTTAGGAKGAAGATATTTATCTTAGTAGAGTTAAGGGAAGTTATATTACTATATAAGTAATTAAGAATTTTTATTTTCTTAGCTAGTAAAAGGTTTACTTAGAGATATAAAAGCGTATCTAGGATAATATTTATTATGCCTAGCTTATATCAGATGGATAGATTAAAAGCGGAGAGATATTAGAAAGCTTATACTAGGTATAAGTTTAATTTATTAATAGAGAAGGTTAAGAGTAAGGTCTATCTTAAGATTAATATTATTACTAAATAATTAGTAAATATAATTATTAGGGACTTCTTAGTAGAGTCTATTATATAGCGTATTCTTTTAATAACCTAAATAATTCCTACTACTTTTAATTTGGTTAGCCAATAATTTTGTTCAATACTATTAATATTTTAACTAAGGAATATTATAGGCTGGATAGTATTTTTTTTTATTTCTTCCTTATTTATCCTATGATAAATTATAGCAGCGAAACCCCAGACCTTTAAGGTATTAAGGTCAATAAAGAGTTACCGCTATTAGTTAAAGTAGATAAGAAAAGTTAGTAATTTAAATACCTCTTTAATATTATAGAATGCCTATAATTCTTCTTTTATAGGTTTATAATAAAGTCTGCTTAAAAGTCTCTTTTAAGATAGGCCTGAGAGCTATTTAATAGATAAGATAAGTAATAAATTTTAGTTAGATATACTAATAACGCGGCCTATAGGATATATATATAATTTAGTAGATTTTGTTATAGAAACTATATAGGTATATAAACCTATATAAGACTTATAGGACTTTATATAAGTCTTAAAAATACGCGTTTCTATATTCGCCGGCGTAGATAGCATAGATTTAAATATTTATTTTATAAGTTAAGTCTTTTTATTTTAGAGAGGTTAAACTTGTTATATGTAGTAAGGTATTAATATATATAGCTAACTAGTTAAGCCTAAGAAGATCTCTAATTCCTTAAGAGTAGTTAGGAATTTTAATATAGTATTAGTAGAGATCTTTTCCTTAATAATAAATATACTTAAACTATTAACGTATTATCCTAGCAGCATTATAGATAGATAGCCTAAATATAATTTTATAGGGGCTAAAGAAACATATTTTAATCTAAGTAGTTTAAATAGTTTTTTTAAATATTTAATATATTCTTCTAATATTTTACTAAAGATAATAATATTATTTATAAATATTTTTATAAAGGCGTAGAGCGGTCTTAAGAGGGTATCTATTTATTATTAAATATATAGAGGAGATCCTTTAAAACTTATAAGAGTAATAGATAATTCCTTTTAGCTTTTATAATTAATAATAATAAGTTTATATCTATCTTTTAGTTTAATTTTAAATTAGTAGAAGTATCCTACTACATTTATTATAAAGATATAGTAATATTCAACTATAGCTCTAATAATATCTAACTATAAGAGTAATAGATATAAATTATCTTCCGTAATTATATTTAAGCTATAAATATTAATTATAATATATCCTTTTCTCCCTTAAGGGGTATCTTATTAAATAATAAAATAGGGCTAGCTAAATAGTGTAGGTTAGCTTATATAATATAATTTATCCTATTAATATAGCTTATTAAAGGTTTTATTAATTATTTCTTAGTTTCTTTAATCTAATAGGTAAATTTAAGAAGCCTTTAGCTTTATATTTAGCTTTAGAGTAACTAGTATTTATTATTTTTTTAGGATTTCTATTATTTTTCTTAAGTCTGTAAAAATATCTTTGAAATCTTTAACTAGTTTTATAAAGGTACACGCGGAATTCTTATTACTATAAATAGTGATGCTGTTTAGGAGCTTATACTCTATATTTAGATCTATTTATATAGGTTTACTTCTTATATTAATTTAGCTTTTTTGTTAGCTATACGCTGCTAAAGGTTCTATATTAAGTAAAATTATATAGTAGTTATATCTATTGTATTTAATAAGTATTCTAAGTCTCGTATATCTTATAAGTTTAATAGGATATAGCGTGATATTCTTAACCTTTATAAAGGTTATAAAGGCGTCGGCTATATATACGTATATACCACTATTGTGGCTAAGATTTTGGTTAGCTTAGGGCTT
Source organism: Cladonia macilenta KoLRI003786 (assembly GCA_000444155.1). Lineage (NCBI taxonomy): Eukaryota > Fungi > Ascomycota > Lecanoromycetes > Lecanorales > Cladoniaceae > Cladonia > Cladonia macilenta. The sequence goes on from KE598570.1 coordinate 2,123,893, forward strand.
AAATAGAAAATCCCTATTATTAGGAAGAATTTCTTAATAAACTACTAGTATATCTATAATTAAATTTAAAACTACTATATATATATAATAAGACTTAATTACCTACTATAGTTACGAGTTACGTTTTAAGATAAAGTATATTAAAATTTATAGATATATATATTTCTTAATTATAGCTTCTTAGTTCCCTAAGTTTAGGTAAATACTATATATATTTAATATACTTATTCCTATAAGAATATTTGCTCTAAGGTTGTTAATAAGATGTATTTCTATTAATATTTTTATCTATATTAAGCCTACATCCTTAGTACCTCTAACTATTCCCTTTATATATATATTAATACTCGTAAACTTTAATACGGCGGATACCTTATTACTAAATCCCTATATTAGTATATATAATGATATATGCTTTACCTAAGATTAAAGATCTAGGATGTTCTTATAAAGGAACTCTCTGTCCTCTAGTATAATTAGATAGCCTAAATTAAAGTATATATTATATATTTCCCTATTAGGGCTAAAGCTAGCCTAGGTTATAATATATTTAGAACTATAAAAAAGGTATTTTATAAGGTAGTCTTAGGAGAGCTATGCCATAAATTTAATTATTTTAGATAAAGTAGGTATGACTTCTAAGTTAATAGTATTATAAGGGGTATTATATTATATAATAGTATAATGGGATTTGATGCCTTTAGAGATAATATAATTAGATTTAATACCTTCCTTAGATAGCTTTAGGGTAAAGGTAACCTTCTCTTATATATTAACTTAATATACTTTAGAACCGTCTTCTTTTATAATATCTATTAAAAGCTTAGTTTAATATACTTTAGAGATAAATCTCTTCTAATATTATTCTTTAAGATAAGAAAATAAGGTATTTTATAATATAAATATCTTCATATAACGCGTGTACTTATAATAATTTTAAGAAGGTTTAGGAGTAGTAATAAAATTTATATTAATATTTTTATATCTARGCTCTTTATTATATTACTTACTAGAATTAAAGTTCTTAGTATATTTATTTCTATAATAATATTCCTAATTTTATATAGTCTAGCTATTATCTTTATTCTTATTATTTATTAAAGTATAGTAAGCCCTCTAAGGCTATTAAGAAAAGTTATTTTAAGGAGAGAAGTTATTTTTATATTATCTTAAACTAAACCTACTTAGTTAAAGTATAGGACCTGTTATAATCTATTATTATTATAGAGGAGGAGAAAGCTGTGCTTATCTTTCTTATAGAATAAGATATTAAGTTTATTAGAAGCCTTATTAATAACCTAGTAAATATTATTAGAAGTTTTAATAGTTTAAGTAGCATAGCTAGAACTATTACTAAGATATATAAATAAGGTATTAATAGAGAGGAAATTAAGAGGATTATTATTTAGGATAATATTAATTTCTAAAATTTTAATTTCTAGAACTAAATATCTTTAATATTATTTTTAGATTAGAGTACTAACTACTATTATTATTTTATATAGCTATTAAGTTATTACCAGCGTTTAAGTATATTTTCTAAACCTTTTATTATTATTAATACTTACGGCGATCTATTGCTGTAAGGAACTAGTTTAGAGTAGAATTTAGATTTAGGGGATTAATATTAGATTAGAATTTAATATCTAAGCTATTCTATATAATATCTAGCTAGTTGTATACTGTCTTAAGTTTTATAACTTTAGTAGTATATACAATTGCTATAGCATACTCTCACAGTTCTTTATGTTAAAGGGTATTATTTATAGTATATTTCTCCTTCAGTAACTAAGTTATCTTGATGTTTTTAAGAGGCTTAAAATACTTTATTAAAAAAGTCTCCTATTTATTTAGATTTTGTTTATAGGTTAGAAGTTATTTCTTATTTTTAATAAGTTAAAAGGTATACTACTCTAAGGCTTTATTATAGAGGTATAACTATAKGTTCCTGTAAATAAACTCTACCCCTTAGGTACACGAGATATCTTTAATTCTATTAATAAAGATAATAATATCTTAGAAAAATATTTCCTTCYTARTATACTCTATTCTAGGAGCAGTATTAGATAATTTATTATTATAAAATAGATTAAAGAATCTAATATTTTCTAGATTAAACTAAGGCATATTAGGGCTATTATTTTAGGTAGCCTCCCTAGGAGGACCTTAGTCCTTAGAAGATCCTTATAAGCTTTATAGGCCTAGTAGAATATAATTTTCTTATAAAAAATAAAAAATAGTATTTAAGATAACCTACTTTAAATTAATATTATTTATTAGAGTTAGTTATCTACTTTAATAAGACTTCGCTATATTATAAAAGACCTCTTTAGTTATTTAGGATTATGTCTAAAAAGGTTAAAATAGTTAATTTAAGGTACTATTTTTATAAGGTACCTTATTTAAAGAGCTGCTTATTAGATTACTTATTAAAGGCGTAATAATAGGGAGTTAAATAAGAGTTTTAAACACCTTTAAATCTTTTTATAGTATTAGTTTATTTAATACCTAGGTTAGGTTCTAGGCTATTTAAAAAGCTTTATTATTAATAGAGTTTTCTTTAGATATTATAGAATTTACTTAAGTCTTCCTAAAAAGTTCCTATAAGTAGGTACCCTCTAATAAGAAGTAAACTATAATAATATCTTAAATAACTAAGTAAAGTCTATCTAAAACTAAATAAGAATTAGGATTTATAGTATTAAAAAACGCTTAAATTTAATAAGCTTTTATAACCGCTTTTATAGGGAGGTCTTGTAAAGGAGTAGAGGATAAGAAAGTTAATTTAATAAATTTTAATTATAGTAATACACTCTCTACTAAAGTAATATAATAGTAATTAAAGTAAAGAGTAGATAGCTAACTTAATAATAACTTAAAAAAAGTTTAGAAGACAAGATAATAGGATTTAGTTCTTAAAAATAAAAAGTATCTTTCTTAATTATAATTAAGAAAGCTATATAACTAAAGCGTTTTATTCCTTCCTACTCTTTAAAGAGGAATAAGTTAGAACCTAGAAATAAACTAAAAAATAAGGCCTCTAATAAAGAGCTAAATAATACAGTAGAGTAGTTAAGCTTAATATAAGTATAGAATATAAATTATTTTCCTCCTCTTTTAGACTATAATATACTATAGTAGGCTAGAATATTACGGAGGCTAATATAAAAGTATCTTATAAATAGAGTCTAAAGCGTCTAAATAAAATATAGGTAAAAGGAAGCATAAATTAATACTAAAAAGATAGCTAATAATATAAACAAGTAATAATAAAGCTTAAATATATTAATTTAGTAGCTAATCAACTATTATTATGGGCGGCAGAGGGTTAGGGGTAGCGGGCACATGCGTAGGGACTTAGTGAAAATGCAATGAATTTCACCCAACCAAGTTAGGCGGATAGAAAAATTTTGTATATAAAAAAGATATATATTTTCGCGCTAAGATAGAAGCTAGTCTTCTTATTAAATTATATTACTATATAATATTAGTATAGATAGTTAAAGTTCTACTTATATTAATATTTATAATCGCGGAGGACTTCTGTAGAGTTGGACTAATTAAACCAGCAGAAGCCTATTAACATAGGAAATTTTTATACTTAGTTATTATATTAACGGGCTTCCAAATATTTTATTAGTCTAATTAGGTTAGCTCTATTAATAGGCTTAGTAAATTTAATTAGTCTATTATTTAGTTATAGGTAAACAATAATAACATCTATTAATAATATATATAACTAAACTAGTAATTTATACCTAGGACTTATTATCATACTATTATATATATTACTATATCCTTTTATCTCTAATAAGTTTATTCCTTATATAGAATACTATTATTCTAGTCTATCCCTACCCTAAGTATATAATTATTAATGTAGCTATCCTAGCTAATATAGTCACGTAATAGAATTATTATAATTATTTATTAAAGCCCTCTTACTACTCTACCCTTCTATTAACTAAGATTAAGTTCTTTAAGATACTAACCTTCTCCTTTATTTTATCTATAAATAATACCTTTATTATAGTAATCAACTATAAGTAGATAAATATAGATAATATTCTTATATAATAACTTAGATTAGCTAGTACTTATATTAATAATAAGCCTCTACTCTTTACTATAAACCTATATCAGATTATATATATAGTTACAGATAAAGCAGCTACTATAATAATAAACTAATATAAAAAGATAAGAATAATTAAGATAAGAGGATAAAGACCTATTAAAAAAGGGTATATAGTAATAAAAGTATAGTATCCCTTAAGTTAAGCCTAGCTTATTTACTATAAAAGATTAATCTAAACTAGAATATAATAAGACCTTATACCCCCGCCTAATATTAATACCTAAAAGGATAGATAGATTATCCTTAATATCCTAATAATATAAAAAGGTGCTTAATATTTATAAAATATTAAAAGATATTTATAATCTAGGGATTATAAGGAGGCAATTACTTACTATATATACGCTTTACCCAACGTTAATTAAGGCACTTTATAATCCTAAGAGATATATAATATAAGAGCTCCACTATAATTATTATAGTATATTAGGCGTTAATATAATATTAAGCTTAGTGCTATATTAGATCTATATAGGTTATATACTAATAATATAAGTAATACTAGCAGCTCATTTAGCTTACGCGTATAATAATATAGGGTTAGGAAAATTTATTAAGGTAGAAAGATAGAATATAGCCTCTATTATCTATAAACTATAATATAAGTATAGTAAATAGTAAATAGTGAAGATAGAATAGTAAATATATTATAACTATTTTAAAAGTAAATAAATCTTACTTTACCCTATAAGACTACCTTTTTAATTCTTTATCTTCTTCTTTTTTTAATTATCTTTACTAGTCTTATCTTACTAATAATTTGACCTTATTAACTATATATAAGGGTGATTGCTGAGTGTTTCTATTAGTATTAAACTTATTAATATTATTAATAAGCTTAAGTAATAATAAGGTATAATTAAAGTTAATAGTAAGAATATAACTAACTTAATATATTTAATAGGCTTTTAAGGATATTAAAGGACATCTTAAGTAACCTACTTCTAAGGATATTAAAGGACCTCTTAAGTAATTTATATTAACCCTTAGTTATATTACTAACCTAACTTATTCTATTATAACTAAAGTCTTAGTATAGAAAGTAAAGGCTATAACTATAAATCTATATAATATTTATATTATACTACCCTTTCTTAACTTTATTATAAATCTAGAAGCGCTTAGAGCATATATTAACTTAGGTAATAATAATATAATAAGATTATACTTCTTTAAGAGTATTAGGGTTAATAACCTAGAAGCACATACTATCTTTATAACTTTTATAGATAAAAAAAAGAATAACTTTAATATAGCTTACCTCTTAGCCTTATAAAAGTAAGTTTTAGCTATAGCCTATAACCCTAATAACCTACTCGCTTTCCTTAATAACTTATTACTATTACTAGATATGATCCCTACTTATAAATAAGATCTTTATATCTATATTATTAATATACACTAACTTATATAGAAGGACCTAGACTATTTTATAAAGAAAACTTATACTAATCCTAAGATTAAATATTACCTTAATTATAGATTTAAAGATAAATATATTAATTATTCTACTTATATTAATAAATATCTTTTAAAGGATTAGAATCAAGCTTATTAATTCTTAAAGATATATAAACGGTCTATAAAGAATACTCAAATCATTATATTATATATAGCGGTTAGGAATATATTATACATTACTCTAATTAATGCTTTATGTCACTAAAACGCACTAAAAAAACTATCGGCGGATAAGGAAAAATATAGGGTAAATATTATTAAGTAGAAGGATATTACTAGAATAAGTAATAAACCTAATCCTTTATCTCTATTATCCTTAGATAATATACGCGGTATTATTACCTAGCTTTAAACAGCTCTAAAGTCTTATAAATTAGAAAAGGAAGGTCTCGCGGCTAGTAAAAGGAGCTAAGTATTAAAAGGTTAGTAATTTTACTACTATTAGTAGTATAGGGCTATACCTATAGCTAGGATACTACTAATCATATTTATTTCTATTTAGCATCTTATTAAACCCTAATATTAAAGTAGGGTCTACTAAATAGGTAAGAACCTAGCTAAATTTAAAAGATCTATATTAATAAGATAGCTACTAACCTCTCTTAATACCTAAAGCAAATAGATTAGATACATTATATAGCATAATAATATTAGACGCGCTTATTACTAATTAATAAATATCTATTAATACTTTTCTTCTAATTTTTATATTCCTTCTATCTTATATCCTATTCTATAGGCTATATCTTATACTACCCTTTATATACTTCTTTATAGTTCATTCATCACAACCTATAAAGATTATATAGGTTATAATCCCCTATAAATAAATTAAGGTATAGTACTAAGGTTCTAGGGCTAACCCTTAACTAAGGATTACCTTTAAGCGCTTTTAATTCCTATTTAGTAATATTCCTATATTTTAATATAATCTTCTATTCTATAGTTACTTAAGAGCTATTAGAACCCTACTAAAGATCTTCCTATAACTTAAATACTTTACTAAGTTAGAACTTAAGGACTATCTTACTATTTACTAACATCTACTTATTAAAAKCTCTCTCATCAACGATCTTATAAACACTAGATATAAGGTTTTCCTATTCATTCACCCCAACCTTAAACTACTTCTATTTATATTCAGCACCCAGCCCCTTATAAGTTATTTCTAATTATTAATACCCTTACTTAACAAAGGACTTTTACTCCTAGTTATTTAATATAGTCATCTAGCTCCCCTATCTTACGCGTAGATCTACCAACTCCCTTATTAATATACGGAGCCTATAGCCATCGCTAGTAGCCCTACCTACTAGCGGTTAATTAAACTTAATATTAATCTATAAATTACCTATCTTAGCTACCTATTAAAATTACTAACAACTCCTACACCTAACCCTCTATTAATACAAGACAATATGCTATCATTATTTATATAAAAACAACTTCACTTAGACGCTAAGGAACCCTTAGACTTATTTATAATAAAATTTATAAGCCTATAAACTTCTTATCCCTCTTAATAACAAATACTAAAGATTTTTACTAGTCAATATTTAGTCTTACTAAAATATTATACGCATGCTTTATATATCTAGATAATTAGGAGGCTATTATATATCTAATAACCATCCATAACAACCCTTATAACACGTATTAAAAATATATCCAATTTTTAGGGTAGGTTAGCGCGTAGGATCTCTAATAAATCCTTAATAATTATAGGTTATAAGTTTAAGGGCATTATACCTAATATACTAAACAAGCTAAGACTTATATTATACCTTTAAGCTAAGGATATATACTAGGCCTATATTAGGCCCACTACTACTATAGGGTTAGATATTATTTATATATATACACATTATTAAGTCGGGCAGTATTAATAGAAGTTAGAAAGGTTTTATTAAGGCTATAATAAAGAAGCCTTTTATTATAGTCTAGAGAGTATAAGAGGCTAGTATTAGATTAGGACTATAAGACATTAATATAGTCTAGGGATTATAAGAGGTATAAGTCTAATTATAACTATAAGATGTCACGATTAAACTATAAGTATATAATAATAAATAGTAGATCCCATCTATAGATAATATAAGGTACATTATCATCCACTATATTTTATAGTATATCTATCCCCCGCTTATACTATCTAAATAATTAATATATAATTACTCCTTCTATTCTATTATTTAACTAAGCTTAATTATCTATAGCTTACTTAAATAAATTAAAAGCTTAGCTAGAATCTCCTACTTATAAAAGATTTATTAGTTTTTAGCTACCTTAGTTATTACTACTAACCCTTATTTACTAAGCTACAGAAATTTCTCTACTATTATTTATTATTTCTTAGTACTTATTTCCAATACTTTCTACTATAAAGGCTTAATACCTATTCTACTTAGGACCCTCTTAATCATAGGCCGTCCTCCTACTACTAAGGAGTATAAAAGGATTAAAAAATATACATGATAACAGCGATATTATATAAAAAAGAGGACAATCTTAAAATAAGAGACTAGCAAGGATAGCTTATCTATTTATATAACTTTAGTTCCTATTTAACGAGATCTTATACCTATATACTATACTCTAACAACCACCTTTTATTAAAAGAATTAAAATAATCCCTCTTATTCAACTACTAAGCTTAACCGCGGCTTATTATTATCTAATTTAAAGACTACAGCATTTAAATTATATACGGATTATTATAAGATAATAAGGGATCTTATTCTACCTATATACTTACCAGTCCTTATTATATAATTATTAGTTAATAGACTCTAGGAGCTAATACTAAATTAGGATATAAGCTTAAAAAGCCACCCACCCTAAACTATAACTAGCTAGCCTAAACTAACCCCTTAAAAAGCATCCTTACTACTAATAATTCTAAGGGTTTCCTATCTTCCTACCTTTTTTTAGTTATCTTAAGTAATTAATTTCCCTATTATTCTTCTAATCTTTATTCCTACACGCTAAACTTATTACTTATATAATAATAAGACTATTATTATTACTACTACTATCTAGTACTATTTATTTTCTTAAAGCTATATACTATTAATATAATACCTACTCGCCCAAAATTTTAGGCTGAAAAGAAGGCTAGTAATATTCACTAAGTTTAGTATTTTAGGCAGAAGTAAAAAGAGGAAAAAAAAGCCTTAGATTATAATAGAGATATTAAAGCTACTAAATTAATTTTAGTAACACCTTATTAATCTAAGACTAATAATATAAACTAGATTATTATAACTTTATCTCTTAATACTATTACTATATACCTAGTACCTCTATCATCCGGCGTAATATATAATTTAAAGCCGTCAGCTGTTAACCTAGTTAATAATAATTATAAAAATATTAATAAACTTAACTATAATAATATTATAACTATATCCCTTTTAGTCCCTCTCTATCTACTAATTATTATTATATAATTAATAACTAAGCTTTTTAAAGAGCTAGATAATACTATTTAGAATTTAGAATAATTAAACCTTATCATAAGGTTATCTTAACAAGAAACCTATATATTATACTTTAAAAAATATAGCTTATTATCTAAGGATAACAAGCTATTATTTAAGCTATATACTTATATATATAGACTCTAAATATGCTCCGTCGGCTAATGCTCCATCCTATTAAAAAGTCTATAACTTATAGTCCACTTTTTATCTACTTTATTAGGGTATTCTAAATACCTATACTTATATATCATCTACAGCACCGTCTACTTATACTACCAAATTAATAAAGTCGCTTTATAGGTATTCTAAACAACAGTTATATATTAGCTATAAGTAGGATCTAAGGGTAAACACTTAATCTATTACTAGACTCTTCTATACCTTATAGGAACTAACTATATCACATACTAACTAATTCAAGGATGATAATAATAACGACGGTAATAACAATAGTAATAATAATAACGATAATATTAACAGTGATAATAGTATTAAAGATTATAGTCCTAGCATTTTATAAGCTAATTATATAGTTAGTAAGGATATAATTACCTTAACTAAGGATAAGGTTACTTATATCTTAGATAACAATAACAATACAAGTATTAATAGTTTAGATAGTAACTATTTATAAGCTAGCCTAATTATTATTAATAATAATACTAGTCTAACTAAGGCCGAAATAACACTATACGCGGCGTAGACTCCCTTTTATAATTATAGTATACAGCTCTACCCTTATAATAAATTAGGACTAACCTATTAACTATTATATAGCTACTAAATCTAATTCTATATCTTATAAGTAATATTCTCTTACTGATTTAACTAAATATTAGAATAAATTCCTTCCTCCTCTTAATAGTTCTATTAATCATAACCTTTAAACTCCTTTAAATTACTATATCATCCTTCCTTAGGATAACTTTTATAATAATTATACTAATATCAACTAGTAATTACTTCTAGTAGGCCCTTAAGGACTTATTAGCCTATCTTACCTAAATCTTACTAAGTTAGAATCCGTATTCTAAGAGAGGACCTAGACTTTAATAAGTAAAATCCAATACTTTTAAGATATTAATAATTTCCTAGCTTATATCACTATATTAGCCGTCTATAAAAGCGGCTTCTAACTAGCCTATAATCCCCCTTTCCTATAACAAATCACATAGTCGCCTTAGGTTAAATTTAGGGATTAGTCTCCTAATAAGATTAAATAATTCTAACTTAGATATAGTATTACTAATAGAGGTTTTAATTATAATACTTATATACTATTCCCTTATATACCTTTTACTAGTATAACCTATCTTACTAAGAACTAGTAAGCTATATAGATTAATAATATTATCTATCCTTCTTTAAAGGCTAGTTRTTTTAATAGTATYTTATAAYACTAYYTATAAAGMTTTTATAATACCCTTTATAAAAGCGCTATTAAGACRGAAATTAATAYAGYRYRTARTAATTAACYTATTAATATTATATACCTAGTTCCTACCTCAGCCCTAGCATAATTCTAGTCCGAAATATTATATTATATAAATAAGTATACCCTCTTTTATAAACCTATCTTAATAGTTTCTAGCTACAACTTAAAAGTATATATATAGTATAAGACTACTACTAAAATATAAATAGTATTTCTTAACTACCTTAATAACTACTATAATATACGCGAGGAAATCATACCTATACAAGAGGCGTAGTTAGACTTTAGTACTAAGGATATCCCTATTAATCTAGATCTAGCTAATAATATTACTCTTCTTTATAAAAGTTTATACTTAGAATACTAATAGAGCTACTTTTATAATCTATATATATAGGCCTCTTAAATAAAGCTATCCTAATTCCTATTTATACTAACTAAGGATACGGCTACAATATCAATAAAGTTAAATAAGGGTAATTAGCTCTATAATAAGGGTGGTCTTACCTACTATAAATCATATAACCTAAACAAGGATATATTTACTATCCCTATAAAAGTATACAGCCCCTTTAGTAATCCTTATCTAGAAGTACTTAATCTATCTAAATCCTACCTTAAATAATAGTTTACCGCTAATCGCTAGGGCGAGGCTGTTAATATTAATAAAGAGAACCCCGCTATATCTACCACCCATACCAAAGCCCAACTCATTAAGGCGTATAAAGCAGCTAAGACTAGAGTCATAAAAACCCTTATTTCTACTAAACGCAAGCAGATAAGTTTTAGAGCCTAATAAAAATATTATATCAATTTACTCCTCTTCCACTAACTAACTCTGGATATAGATACTACCATATATAGTCTCTAAAAGATACCACCTACATTACCTTTCTAAAAACAACCCTAATCAATTATCTTATCTACTATACCCAACTCACCTTACGCGTCCACACACTCCCCAACCCCTAGGGATTATAATAATACTAGGTAGGGCTCCCTATAATCTAGGAAGTATAAGAACACTAAATTTAATATCTAGCCATCGCTTAATAGCGCCTTCTTTATTAAGCTTAAAGATTACCCTATTAATACTACTATACCTAAGAGGGTAACCTCCCTAACTAACTTAGTTACCCGCCTATCTATATACCACAGCTTTTAGATCCTTCCTATATAGGAGGTTAACAACTTCATTACTACATCTATAAATTAGTAGATACTCTACCTTAAGGCATTAGCTTCCTAGTTAATTAAAGGTACTAAGGGGCTAACAGTTATACTAGAACAGGAGTAAATCCTTAATAAAGTAATAATTCATACTATAATACAAACCTTATAACTAAGTTTTTTAGATATAGAACTAATAGTAAGATAAGCTCTTTAACTATTATTATAAAGGCCCTAATATAAGGCGCTAAATAATAGGCTCACTATTAATTTATTAGCTAACAAGGACCGGTCGGATGCTAATAACCCTATAATTAAAGAGGTTTTTAGGCTATAATATCGCGATGCTCTCTAAGAATATAGTACTATCTAGCTACCATCTAACATAATTATATAAGAAGGTTTACCCCTCTTTACTTAGTCTACTCTTCCCCAATTAGTATTAGCTTAACAGGATAATACTTTTCAGCGTATCTTCCATACCACCACTAATATCTAGGATAAGCTAACTAGAACGTTAATAAGGGCATATTAATTCCGCGAATATATAAAGGAGGCTAGGGGCAATTGGTCTAAGACTAACAAAGAAACCCCGCCTCTAGGAATAATAACGCCTATATTTAGTCTTAGGGCTGAGTTGGCCATCTAAATATATATATAAAAGGTCTTCTTAATCATTCTTACCTAGGCTATAGAGGAAACGAGGGATTATATAGAGAAATAATATATCTAATAACGCTATACCGCTTGATTAATAGATAATAAACTCTTAGGCCTAAAGGGGCTTAGTTATATACTTATTACGCAACTATTAGGAGACAAATCACCCCTAGTTATATTCACTTATAGCGGTTAGATAAATACCTATTTCAAATCTTATACCACCAGCCAATAGGTTAGTTGCGTCTAGGAGCTTTTTACCTAGAATAATTATCCTAGTCATAAAATACAGGGCTAGGAGAATAAACCTTTCCGCTAGTTCACTTATCAGATATATTAGATAGTAGTATAAGAAATTAATATTTAAATAACTAAATAATTCCTTAATAAATTAGCTATTATTACTTATTAGAGACTCCTTATCATTCTATAATATAACTATAATAAATTATCCATTATGCGCAAGGCATTTAGCCATTATTCCAAATATATATAAAAGAAAATCTAGGAGCAGACTATAATCAAGCGTACTTAGTAATTAATTATGTAAGTCCTACTAAACAGTATAAACAACTACTATATAGCCAAAAAGACTAGCCATAATAATAATATTTATGCCGTACGTCAGTCGATCTTAAAGTATAGGCTGCTTATATTAGGCGCAATAAGTTACCTTTATAAAGAAGGGGAGCTAATTAATAACCCTAAATATATTAGATAGAATACTAGAATAACGTAAACTAAAGCTTTCTACTATAAGTTTAAGACTACCCTTAAGAATATAAACTTTAAAGGAGACTTAGAAGAGGCAGATTAGCCTATACTATTAAATAGAAACACTCACTATATATAACACATTTCAACCGCAGTATATCAATATAAGAAATAGATACACTAGTAATAATTACCTATATAATCCCTAAACTACAAGCCCATAATTATAGGTTAGTAAGAATTAAGTAAGTCTAAAATAATATTAATCCTTAGACTATAATTTTGGTAATAATAATAATCTCTACCGTTAACTCTATTAAGGATAATAAGATCTATAATACATTCTATATCTAAAGTACTAATATCTATACAGGATGCCTCTATATACATTCATATAAATAAGAGCCAATATAATAATACCTAATAGTAATAATACTAAGAAAAAGTATTAAGTACTAATCTTTCAACACCTACTTATACTAAGATAATATCACTTAATCCTAAGTATACTATTATACTTAATTACCCTTCTAATTATCTAGACTTAATAGAATAATTATTATATTCCTCTCTACTACCTAACTATTATACTATACTAAGCCTATCTACTTCCTATCTAGCACTTATATCTTAGCTAATATAATTAAATAATAGTAAATAACCTACTTATTATTAATAAATAGGTAGCCTCCTTAACATCTATAGAGTATAGTATCTCGCTATAAAAGTAAATATAAAACAAATTACTAATATTAGGCTAGCCGCTTTATATTATAAAGCTTACTTTCTTACTCTTATACTTTCTTTTATCTATAATACTCGCTTAATCTAACATCATCGCGTTTCTTACTTATTACTTACCTTTTTTTATTTACAATCTTAATGCTTTACAATTAATATCATCGCCAACAATAGATCGGCTAGGTCATAATCACTATTATTATTAAATATTAAGGTAAGGCTACAGTAAGATAAGCTTTTAATTAACAAGTAGCATACTAATTCCTTTTTCAAATAAATCCATTTTTACAGTCCCTAAACTATAATAAATAAGATGAAAGAGAAGACGGCTAAAGTAGCTATATTAAATACTAAAACTTACCTAGGCTAAATAGATACCTAGATACAAAGCGTAGTACTTAATATATAAAAGGTTAATCCACTAGGGATATACTTAGCTACTAGAGATATTAAAGCTAACTAGCGAGCTAGCGTACACTATATTAAGTTTCTAAATACAGCAGCATATAAGGAGTAATATTAAGAGTTAGAAGTAATAAAATAAGTTATTAAACCTTTTATAAAAAGCTATAAGTAATATTTTAGGAGGACTAAGACTATCTAAGTTAGAATTAAACACTTATTTAACCTCACTAGTAGTAAAGAGGCCCCAAAATAACTAACAAAAACTATTCCTATTCCTAAAAACCTAGATAACCTAGACCCTACTAAGAAGGAACTTATAGATCACGCGCTATAAACGTAACTAATTAACATATATAGGCTTATATAATATAACCCAACGCGTTTCTTTACTAAACCTAGGGTAAAGGGTATAAAAGCCTACTAGGGGCTACTAAATAAATAGACTAAAGTCAAGCTATAAGGCTATATACCAGAAGATTAATACCAGGCCTATATAATACTAAAAACTAGGATTAGATAGGCGTTAAAGCTAGCAAAGGATAGGACTACTATATAAAAATAAATAAAAACGAGTAAAGAGCCACTCTATTTAACACTAAAACAAAAGGTTGCTTAGGTTATAAAGTAAAATATCCTACCTCCTATATAAATACCTAAGGGCCCTATAGGGCCCTTATAATCCAGGGAGTATAATACCCTAGTTAAGTATAATAATTTAGTTAATATAAAGTTACCTAAGAATATTAAGGAATCTAGGTCTCTAAATAATCAACTTACTAGCTATAAAAAATTTAATAAGTTAATAAATACCTAATTAGCAGCAGTAAGATCTCTATAAAAATTATATAATAAAAGTTATACTTACCTATATCTATTAGTATCTATATAAGAAGACCTCTATAACTACTTAAAAAAGTCAGTTAAAATCTAATACCCTATTATAAATAACAAATATCTATTAGTCCTAACTACTAAGCAGGTCAATTAGATAACTAAAGATTTTCTAAGTACCTCTATTAATATATTTACCCTTAGTAAGCGTTTGCTTTAAGACTATAATAAATAGATACTCTATAATAACACTATTAATCAGACAGTAGCAGCGGAGATATACTAAGATAATATAGATACTATCCTTAGTAAGTAGAAAGTAAATAAACTCTAAACATCCTATATAAAACTATAGGAAATATTAAATACTATAAGTATAATACTCCTTACCTTTATAAAGGCTTACTCTAGACTTTATATAAACCTAGTATAACTAATTCTTAAGGTATTATAAGATACTTTATTTACTAATAGGATAATAATAATAACTTTTAAATATACCCTTAAATCTTAATAAATATAATTTCTAGCTTAAGCTAGACTTATAAAGGAATCTAAATTATATATATAACTACTAGCTAATAAAATAGGCCTAAGTAAAATAATTTCAGCACTTTCCTATATAATATACACCTATACTAAAGTAAAAGCTAAGTAGAAATTACTAATAAAAAATACTAATATACCTAAATCTCTAATATCTAGGAATAATAAGGGGACAATTAAGTATCCTAATCCTATAAATAATATTAACCCTTTAAGCACCCTAAAAGGTAACTAGTTTTTTTCTAATAACTAAGATACTAATCTAGAAGGTTAAGAGCATACTATAACTAATTAAAAAATCATATTAATAACCCAATATAGTACAATTATTATAAGCCTTAAAAATAAGTAATATAGGCCTACCCTTATTCTAACACCCTTATAAATAATAAATATTTAAAAATATAAGATTTACTAATACTTTCTTAATCTAAAGGTTTAATATTTCTTCTAAAATCCTAATTACTTAGCAGCTTCGCGCGACTACTCCCTTATATTAAATAATACTATAGATGATTTATTATAATATTTTAACTTAATACTAAACTTACTAAAAGCCTTATAATATATTATTATTAATAACTACTTAACCTAGACCTACTAAACCCTATATAAAATAGACCTTAGTACTAGTACCTAAGCAGACTCTATTTAAAATAATACTACTAAGCGTAATTTTAAGTATAAGGTTAATAACTATAACCTTAATACTAATAATAAGAAGGTTATTTTAAAAGAGGAGGCAAAGAAGTAGATCTCTTATTATCCTAATATATTTAATTATATAATATACAATAAGACGCAATGCCTTAAAAATCCATTTATATATAATTATATATCTATTACCTATTTAAGAGCCCTAATCCTTAACTTTCTTACAGCCACTCTAATAATAAATTAGCTTATTAACCTTATTAGGTTCCTATACTTAATATAAAATCCTAAGTTTAATTCTAAGACTTTAAAAATAAAAGATAATAACAGTGATAAGACTATAGTCAGCTCACCTAGTAATATTAATTAAGAATTTAAAGATACAAAAGCCGCGCTTATTATAACGCCCCTATCCTCCCTAGATTATATAAGGCCATATTTATACTTTTTAAATCCCGCCCAATTCTTATTACTAATAAGTATACTAGGTAGGGGTTAAGTAGACCCTTAAATTATCTACCTAATCCTTTCTATTATCTTATAAGTCATCTAGCTAAGATAGATATTAGCCTCTAGGATTAACTTAAGTAAAGATTATAAAGTTCTTATAATTAAGGTAACTATTCCTTAAGCTATCTAGATATATATTAAGCTAGGAATAAACGCTATTACTTAAAAGCGCTACCATAATATTTATTATAAATATAAGCCCTTACTGCCTAACCTAGGAGTAGATAACAATAAATAGAAAACTAACTTTATTAATATAGGTATATACTATTATCTATATTAGGCTATTTATAACTTACTCTTAAACTAATTCTACCTACAGTCTAAGACTACTAAAGCTAGCGTAAATAAGTACCTTATAAAAGGGAATAACTATAGTATAACCTACTTCTTCTACTCAATAAGACCGTCTAATATACTTCCCTATTATAGGGATCATTACTTATTTATATTATATATAGCCGCGTTATTACTAAAGCTAAAGTTCTTAAGGAGCATAGCTTATACTATATATAATATAAACTACTAAAAGCTCCTCATCTTTACTAACTAGCTGATAATCTAATAGGAAGTAGAACTATTCCTATACCTTCTTAAATTCAATATTATAGGAATTAGGGCGCAGCATAAGGCTACTAATTAAGATAAGATCATTAATAGTTTTAATAATTAATTAAATAATCTATAAATCTTAGTAACTAGTCTACGTATTTTAGTTATAGTATTAAATCTATAGAATAACTACTTAGATATAATCTTTGTAGATATACCTAGCAACGCATAGGCGGCCTTACAAGCTAGGGGGCAGGTCTCCTACATCAGTCAAAGACGTATCTATTTTATATAGGTCCTAACCCTAGACTATACCTATAATCAGATATTACAATAGCGCAGCACCAACAAGATACTAGGGATTTTAGCTAGCTAGGCCAATATATCAATCAGTGATAAGGAACAGAATATATAACATAAGTTTAATCCAAAATTAAACTCAAATAAACCCTTAGATCCTACGCAGACGGATACTATATATTTAACAATTATCAGACTCAAATGCGTAGCTTTATACATTAACATATTTAGATAACAGTCATCTTAGATACATAAGGAATAGAGTTATATACATAATATAACCCAAAAAGATAATATTCCTAAAGAGCAGATATTTAGGACTTTTCTAAAATTAAAGTCTAATACTTTCATAAAACTAAAAGCTAGGGCTTAAGATATAGATTAACTATTAAACTCCCTAAATTATAAAGAGCTAATTTAACTTAACTTATCTAACAGCTCTAATTAACTTCCTATTAACTAATTTCAAACTTAAGCAGTATCTTAGTTTAAGTAATAAATTCCTTAAGTATATTTAAGATTAACAATATAATCCACTATAATCTAAAGAGTCTAAAAGACATATTTTACTAATCATCCCACCTATCACATTGACCACAAAACCTAAGTATATACCAACCACAGGGTCCCTACTAGTAATAAGGTCTTCCTTTAGTAAGATAAGATACAGCCCCCTTTTACTAGCTTACTACTAATTAATTATTAATACTATAGCGCCGTATACATTAGTAAACCTAACTCCTAATACTCCCCATCACTACAACACGCACCCTTCTTCACTATTAAAGGCTAAGGATATAAATACAATTATACTATCACCTAATCCTTAGAGCCGGTCCCCTAGTGACGACAATAATGCTAATAGTAATATAATTATACCTAGTCCTAAAGTAAAATCTCTAATCCCTTACAGGCTATCCCCGCCTCCTATAAGGCTACATATACATATTTATATACCTAAGCTACCTCTATCTATAGAAGATAAGCCATCTCCTTATAATTAACAAACAACATCGCGCTTACCTATAATTAGGGTTAACTAAATCTAGTTCACTTAGTAGCCGCTCTACAACACTAGAATTATTAAACTTCATAATATTAAAGCGGTCACGCGTATTATTTAAGCCTCTTAATACTACCCTAGACAAACAGCGCCGCAAATACTCTAAGCTTTATCTAGATCCAATAAAAATTATAGGAAGTATTAACACTACGCCTAACATAACTAAAAATAGAAATAATTAATCTTATAGTTAATACCTCCTATCCTAAGGCCTTAACATCTAAAAATAATAATAACTAATCTATATTTAGAATTCTCCTTCCTAGATAATACTTTAAGTAATAAGAATAACCTTAAATATAAGAGTAATAATAATAACAAAAATAATACAAATAATAATAACAATAAAGAATATTAACTTAGTATAACATACCATAAAAAGGTTAAGACAACTAGAGCATCTTAAGCTCCTACGAAATTAAAGTTATCTTTAAAGACAAAGCCTACTACACGTTATATAACCCAAAAGAGTAAGTCTAGATAAGGGTAACATTTTTCTACCTTTATATAGAGAGAATTAGTTAGGGTTGAATTAGATAGATATTAAATATCAACCCTAATATACGCTTATCATATTAATATTAAGTATATTTATATACCTAGGCATACTATCCTCCTTTTACAAAGTCAGGACCACATAACTAACTAGGAGCTATAGCCCTACCTATTTACTAGAATCCCATATTCTATAACTAAGTAACAAGTCTAGTCCACTAACTATATAAATATATCAATTAATCATAAGGGTTTAAATAGTAAATTAGAGTCTACTACTATTCTAAAACTATAAGGGCCTATATTTATATATTCTATCTAGAGCCCTTAAGCTCTATAGTTAATTACTTTAATAATAATACTTTAGTTACTTATATTATTATTTAAATCTAATAACAACAATACTTATACTTAACCGATTAGATAAAATAATTTATAGTTATTAATTATAAACCTTAATAAATATCTAAATATATCTATTAATAGTAATCCCTCTTCAGTAAGATATCATAACTACTTCCATTATTAAGATATATTTGTTTTATATTATAACAGACGCTGATCCGATCCTTAGATATATATATAGTCGGATAAATATAATCCTAACAACCAATATAAGATGGTATCCGTATTTAAGGAACCAGCTATAAGTTACTAAGTCCTCTCCACTAATATATAACTCTATTCTAGATTGGTAGGTATATTCTAATAAAAATATACTAACTAAGTTATTAGTCGCATTTTATATTACTAATAATTAATTATTTAATAGATTTTTATATCCTAGAAAAATTCTTTACTCCTCCTAAGTTTTAATTATAGTCAGTACCTTTTATATCTTCTCTTAATAAATTCAACTCCTTAAGACACTTTAGGGATATAGTAGCCTTTAGATTAGATTTATCTTCTAATAATACTACCCCTCTATTACCCTTACTAGATATATTATTATTATCATCACTACTATTATTAACTTCCATCCTTACGCGTCCTTTATTATCTTTACTACTACTAGAGGTGCCTTTTCTTCCCACCATTAATCTAATATATAGTCTAATATTAATAACCACCACCTTTTATACTACTACTACTTCTAAGACTCTATCGCCTTCTTCTTACCTAGGCTTAAAATCAACCTCTACCCTACCCTTATAAGTCCCTTCACCTCTATTAAAGTAGAGTTATTATCCTACTATTAATAAGGGCTATATACAACCAGATCATTTATAAGATTTAATTATTACAGTAATTAAAATATTTAGAATTTTAACTAATTTATTCTAGTTTAAGAATAGATTAAATAGAAAATTTTTTAAATTTACTAACTTCTATACCTAAGTCTTTACTTATTCCTATACCTATATCTTTACCTTCTCTAATACCTTCTCCTATACTAGACTAAGGATATATAGACCAACCTTATTTAATTCTTATATAGGGCGATTATCGTGTAATAGATTAAATAGATATAAATTATAATATAATTACTTAGGAATTAAGATATAAATTATAAATTATAAATTATAGATAAAATTTTAATAGGAATARTTATAARTAAGATTTTAATTATTATATATAATTTCTTTAAATAAGTATTAATTTTAACTTTTTAGATATAGTTAATAGTAATACTATATACTATAACTAATAYTTARATATAAAAAGACTAAAGGATCTTATATATATATATTTCTTAGTATTAGGAGGCGCGATAGAGCTATTATTATTCTAAAATATTAATAGCTAAGATTCCTCTACTAAAAATTTATACTCTACTTTAGCTTTAGTGAAATTGGAGTATCATTGCCATTATTATGGATTCCCTTTCTAGGCCGTATTGATATTAGTGTTATAGAATCCTTATAGATTTTTTATCTTTTTATTTTATTTTCTTCTTTTTTTTAATTGACTTTAATAGACTCCTTATTAAATCCTTTTTATTATCCTTAATTCTTATTAATTTTTAATAATAATTCTCTTTTTAAGCCTTTTTTATCTTAGGGTTATAAAATCCTTATAAATTCTTTATCTTTTTTTTTATTTTCTTTTTCTTTCTAATTAATCTTTTTTTAAGCTTTATTTATTTTAGGGTTATAAAACCTATATAAATTCTTTATTTTTATTAATTTTATTTTATTCTTATTTCTAATTAATCTTTTTAGGCCTTATTTACCTTAGAGCTATAGAATCCTTATAGATTTTTTAGGATTATTTTTTATTTTATTTTTATTTTTAATTAATCTTAATAAAATTTTTATTAAATCCTTTCTATTATACCTAAATCTTGTTGATTTTTTATTATAAATTTTAATTAAAATCTTTTTATTTAATAAATTCTTAATAAAAGTTATTATTTAAAATCCTTATAAATTCTTTAAGTAAGTTTTTATTATATAATAGATATATATTTACTACTAAGATAGGATAGATAGATAAGGTATTATTAATAAATAATAATTTATTAAATATAAATAAAGATAATAGAGYTATAGTATATATAATACTTAATTATTTATTAAGTAGTTAATTAAGTACCTTAATATTATCTAAGTATTATAATAGTTTTTTTTTAAATAAAATTCTTTTTAACTTTTTAATTTTAATAATTTTTAGGATATACTTAAAAAGGTAATATTATAATAGAATCTTAATATAAATAATAAGAAATAAATTAATATAGAATTAAATATACTTTAAACTTATATATTAATAAATTATTTCAAGCTTATTATAAATATAGTTTTAAAATAAATTTAATTACTTAATTTAAAGTTATATTAATTAGAATAAAAATAAGATTAATAAAATTAATAAGATTAATAAAATTAATAAAATTAATAATAATAGAAATAATAGATATAATAAAAATAATAGATATAATAAAAATAAAA
>KE598571.1:2921-19095 GCA_000444155.1 Cladonia macilenta KoLRI003786
AAAAAATTTTAATCTCTTTAAAACCTAGATTAAATAAAGGAGTATTAATAATATTAATTATCTTATCTCTTTCTAACTCTTTAATATTTTATAGTTTATAATAAACTAACTTTTTTTCTTACTATTCTAATTTATTAATCTTAGTCTTTAAGCGCGCGATCTTAGTAGTAGCCTTTATTAATAATAATAGCTTTTTATATCTCTTCTTTTATATATAATAAAGTTTAGCCTCTAAAAAAGTAAGTTTATAGTTTAGGCCTAACCTAATATAAATAGTATATAAATTAGAATAGAGACTAATAAAGTAATTAGAGTTATAATAAATATAGTTAAAATAGTATCTTATTATCCTATTATTATATAAATTCTTAAGGATCCTCTAATGGCGGATAATAAACTTAGACAGATTTTTAGATATTAAATATAATATAAAGAATAAATAAATATCTTTAAGATAAAGATTCTAAAAGGAAGGAATAATATTAGAATTTAATAAGTATAATATAAAAAATATCTTAATAATATATATCCTAGAATAGGCTTAGCGGTAAGTTATATAATAATTTAATAAGATTAATAACTAAACTAACTAAATTTAAAGAAAATTAATAAGTTTAATAACTAAACTTACTAAACTTAATAATCTTAGTAAACTTTTTTATATTTATATAATTAGGGCTTTTATTTATAGTTTAGATCTTCTTATATTTAACTTTACTAATAAATTAATATAGTTATTATAATATAAAAGGTTTACTCCTTATCTATATAAATAGTTAGTAATATTATATATCTTAACTTACTTTATTCCTTTTTACTCTTTAATTACTTATCTTTAGAAGATCCTATAACGTTAGTTTATAACACTTTATAGCTAAGGTTTTTAGAATATTACAAATAATATCTTACTTTTTAATTGGATATCTTAATATATTATATAAAAGATATTTAAGAGTAGCCCTATTATAGGTAATAATAATAATAAATATCTAAACTTCTTATTAAAAAGTATTAATATAATAATACTTACTATTAAAAGTAATATAATAATATTAATTTTAATTATTATAATAATTATTACTATAGACCTATTTTTTAATTAATTACTTAGTATAATTATTAATAATTTTATTATAATTTTTATATATAACTTACTACTCTTCTAATATAATAATTCTAGTCCTCTTTTATAATAAATTAGATAGTAATATTATAGAATTATATAATCTTTTTAACTTATYCTTTAGAGGCTCCTTATTAGTATATTTAATTAAAATATTTATATAATAGCTTAGCTTCCTTTTCTATTTCTTAGAAAAAATTAACTTAACTTAAATATTCTAAATATTATTAGTTAAGGCCTTTAAGTCTATTTAATACTTAAGGGCCYTATTATATAAGGATTTAGTAGTAATAATAATATTATATAAGTTATTAATAAAACTATATTAATCTATAGCCTTATATAACTCTATTAAAAGGAAGTTAATATTAAAAAAAAAAATTATTTAATTCTTAGTACTAATATAATTACTTTACCTTATTTAGATATTAGTTAGGGTCTCTATTTTTAATATAACTTTAATATTATAAATATATATTTATTATTATCCTTCTTTAAAAATTTCCTATTCTTTAAAGTTATTATAGAGAATAGGATCTAAAATTTTAAAATTATTATTAATATTAATTATTTTATTTTAGGAAGGTATTAATATATTTATATTAATTTATATAATAATCTTAAGGGTTTTTCTAGCTTTAATAACTTACTTTATTTTAATTTTTATTATATATCTATAAAAGTTTTTTAAATGAGTTTTTTTATGTCGCTATAGAATAGATTATAAGATAGAGCTACTTTAGAATAAACTTATCTATACTTATTTAAACTTATTTAAACCTATCTAAACTTATCTAAATTTATCTAGAATTAGGTATATTAGCTAACTTTATAATTTTTATTAAAAGTATATATTTACTCTAGCTATATTTAAGTAATATAAATAATTAAACTTTAAAATATAAATAACTATTTTAATTTTAATTTATAAATAATTTAACTTTAATTTATAAATAATCTAATTTAAGCCTATAAATAATTTAACTTTAATATATAAATAACTAAGATTTAATTTATAAGTAATTTAATTTTAATTTATAAATAACCTAGCTTTAACCTATAAATAACCTAATTTTAATATATAAATAATTAAATTTTAGTTTATATATAAGCTAGCTTATAACTTAACTTATAAATAAATTAAATTATAATTTAGTTTATAAATAAGCTAGCTTATAACCTAGCTTATAAGTAAGCTAGATTATAATCTAGCTTATAAATAAGTTAGATTATAATCTAGCTTATAAATAAGCTAGCTTATAATCTAGTTTATAAATAAGCTAATTTATAACCTAATTTATAATTTAGTTTATAAGTAAGTTAGCTCTACTATATATATAAATTAGCTTATAACTTAGTTTATTAATTAACTTATTACTAYCTAGCTTATTATCTAGCTATATATAATTCTAAGTATAAGCCTATATAATCTAGTATATATCTTAATTTATAAATAAGCTAGCCTATAACCTAGCCTATAAATAAGCTAATTCTATTATATATATATACTAGCCTATAACTTAGTTTATAAATAAAATAGTATATAATCTAGCTTATTACCTAGCTTATTATTAACTATATAATTATTTTATTTAATTATATATATTAGTATAATCTAGTTATCTATACTAAAAACTAGGTAGGGTACTTATTTATTATTAATAATATTTACTTTAGTATATATTACCTTTTATTTATATAATTTATTTATTTATTTTTTTATCTTTCTTACCTATCCTATATTATACCTTTTTATTATATCTTTAATAACGTTTAGACGTTCTAATAATATATATAATTATAATAATTATTTAATAAACAACCTATATATAAAGTCTGGTGTTATAGGTATTAGAAAAGTTATTAATCTTTTAAATAAAAAGTTATAGGAGAAGGACTAGAAACTAATCTTTATAAATTTTATTAAGAGTATTAATATAATCTYTATTAATCTAATAAARRATAAGGCTAGAAGTTAGAATAAACTAATAATAAAAATATAAAGATTTATAGAGTTAGTATAAGATAAGATTAATAATAATATCTTATTTAATTTTTTTAAAGCTACCCTTTTTATACTCTTTAAAAATCTAAAAGCTTAAGCGAGAGTAGGAATTAAAAAAGAATATTAAAAATAAAGTTTATAACTTATTTTTATTATTATAAGTATACTAATACTAACCTCTAAATCTAAATATTTAATAATATTATTAATATTAAGTTAAATAATTATCTTATTATAATATACTAATTTAAATAGTTTTATTAGATCTTAAATAATATTCTAAGATAATTTTATAATATTTTTATTAATAATATTTATACTTAAATAGTTATTAGAACTATTAGCCTAAAAACTTAATATTTTATAGTAAGTCCTTAGATCCTTATTATTATAGAATAATTAARARACTATTTACTARGTTAAYTTTATTAATAATTTATTTTAGCTAATAAATAACCTAGACTTATAAAATATAATATATACTTTAYAGATCYTATAAGTAATAGTTATARTTTATAAAATTATTATTTAAAGCTCTAATAATAAGCTAATTTAATATATATTATTAAATATTTAATATTTATTATTTATACTTATTATWCCTARTTCTATARTTATTAAATYTAAGYRGYTAAGTTATTATATATAATATAGTTAAAGTATAGCTATTAGTCTTATTAAAAAGATTTAATAATATTAGTAAGTATTTCTTTATAAAAGTTTATAATATTAACT
Organism: Cladonia macilenta KoLRI003786; assembly: GCA_000444155.1. Lineage (NCBI taxonomy): Eukaryota > Fungi > Ascomycota > Lecanoromycetes > Lecanorales > Cladoniaceae > Cladonia > Cladonia macilenta. The sequence continues at coordinate 6,785 of KE598571.1, forward strand.
TACTAGTAGTTCTTTTATAGTATTTAATAATAATATAATTACTAAGGACTTATTTATTAAAGTTAAAAAAGTTTAGTTATTTAAGTTAGCTTTAATTATTTTTAATAACTTAAATCTAGCTATTTAAATTATTAATAATTATTATAAAGATATTACTATAAGTTTTAAAACTAAGCTATATATATTAAGTACTTTACCTTAAGTCTTAAAGAATATAAGTAATAAAGAGATTAATAAAAACTCTTTAATTATAAAAACTAGTAAGAACTCTTTAATTTATTAAATATCTTTATTAATAAGGCTAATAAATATAAAGCTTAATTTTAAAATTTAAGATAATTTTATTACTAAGATTCTAAAGGGCCTAATATATAATAAGATAGATTATTAAATAATATAAATTTTTTAATAATACCCTTATTAAGCTTAAAGACTAATAATTTATATAAAATATTAAATATTATTAAGTCAGAAGCTTATACCTAAATAAGTAAGAATAATATTAATTAGAATTATATATATAAACTTATTAAAGTTAATAAAAATTAAAAGGGCTTATAAAATAATATTATAGTATAAGGGCTTTCTATAATAATTTAAAAGTATTAAATTATTACTATATATTAAATACTCCTTATAGAAGTGAATAAATATAAAAAAAAAATAAAAAGTAATAAGATAAGATATAATAAGATATATTATTCTTACTTAATAAATTATTAAGTACTAATTAATATTCTTAGATTATAATTTATATTCTTTAATTTTATTTTAACTATTATCTTATATAAGCTTTATATAATATAATAAGTTTTTATAAAAGTAAATTCTAAAATAACTTATCTTATTTAATAGCTAATACTAATAAAACCTTATAAGTATATAATATATAATACTTATTATAGAAATATTATCCTATATAATATCTTTATTAAGAGTAGAAGGTAGTAGCTATATTTATATTTAAACTTAATATAAACTTTACTATTCTTTTTATAGCGTTGATATATACCTAGATAAAAGAGTTTAATAAGATAATTATATTAAAAGAGTTTATATCTAAGTCTCTATTTAATATAAAGCTTAGGATTATATAGTATAGAATAAAAAAATTAAGAAAATTAAAAAACTATAAACTTATTAATAAAGAATAAGAGGCTCTTATAATAAATAAAAAGTAATATATAAAATAAAAATATTCTTAATAATTTCTAATTATTAGTTAATATATAATAATATTCTTAAAAATTAAACTTATAAAGGATTAAATTTATATTATATTTAATAAATAAAAGTAGGACCTTTTATATAYTTTAATCTACTTTAATAATATTTATATTAATAAAGTATATTATCTTAAAAGTATAATAAACCTTATTATATAATTATTATATAAAATAAATACCTAGTTTTATATCCTAAATTATTTAAAGTATAAGATAGGATTAGTTCTACTTATTTATATATTATATATTTTAGTAAAATAGTTTATTATAGGTATACCTTAAAAATATTTACCTAAAGACTTCTAATAAGTATTATTAACCTTAGAGGAATTAGTTTAGAAGGAGATAATAAACTATTATTATATTTTATACTATAAATTAATTATAGAGCTTATAAAGGAATATATTACCTTTATTAATAAGGCTTTAAAAGATAGTAAGGTAGATAGAACTATTTTAAAAATCTTATAAATAATTAAGAAGATTAGAGATATTATCTAACTCTTTATAATAARATAAATAGGTAATAATATTATATATAGATATAAAATAATTATACTACCTAAGATTATAATAAAATAAGTTAGTTTTAAAATATTCTCTACTCTAATTAAAAAAATTAATAATTATAAAAAGCTAGTTTCTAAGAATAAATATAAATAATATTATAAGGTATATAGAAATTAAAGAAAAATTAACTAATATAAATTACTAGTTAAATAAGAGAAAGAATTATTATTACTATTTAATATTAAGAGAAAGATATTATTTTTTTTATAATTATTAACCCTTACTAACTTTCCTAACTTAATTTATTTTTTATTTAATAAAGAAAAAAAGCTATTAGAGAGCACTTTTATAATTAAAGATCTTAAAAAGTATTAAAATTTATTTAAGAAGGAATTACCTAATATTCTTATTAACTTATTAAAATATTAGGTATTATTAAGGTTGTTATAAAATTCTTAATTAAAAAATAAAGTTAAAAAAAGGAGCTAAATAAAAGTTAATAATAAGCTAGTTATTATTATCTCCTTCTTAATATATACTTAGTTTATTAATAAGGTATAAGATTCTAGCTCCTTTTTTTTCTTATCTTATTTTAATATTATTATTTTATTAATTATCTATCTTTCCCTTATTAATATCTATATATATAGGGACTATCTAAGGCTGGTTTTAAGATACATTGTATTTATAATAAGATATTAATTAAAGAGTAAGATTATTAATAAGATTTTTTTTAAAAAGATCTTAATATATTACTAGTTTTATAAAAGGAGAATCTAATTTCTAAACTATTATAAATCTTTATTATATTAAGTAATCTTTACTTAATAGGCTTAACCCTCTATAAAGCTTATTATTTAGTTAAATTTAATATAGATTTTYTTAATAATAATAATTACTAAGCTATAATATAAATATATTATATTAATTAAAGAGAGYTATACTATATATAGAGATTCCTTATAGAGGATAATATAGAGGAGTATATAATAAGGAGGAGATAGAAGCTATAAATAAAAATTATTAAAAAAACCTTTTAGCTGCCTATTAAGGATTATAAAATTAATAATAATAATAAAGATAGTAAGGATAATAAGGATAATAAAAAATTAAGAATAGCTATTTAGTCTAAGTTATATTATATCTTATATTATATTTTACTATAATATATAGGTATTAAGTATATTAAAGGATACTTTTAAGTTTATTAATTTTATATATATTTATAACTTTATACTTATCTATTATACTTTAAAGAGATAATTATATTATAATTATAAGGCTCTTATTATATAACCTCTATATTATATATATTAAGGTGGTACCCTATATTTATTAAGTCTAAAAATTAAGTAGCTAGCTTATAACTTAGCTTATAATCTAACCTATAAATAACTTAATATTAATATATAAATAACCTAACTATAACTTATAAATAATTTAATTCTAGTTTATAAATAACCTAACTTTAATTTATAAGTAATTTAATTTTAGTTTATAATTAATCTAACTTTAACTTATAAGTAATTAAATTTTAATTTATAAATAATTTAATTTTAGTCTATAAGTAACCTAACTTTAATATATAAATAATTAATATCTAATTTATATATAAGCTAGCTTATATCCTAGCTTATAAATAAACTAAATTATAACTTAGTTTATAAATAAACTTTAGCCTATAACCTAGCTTATAAATAAGCTAGCTTTATTATATATATAAGCTAATCTATAACCTAGCCTATAAATACGCTAGCTTTATTATATAAATAAACCCTAGCCTATAACTTAGCTTATAAGTAAGCCCTAGCCTATAACTTAGTTTATAAGTATATTAGCTCTACTATATATATAAGCTAGCCTATAACTTAACTTATAAATATGTTAGCTCTATTATATATATAAGCTAGCCTATAACTTAGTTTATTAACTAGCTTATTAYTACCTAGCTTATTATCTAGCTACGTATAATTCTAAGTATAAGCCTATATAATCTAGTATATATCCTAGCTTATAAGTAAGCTAGCCTATAACCTAACTTATAAGCGCACTAACTCCACTATATATATAAACTAGTTTAGGTATAAGCTAGCTAGCTTTAATCTATATATAAGCTTATAAAAAAGGTTTTAATATAGTCTATAAGCTAGCTTAAAAGCTTATATATATATTAGTTTAAGTACTAGCTTATTAAGTACTTATTTATTAATAGATTATTAATAAACTCTACCTCTTATTATTTAACTTTATATCTATAACCTTCTTCTTACTATTATTTAGCTAACTTTATATTTATTTTATTTATTTATATTTCTTACTTATATTTTATTTACTTTATATTATATTATTAGCTATTTTACGCTATCATTTCCTCTATTACTTTTAAATAGTCTGATTCTTTTTATAAGTATAATACTAGTTCTACTAGCTATTTATATCTAATAGATAAGATATTAAGTATATAAAAAAGGTTAATCTTAATAATAAGAAAATATAAGATAAGGAATAAAGATTTATATTTATTAGTTTTATTTAGAGTGCTAATATAAAGGGTAAAAATAGGAATAAGCTTCTTATTAAAGTAAAGGAATTTATTTTTTTAATCTATAATAAAATTGTTAGTAATATTTTAGCTAATTTTTTATAAACTATAAATTTTATCTTTATTAAAGACTTATAGGCTATATAGTAGCTTAAGATATAATAATATAAATTAAAAAAGAGTAAATAAAATAATAATCTTAACTTACTTTAATAACTACTTTTATATTAATATTAGACTATATATTAGTATTTAAGGTAAGGCTAATATTATTATTAAAACTCTTATTAAAATAGATACTTATATTATTACTTTAAATAACTTATATATAAATAATTTAATATCCTCTTTTCTTCTCTTTAGATAAAAAGAGTCTTTATATATTATCTTTAATTATTCTAATAAAAAGAAAGTAATATATTAAATATTTATTTAAAAACTATATTATTATTAATATACTACTCTTAAATATTTAAATATATATAAATTAAATTTACTAGTAGCCTACTAGTCTCTATATAATATTATATATAAAAAAGTTTAGCTATCTCTATTATATTTATTTAATTTAAATTATATTAATCTTTCCCTTTAATTTATTAGAGCTTATTATAAATTATATATTAAACTACTTAACTCTAAGCGTAGCCTTAAACTAGAAAATAATTTAAAGAATAAAAAAATTATAAAAATTAATAAAGATTTTATAATTTAATAGCTATCTTTATTAATAAAGCTAATTATTATAGAGTTTAATTTAAAGAATTTTAATTTTATAATTAAGGCCTTCTTAGACAGTTTAAGCTATAAAAATATAAATTATTAAATAATATAAATTCCCTAATAATACCTCTATTTAAAATCTAAGACTAATAGTTCTTAAAGACTAACAAATATTATTAAAATAGAAGTATATATTTAAATTAATAAATAATATTAACTAAGATACTATATATAAGCTTATTAAAACTAATAATAATTATAAAGGTTTAAAAGATATTATTTTTATAAAAGGGCTTATTATTTTAATATAAAAATATTAGGTTATTACTACCTATTAGATACTCTTTATAAAGGTAAGTAAAAGTTAAAAAAGAATAGAAAATAATAAAATAAAATATATTAAAATATACTATTCTTACTTAAGAAGTAATTAAATATTAATTAATATTTTTAGATTATAATTTATATCCTTTAATCTTATTTTATTAATATATTTATTTAAGCTATAAATAATATTAAATATCTTTTAAACTAAATATAATAATAATATTATATTTAATTTACTAACTACTACCCCTAAAAAACTATAAATACTTAATATATAATATTTATTATAAGAATATTATCCTATATAATATCCTTATTAAGAGTAGGGGGTAGTAATAAAGTTTATATCTAAATTTAATATTAATCTTATTTTCCTCTTAATAATATTAATATAGACTTAGGTAAGGAAGTTTAATAAGATAATCTTATTAAAAAAATCTATATTTAAATCTCCCTTTAGTATAAAGCTTAGGATTATATAATATAAAATAAAAAAATTAAAGAGATTAAAAGATTATAAACTTATTAATATAAAATAAGAGGTTTTTAAGATAAATATAAATTTCTATATAAAGTTATAATACTTATAATAGTTTCTATTTATAAGTTAATATATAATAATATTTTTAAAACTTAAACTTAGTAAAACTTATCCTTAGTTTAAACCTAAGTCTAAGAAGCCTAGTAAGAAGGATATAATAAAGTAAAAATATTTATATTTTATAATCTACTTTAATAATATYTATAGTAATAAAGTATATTAACTTAAAAAATAAGAAAATCCTATTATAAAATTCCTATATAAGATTAATAACTAGTTTTATTTTCTAATAAATTTATTATATAATCTTTAGTTAGGTCTTATCTAGTCCTATAAAATATATTCTAGTAAAGTAGTTTATTATAGATATATCCTAAGAATATTTACTTAAGGACTTATAACTAATATTAATAATTATTAAGGAAGTAGCTTAATTAAACTTAAAAAACTTATATTATTTATTATACTAAGATTTAATCTCYTAGYTTATAAGGGAATATAATATCTATATAAAAAAGGCTTTAGATAATAAGATAGATAGGATTACTCCTAAAATTATAATAATAATTAATAAGATTAGGGATATTATTTAACTATTTATAATTAGCTAAATAGATAAYAGTRYTATATATARCTATAAAGTAGCTATATTTATTAATTAATATTTAATATTACTAATAAGTCTTATAAATCTCTATTAGAAATAGTAATAAGAAGTATAAACTTATTTAGAAACTTTAGAAATTAAAAGCTATCTAATTTAAGCTTAATAAAGGATTTATTTTTAATAAAAATAAAAATTTCTTAGTATAAGTATACTAGCCTTTAATTTTATACTTAAATACTATTAATATAAACTAGGGTTATAAGAGGGTATATTAAGATAGTAAGTATAGCTTATAATTAAATAAACTAAGATTAAAATACCTTCCTCTCTAACTAAAAAAATTAATAGTTTTAAAAAAAGAATTTATAAAGTTAAATATAATATATATTATAAAGTATATATAAAATAGAAAGTAGCTAATTAAATTAAATCTCTTAATAAATAAAAAATTTTATTATTATTATTACTTAACTTCTAGGGGCTCTATTATAATAGCAGAGTTTTTATATTATTATATATCCTTACTATCTTTACTAGTTCTATTCGTCTTCTATAGGATAATAATAATATATTAATATTAAGTATATTCCTAACTGAGGATCTTAAGAAATATAAAGATTTTTTTATATAAAAATTATCTACTATTCTTATTAATTTACTAAGATACTAAGTATTATTAGGGTTATTATATAGTTTCTAGCTAAAAAATAGAATTAAGAAAGAAAATTAAATAAAAATTAATAATAAACTAATTATTATTACTTCCTTCCTAATATATACTTAGCTTATTATATAAGTATAAGATCTTAACTCCTCTTTCTTCTTATCCTATTCTAATATTATTATTTTATTAATTATCCGTCTTTTCTTTACTAATACCTATATATATAAGGACTATCTAAGGCTAGTTTTAAGATACAGCTTCTTATAGGTAATATAATAATTAATAAATAAAATTATTAATAAGACTTCTCTTAAGAGGATTAAAAAATAATAATAAAACTAAAAGTAATATATATAAATACTTAATTTTTTTAAATCTTTATTAGAATAACTAATCTTTATATACTTAATTTAATTTTATATAATAACTAGTATTTAGTTAAGCTTAATATAAACTTCTTAAATAATAATAATTATTAAGCTTTATAGCTATATATTATTTCAGTTAAAGGCTAAGTTCTATATATAAAGAATTATTATAATAGATAGTCTAGTAGCTATTATATAAAARGGAATTCTAARRTTYCTTAARAACYTAYTYTTYTTATATTATAATTATTATCCTATTATTAGTATTAGCTTCCTTATAGTAGATTAATAAAAGTTATTATATAAATAGTTTACTAAACTAATAGTATTACTAGTAGGTTATAATTATTAATAGGAAGAGGATTAGCCGCGTTAAGCTAGTATCCTAGATAATTTAAGGCTATAGGCTAATACTTAGTTTATAACCTAGCTTATAACCTAGCTTATAACCTAGCTTATAACCTAGCCTATAATATCTAGTTATTAAAAATATCTTTAAGATCCTTATCTATATAATAATAATAAATATAGCTTATTATTATAATATTTTAAGAGTTATAAATATAAGAATCTATATCCTTCTTTATATAAAAAGGCTTTAGCTAATAATAAGCTTTATTAAATAAATTTTATAACTTAGTAAATTAATCTATAGAGCGAACCTAGTCTATTATAGGAATATTTTTAATTAAGTAATTTAAGATACTAAGATAACCCTCTTAAATTAAGAAAATATAGTTATTTTAAGAATAACTTAATATATTAAGAATATAAAGACTTTTCTAGATTATTAATATTTATTTACTATTCTTATAGGAAAGCTCTTAAAAAGAAGCTTAATATATTAATAACTCCTCTCTACTTATATTAATAAATATTATTATTAAAGACYTTATAATACCTAATACTCTTAYCCTAAACTTAATAYTATATATAATAAGTTAGATAATATTATTATCCTCTCTAYCTTTTAATTATAATAARATAAGATTATYTATATATATATAYTCTACTATTAAGATTAGAACCTTTAAGTAAGAAATAAGAAAGAAGGCTAAAATATTATTATTATTAATATTAAAAAAAAATCCCTATATAAGAGGTAAAGATATATTTATAAARTAAAATARATATTTAATAAGCTTTTAAGAATTCTAGCCTTTTTAAGATTAAAAGGATTATATATTAACTTACTAGCTCTATTATATAAAAATATTAYTAATARTAATTAATAAGTAYTATATAAATATTATAAATAATAATTAGAAATAAAAATATAGCTTTATAATAGGTAAGTAGTAAAGATAAAGAATATATAATATCTTATAAAGGATCCTAAATAATACTTTTTATAAGGCAAATATTAAGATTATTATAAAAGATAGTATAAACTAATTTAAGTAAGAATATATAATCTATTATTATAATATTATAAATATTATTCGCTTTCTTCTTAGCTATAGACTATTTAAGAATAATTTAAAATATATATTAAAANTAAAATCTTATATATATTATACTATTATAAGGCAAATCTTTTAATATAAGTTTAAGCTATAATATAGTAACTATTAAATATAGCTAATTAATATAGAGATTAACCTTTAAGGATATTAATTAAAATAATATAGATATCCTATATACTAATAAATATATATAAAGTTATTATCCTATTATTATAAGATTTATAGCCAACTATAAGAAATAAGTTTTAATTATAGATATTAAGAATAGGAAATATTATATTATATACTAAGTTCCTCTTAATTAGTGAGAGAGACTATAATCTTATTAACCTTTTTATAGCTATATATATACCCTAGCTTAAATAAAGAGATAAAAAGTATATAAAATATTATTTAATAACCTACTATTTAACTTAGATTTAGATATAAAGGACTCTAAGGGTAATACTCTTAATAGTAATAATAAAGGTAATAAAAAATATATTATATTTACTATACTAATAAATATAATAAATAATAATAATAATAYTATAATAGATATATATATAATATAGAACTTTATATAATATTATAAATACCTAAATATATATTATACTTAATTTATAAATATCCTATATTAATTACTTAAAGAGATTATTATAGTAGTCCTAAAATAGTATAAATATATCTTTAAGGAAATTAAGCTTAATCTAACTTATATTACTACAGCCACTATAAAGACTAGAAAATAAAAATAAATAAAAGTTAATAGATTAATAGAAGTCTTTATTAACTAATAATTTTAGGCTATTTTAATATATCTTAGACTAAAAATTTTCTCTTATTTTAGTAAAGTAAAGTAGTAGATAAGAAATAAATAAAAAGCTATAATTTACTAAATAGTCCTAATATTTATACCCTTYTTTTTTAAAGCTAAATAGGCTATATTACTCTATCTTTATATAATCCTTAATTTTATTATTCTTACTATATATATCTCCTATACTAACGAAACTCTTAGGTATATAGATATAGCTCTTAAAAATATTAATAAGCTAAAAAGAATTTTTAAAAATACTTATTTAAAGGATCTATAAATAGGTTAATAATATTTTAATTTCCTTAAGTTCTATATAATAACTTATATCCCTAATTTTATATATAAYTATARTAGTRYCCCTARTATTAATTTARACTARAARRAGACTATATATAAATTTAACTTAAAAGACTTCCTCTTATAAATAAATAAAGGTTATAAATATAATAAATAAATCCTACTCTATAATATATAATARTAAAATATTYTTATAATARATAATATACTACTATATATCTAGTTAAAGAAAATTACTTAGGCTAATAAAAATAAGTATATATAAGTAAATATAATTTCTAAGATACTAATAGATCTAAGCTCCTAATATTTATAATCCCTCTCTTATATAAATAATAGTATTATTTTTTAATATAAATTACTATATAATAACTATTAGTTTAGAGTAAGGTATATTTATTTAAGTAAAGGATTAATAAACTTTTAATATAAATTAGCAGCTTTTATAGTAAATAGTAAGATATATTAAAAAATAATAAATTATTATAAATATTAGAATAATATAGRTTATTARTCYYTAAYAAAAGATAATATATAACTTATAAATAATATATTTATAAGTATATATSTATCTATAACCTACTAGTTAAGACTTAGGAAGGATATAAATAATAATAAATARCTTAATAARTAGAAARTATAATATTAATTAAACTAAAATAAAAACTAAGATATATAGTAGCGTAATTATATCTAAATCTAAAATAAGATAGTACTAAAAGAATTATTTAAGATAATATAAGATTCCTATATTAATTATTTAAATATAATTTTCTAAGTATTTAATACTAAGAAAGATATTAAAGGTAGTATAACTAATAAGAATAATTCTATAAGTATATATATAAGAGTCTTTATCTAATTATTTAAGTAGTATAGTAATAGAATAATATATCTTATTTATAAAATAATAAAGATTAAGTATTAACCTTAAAGGACTAATATAATAATATAATAAGTAGGTTAATTCTATATATATAATATTTCTTATATTCTATATCGCGCCTATATTCTYCTAAGGAGGTTATTTATATYAACTAATAATAATATCTTTATARTAAATAATTAGATTATTTTTAATAAATATAATTAGATCTATAATAAGGATTTTATTAAAAATAATAAGGTAATAACGATTAGATAGTCTTAGGATTTATAGATTAAAAGTATATACTTAAGATATAAATAGAAAATAAATTAGGTTTTAGGGTTTATTAAGCTAGCTTATAGATTAATTTATATATAAGAAGTTATTTATCTATATTTTTATTATTCCTAGTCTTTATTTCTAGGTTTATAGTTCTTATGTTTTATTAGACTATTTTAGAAATAATATTAGTTTTATTACTTAAATCTATAACTACTTTTTATAAAGCTTTAATAATAGTTTTTAAATAAGCTACCTTTATTTTAAGTTCTTTTATACAGCCCCCTAATTTAGACGAGGAGGAAGGTATAGATAAATTAATTAAAAAAATAAATAATAAATAAATAAATAACTAGTTATTTAATAGGCGTTAAGTATTATAATAATATAGAGATATCCCCCCTCTAATAAAGCTAAGTAAAAGTATAAATATTAATAATAATTTTATATTACTATTTAGTATCTAAGCTATGTTAGTATATATAGCTAAGATATATATATTTATACTTTAAAATAAAGTATATAAAAAATACTAGGCTACCCCTTATAATTTTAATACTTAATAATTATACTAAAAATTAGGATATCTTATATAAGTAATCTAATTATCTCTAATARATTCTATATACTTTATAAAGAAGTTATAAGGATAAAATCTATAACTTTATAATTAGTTTATAGGCTAGGTTATAAGTTAGGTTATAAGCTAGATTATTACCTAGCTAATAAACTAACTTATAGGCTAGCTTAAAATAAGTAATAAGGGATATTAATTATTATTATATTAATCCTAACTTATCTTAGCGTATAACGCGTCTTTATATTAAGTTTATTTTAATTCCTAACTATTCTTATCCTCCTCTTTTTATTTTAATTATCTTTTTTATTTAATTAATCTTTTTATCTAATAATTTACTGCCTCCTTTATAGGTATATAGTATAGAAGGAGTATACTAAGATTTATTTATTAATACTATATAAATATTATTAAGTAACTCTTAGTAATCTCTTAATATAGTTTTTTAAGGTAATAAATTACTATTAGTTAAAAGGCCTTATATTTATAATATTAATAATAATATTAACTTTAATAA
>KE598571.1:20944-52174 GCA_000444155.1 Cladonia macilenta KoLRI003786
TATAAGAACTTTTAAATAATTCTAAAGTTATTAAATATACTTTATAATAACTATAATAACTATAGAAAAGCTAATATATTTTCTAATACTAAGTAGATAAGTTTAGATAAGTTTAGATAAATAAATATAGCTACTTTATCTAATCTTATTTAATCTCATCTAAAACTTATCTACTAAAAACTTTTATAGATGTAGTAGCTACCTTTATTAAAGTTATAATAATATTAACCTCCTTTATAATTAAGTTCTCCTTATATTAAGCGTTAAGTTAATTTATATATTTAGTAATTATCTTTTTAATTATTTTTTTCTTAATCTTCTTAAGATCCTTTATAGTATTATATACTTAACTAATAATTATTAACTACTATTATAATAGAATGACCCTATATCCTAGTTAACTATTATGCCTATAGGGGCTAAAAGGCACGCGACCCTATTAATTTATAGAGATTGTGGATATTTAGATATATAACGCTTAGTACTATAACATCTACCCCCCTTAAAGAAAATAGAATATGTGCCCTTACGCTAGGTAGGTCTAACCTATTTATATAAGTATCCCTAGATAATAACTTTATAAGCTAAGCTATTAATTATAGTAAGAATAACTTATAATAGCCTAACCTAAACTAGTTATCCAGTTACGCGGACCCTAGAAAAAATAGTAGGAAATCTAATAGGATAGGATTAAACCGCTGCCATTACTACTAATTATAATGGAATGACCCCGTATCCCAGTTAACTATCATGCCCGTAGGGGCCAAAAGGCACGCGACCCTACTGATTCGTAGAGATCGTGGATATTTAGATATATGACGCTTGGTACTATAATAACTATATAATTAAAAGACCCTAAATTAACTATATTAGTTTAGAAAGATTATTATATTTTAATTTTTATTTTTTCTTCCTAATATTATTTATTTATATCTTATTAAAATAGACCTTAGCTTTATGGATATATAGGGGAGTAGTAGGAAGATTATTTAAGATAATAAAATTAAAATAAAGTTATTTTCCTAAGGATAGCTATCTAGATAATATTTAACTCTTTATAAGATTCTTTTTCTTATATAAAGGTATTACAATACTAGCGTATTTATATATTAGGGTTTTATAGCTTTAAAAATAGATCAAAGACGCGTTGATGGTAGGTGGTGCAGATTTCTATGAGGAACGCGCGCGCGCGCGTATAAGTGAAAATGCCAAGATCTTGCAAAGGTTTTGCAACTGCTAATTGCAGCGAGCCCCAGAGATACCCCGCCGGTGACTAGTTTCGTGGCCTGGGTGACAAACTTAAGAGGTAACTTGATATTTCTTGGTATCCTTCCATGGACCACTCCATGAACCTTGCCCTTGGTCCCTTGTAACACAGCTTCTTTAATAATTCCCCACAACACTCAGTCACGCATATCCTATGAACAACGCACCCAAAGTCTTTTCCTCATAGAGAGCAAGCTGTACTCCGTACCTACGACAATGGCTAACAGACTATCACTAGCTCACGATCTCATAATGAGCGGCCAGTCTGAAGCCATGAACGCCGGTCATAACACTAATGCTGGCGGGGCCGCGCCACCCGCAATGAAAACTATCGGCGCTCGGGCTACAAATGTCAAATATATCGACCGCCACGCAGTCCGACTGATCATTAAGAACCCGGCGACGCAAAAAATCGCCATCATTTTTGTGCGCAAAGGGAGCTACTACAAGTTGCCTGGAGGAGGAGTCGAGGTAGGCGAGGACCACCGCGTCGCGGCAGTGAGGGAAGCGGAGGAGGAGACGGGATGTAGGGTATTTATTGTAGGAAATGGCGACTGCTTTGCCAGGACGGAAGAATGGAGGAGTGACCTGCATCAGATGTCGTACGGTTATGCTGCTGCCATGGTGGAGGATACCGGGAATGTGGCGCTCACAGAGGAAGAGGTTGCGGAGGGTTTACAACACGAGTGGCTGTCGCTGTCAGCGGCGATTGAAAAGGTGGCAGCCTGTCAGCCCACGTCGGAGTTGGGACAATTTATCAAGGAGCGGGATCTCTTTCTGATGAGGACCTTTGCAGATTGCCAAGGATACGTGTAAGAACGTCTCGACTTGCAGAGAGAAGGCTTTCTTCCACTTTGATCAAAAAATAATGTTTTCAATCTCCTTTTCTCTGATCAACAGGCAACCGGGGCTTGTGAGCCTACGTCGCTCGATTCAGCTCATTGCAGAAGGAGCCAAACTGAAGTGGGGGAATCATTCGCCCTTGCAATGCAGCAGAAAGGACTTTGGGTCGATTGCTGCAAGCTGAGTACTCGCTGCTACTCGTATAGCTTTTGTGCGGCATTGCCTAAAGTAACTCTGCATGCATCAAGAAGCGCTTTGGCCCTAGCCCTAGGATCAGCCCTGGTTCTAGATCCGTCGTCCATCCTGGTAGGATATTGAACGCGTTTTTACGATTTCTCATCCTTAAGAATTAATCGATCTTAAAAGAGCAGTTGAGGGAAAAGCTAAACGGGCATGCTATTCTACGTCCCTGTATCCACGCTGCACATCACTTGGCTCTAGACGTTCGTGCAAATGAATGTGTTTTGACCATACTTTGTTATTACAAACCTGATCAGACAGACGTTTGTGCAGCACTGTGTCCGCTTAGAATGTAGTTAAAAGTATAACATGGTGCAGGTTTCCTATGCAGGAGCGGCAGTCCTCTTTACCACGGAGGCTCTTGTACTTTGTCAGCAGTATCATGGGCCTTCATTACTGCACTAAGTCTCAGTGTACTTGTAGCTCATTTGGGAATTCGTTGCTACTATATCCAAATCGTTCTTTTCTCACGGCGTCTAACATGCAGATGCCGCTCCCTCCAGCGAGTAGGTTCTCAAAGCCCGCTCAGCGGCCTCCCGAGCCTTGTCATTTACGTTATCTGGCGGCAGATCGTGCGGTAATGTATTGGCGTCACTGTAGACGGACGCTGCTTTACGAAGACTTGGAAAATCGGGCAAGTCGGCCTGTGAGAAAAGCATCACGTCTGAGTGCGCCTGGGATTCCTTCCTATTAGTTACCCTGGTAGGATCGCCAAATGTGGTAGATCCCTCACTGTCTTCCTCGATCAGTGGTTTAAAGAGACGGCGTCCTTCGAGCAGAAAGGCTTCGTCTCCAGTATCCAGCGGCTGATATGTAGCTTCAGAGTCGGAGTTCCCAACTAGGGATGTTACGTAGTCCTCCTCAAGGGAAATGCTGGAGTTCAAAAACCAATATTTGACAACTGTGCGACGGGACATCATCTCACTGAATACTTGGCCAGAGGTGTCTATTTGCGCCTCAGCTGTATTCAATCGGGGGCGCCTCGCAAATTCTCGACGGATTATGTCTTCCTGAAGCTCGGGGAGAAGCGGAGAGGCATAATATACCCCAAGCATCCACTCTTGCGTACGTGTTAGACGATCTCTTCGCTGTTCGTCTGGATCTGGAAAGCGAAGAGCGCCCAATCGAAGCTTCTGATTTTTAAGCACGTCCGCAGTAATTTCCTCCCACTGCTTAATATCATCTTCTGTAACGCCAGTCTTACTCGCCACTAGATCAAGGGTTTCCCCAAGACTCTCTGCGAGACAGGCTTTTCTGATCGAAAGCAATTGGGAAGCGGCTATTCGCTTCATATTGTGGACGCTTCCGATTCTGGCTGTCTTCATTGCGGAAGCCCCAGGAACCAGTCGTGGGCTCTATATCCAAGCATCTAAGCTGGAATTTAAGCGTGTCCCACGCATGCAAAGTCGATATATACTCAGCGATCAGAGGATGATAGAGTTCCTTGACCGCGTTGACGAGAGTATTAGTGGCGCGATAGAGTGTTTCAAACTCGGCATCCTGGTCCGAAACTGCGAGGGACTTTGTAGACTGGCGTGTGGGCGCTTCAAACCCATCGTCTTTCTGCGTCCTAGCATCTGCCTTATCGGGTGCTATTCGCAAACTAGGACTGTATGGACCTGCTGCTGCTATTCTGGGTATCAGATACTTAGAGGTCTCTCTACTAAGGACTCGGACTTACAAGCGCTACTTGAGCGTGAAGAGGTGGAAGAAAGCACTTGCTGAAGCAGATCAGTCACACGATCCAGCTTATTCGACATGTCACTACTTTGAGCCGACAGGGAATTTGCGGAGCTTGACACTGAAGTTGAAAGCAAGGCTAGCTTCTTGTTCATTTGATCAGCTTCGTCAGATACACCTTGCGATATGGTCTGCACGGTTTCCTCGACCTTCCGTAAGGTAACGGTATTCGCAAGAT
This sequence comes from Cladonia macilenta KoLRI003786, assembly GCA_000444155.1. Classification (NCBI taxonomy): domain Eukaryota; kingdom Fungi; phylum Ascomycota; class Lecanoromycetes; order Lecanorales; family Cladoniaceae; genus Cladonia; species Cladonia macilenta. The sequence goes on from KE598571.1 coordinate 25,212, forward strand.
CGACATGTCTAAAAAAGTCAAAACGGATCATATTCGAGCCAGGTGGGCGAACCTTCCAAATATTGCTAGTGTTGTCCTAATGTTACCGTGATGCTCAAGCATGCGTTCTCGAGCGGAAGCACGCGATGACTTTGAAATAGCCGTCAAGAAGCTATTGAAGAATTGCAGCTTGACATTTAGCTTTTTACCACCACGCTCTTTCTTTAGACGCTTTGCGATCTTCATCCACACATCTAGCTCGCGCACGCAGTCATCAATTTGAATATTTAGGGCGTCGGCGCGATAGTCTATCTGGAGAGCTGTGCCCATGCTTTTGGCTTTCTCCGATATGATCCTAGTTTCGGTGAGGACCCTGGCTGTAACCTCCAAATCATGGAGGAAATCCAGAGTCGCATCCACTGAGAATTCCCTACAGAATATCCTCAGTTCGCGAATTGTCTTGATGCCTTGGCCTACAAAACCAATAATTCCAACAACACTCCCCGCTGCAGATACAGGGTCCATAGCGCCGTTCTCAAAGTTTCCTACCTTTATCTCCTAGAAGTAGGCAGAGATATTATCATCTTATAGTCATGTAGAGAACTGTGCGACCCTAGCAGGTATCAAAGTAAGGACGCCATGCAGACTAATATGGCAACGACCCTGACCAACCATCAATGAGGTACAAATCAGTGTCCAGAACGGAAATAAAATAATCTTAAGTTCGTAGACAGACTAATTCTCAATGAATGACTTCGATAGTATCGTCAACAAGAAACTGTGATAAATAAGGCTAGAAGATATGCCAGTTGGAGAGGTGTAAAAATCCCAACTTGACTGCGTGGACGATATATCTATGCGAGATGTAGTTATTTGGCCGATAGCGATGAAAGATCAGGCCGTAATAAGGCTCCATAAGGCAACAGTTTCGTAATGATAGTCGGCAAGTCATTCGTTGTCGAAAGCGTGGAAGTCCATCATTCCGGGTCCGAACTTCAACGCGCTAGGCTTGAACGTTTGGCCGGTTTAGAAGGGTTCACCCCCCAACCGTATGCACCTACCAACCATGTGGCTATGTAGGGCTGACCCCTAGGGATAGCAAACGTCCCCTAAAGCTGGTCCCCAAGGGGAAGATACGGGGGAAAAAAATGTAACCCGGGAACGACTTTGATCGCCTAGGCGATCAATTCTAGGAGGGCCTCTATCAGCCTCACAGGGCTATACGGTTGGTAGGTGAAGCTTTCTTCCGGTAGAACTAGAGTACTTAAACACCCACGGCATAGCACTGTTGTCATTCCTGACAATTCGTCTGAGAGGCAAACAAATGGACTCATTAAGTTTTTCGTCACCATTATGCCCAACCCAGGCAAGCACATAGTCCACCATGCTCGAATACCGGACACAAGGCTTCAATGGCTACGCCGTCAAATACTCCCCATACTTTGATTCGAAGATAGCAGCAGCAACGTCCCAACACTACGGTCTTGTGGGCAATGGGAGACTCTACATTCTAAACCTAACGCCCAATGGCATAGTTGCCGAAAAATGGTCAGCCCACCAAACCCATCCACTTCCCTCAGCATATAGCTCACGAATGGGCTAAGGTTCGACACCCAAGACTCGCTCTACGATCTTGCCTGGTCCGAACTGCATGGGAATCAATGCGTGGTAGCGACTGGCGATGGCTCGGTTAAGCTCTTTGACATTGGGCTAGATGAATTTCCAATTCGGAGCTGGAAAGAGCATAACAGAGAAGTCTTTGCGGTACATTGGAATCTGGTAGCGAAGGACACGTTCTGCTCCAGTTCCTGGGACGGCACTATCAAAGTTGTACGCACGCCCTTTTGGAACCTTCTCCCGGTCTCCACTGACGGCCTTTGCCACAGTGGTCCCCCACACGCGAAACCTCCCTCTTTACCATCCCAACCCACACATGCACCTACTCCGCATCCTTCTCGCCTCACCACCCAGCCCTCCTTTCTGCCGTCTCTTCTGACTCCCACCTCCGTCTCTTCGATCTCCGTACCCCACCCTCTGCATCCAATCATCTCGTCCTCACGATTCCCCTCCACGCCGCGAAATCAGCCCCCTCAAATCCCACTAATTTCAACGTCAACACCCCCAGCGGCCCTTTTCCTCCTAACGAAGCTCTTACCCACGATTGGAATAAATATAGATCGAATATAGTTGCCGCTGCTGGCGTCGATAGATTGATCCGCACTTTCGACATACGATCCGGCGGCGGACCAATTGAGATACTAGCAGGCCACGACTACGCGGTTAGGAGGGTGGCATGGAGTCCACACCTTAGTGATACGTTGCTATCTGCAAGCTACGATATGACGTGTCGAGTATGGACCGATGGGAGTGCGGAGGCCGTACCAGGGGAGGGTGGGGCTAGAGAATTGGGAAGGATGGGCGTTCATACGGAGTTTGTGTGTGGGGTCGATTGGTGTCTCTTTGGGGCGGAGGGATGGGCTGCTAGTACGGGTTGGGACGAAAGGGTTTGTGTTTGGGATGTAAGGGAATTTATGCGGCCATGAGGTTGGTCATGAGATACCCAACCACCATAATCGAAGACATGAGGGGGCATGGCCATGCACACAAGCGGTGACAATGGTTCATAAGGCCAAAAAAGACCTTTTATTGAATAAGGTGCTCACTATCAGCTTTGATGCGGAGCTTAATCGTGGGTAGCGAAAATGGCTCAGAAAAGTACGTCTCCACCCATAGCAAACAGCCACTATCGTGGAGAAGATACCCCCTCCTTGCCTATTGTCTTCCAGGTCGAGCTAGTGCTCCTTGCAATATCTGAATCTATAATCATGTTGCCAAGGACAAGGTCCCTGACCCTTACCTTACGAGCGCTGCCACCTCTTATAGTGACTTCCTTCCGCCTTGGTTTCGAAATTTCTGAAGGCCTCCTTACATCGACACGAATAGCCTTTGCCTCATTTGCATCTGCAGTCGCCTTCCTAACAGACCCAGTCTTCTTACTGGGATCAAACAGAACGCTGGACTGGGGATCCTCAGGTTTCGAAACACCTTCATCAACGGCATCGGTGATCCAATCACGAGGCTTCTGGTTCTCTGGAAGGAAACTGCCTGTCTCTGAGTGTCCGGTGGAACTCTCTAAGGCAAGAGAATTAGGGCGCCTAGTAGGCTTCTTGGGCGACGCGGCGAGTTCCAAGCGAACTACAATCCGGACCTGGAACTCCAGCTCTTCCATGATGAGCTTGATGTAGCTTGGGCAGTAGGAGTGGGAACCTGTTTCACCAAATTCTCTACGCAAGTTCGACAAGGCATGTCTAGGCGATCCATGAGTGGCGGTGTAATATGCAAGGCGCTTTTGAACCAGGGTCGTGCAGTCTTTGGGTTGAACAGCAGGAAACTGCGTTTGGCTTCTCCCTGGCTCTATGCTTCGTGTCTGCTGCTTGAGACAACATTTCGCATTGATCGAGCATATTGTTCCCTTGGGAAGGTCGGAATGTCTATATTTCAATCTCGCTGTAAGTATCTGGACAGCAGATGATTGGAGCATTTCGTCTAGCTCATTCATGATATCGTTTGTGTCAAGTGGGGTCCCAGACTGGGTCAAAGAACGCCCCCTGGCTCTAGCCCCATAGATTCTTAATTTCACTAAAACCGTAGAGGATTCTCCGGGGTTAAGCGTGGAAACTTTGGTGCTGCCCATGATCTCCTCAATACTGCAGTCATGCCCGGGCCTGAGGTCTATGAATATGTCGCTCAGAACGCCAGCTAATTTCCCACCACGTGCATGCATGATTAGTCCGCGCAATTTGTTCAACATGGTACTCGGATCGGTAATTTTATTGGCGCTTACTGCGTGTAGCTCGTTGCCAGATAAAGATTGCAATTTCCATCCATTGCATCTGATGAGATTGTGATGCTCTATTGGCACGTTCGCAGGACAGATGACATGAAATTGAAGCTTGTCGTCTGTCAGCGGTTCGGGTGGTAGACCGGCAGCATTCCCAGTCAGGAGAAAGATATGTCCAAACGTGTCTTGGAGTGGCTCAAAGTCCTCGTTTGGTATTGGAGACTGCATGAGAATATTCCTGGCAAAGATGATGGCTTGCTTCCAAAGGGCGGCTGTTGGCACTTGTCTAGTAGTGGTAATTGTGTCTAGCGACGTCTTAATCTTGTGTGGTTTTATACGGCTCAGAGGCCAAATCAAGGTCGAATCAGAGTCCGGATGACTTGAAATACAGATGATTGCCATGCGGTCGGTAATAACGTTCAGTGTTGAGGCAAGGAATCTTGCAGTCTCACAGCTACCCATGAGCGTGCCTGATGATGTATAATTCCTGTAGGGAGATCAGCAGCTATACTTTCGCGACAGCGCAAAGACGTACGAATTATCAATGATCACCACCACATCAAGTCCAGTATGTTGTGACCAGAGGTTCTGCCCACTGATTGTGCTATTCAGAACTCCTTGGATATCAATGGCTACTAACATAGTCCTTTCATCATCGAATTCCAATTCATCATACTCAGAAGTCAGTGTCAGTTGGGCACCCATTACGGCAGCATGCTCTGGCTTGCGCAGGTTCCTATATCTTTGGGATGGCGGACGCGACGATCTTGTTGATGCTGCGCTCGTAGGAGCTGTGTAGTAGGATCTTGGTGGCGTTGGGAAAGCGGAGAGAGCGTTGTCCCATTCACTGTCGGACAGTATCTCTGTTTCATCCGAGATACTTCGTTTCGCAATGTTTAGATCTTGACAAGGTTGCGATTCAGGAGATTGGACGTTTTGTGGCTGTAGCTGCACGCTCTGGCGTCTTTCTTTGCCTCCTAACTGGCTATTGTGGGCTCCAGGAGCCGATTTGCTCACCATTCGAGGCATCAAGCGCTCCTTGAAAAAACGTTGTTGGCGTGATACATGGGCTCGGTCAGTTTTGCCGCAATCTGAAATTCTATGACGTGCGTCATTAGTGGTAGCAACTCGTCGGCGTCCGGTATGGGAGACTAGAGGTGTGGATAAAGTTGATGGCAGACCGTTGACAGGGCTTAGCCAATTGATCTTTTCGAATATTCCTGTGCTAAAAGCCCGTCTTGCTCGAGATCTTACAGCAGTGATGACACTTGTTTCTGCTTGGGTACCTCCGAGTCCACTCTTGAAAAGCGTAGGTGTACACTGAGAGTGGGGTCGTGCATACGTCGGGACTGATGCAGATGGCGCCGAAGGCTGATATTCAGCGCTGCGAGCGCGCCTCCCTGTGTGGCTTGACCTACTTTGGCCTTGTTTATGCAAGTCAATGGACGTTTCGGAAGAATTGCATTCAGTTATGGGGGAATTAGGGTCTTGCTGGGAAGGAAGTAGTTGCGTTAAGCTTATCGAGGCCGAGGACCTCCTGGTCGGCACGTGATTGTGTTGGGAATGGACTGGTGAAGAGTAATGCAGTGAACTGAAAGTGAGTTGTCGTGAAGATCGCAAACTTCCTCGCTTAGCGATTCGTAGTGGTTTTGGTGTCACTTCTGGGTCCCCAAATCCGCCATCTTTACTAACCTGTCTAGGCAGAGTATAAGAAACAGACATTCTCGAATGAGGAATGACCTGTCAGTCCAACGATTTACACAGCAAACTGCAAATGGGTCTCGCGTCTTTAATAAACCTGCACTTAGCAATTTCTCACGTCGAGGGCTCGGAACGCACTCTCTCGGTCAGACTCTTAAATCGATTGGTGATGGATCGGACCTCGCCCTCTTTCGGCCACGATTCAAGGAGGGGTTCGGGTCTTGCTTCCAAAATGCCTTGCACTTGATGTACAGAGCCGGTCCCCAGGTGATGCACTTGATCGCGAGTACTACCACCAAGACCACTATTACGAGAGGAATAATAACCAGCGTAGCGATAGGAGCCGTCTCCCATGTGTCGGGGTCGATGCCCTTCATGAGAGTGTAAATACGTGTAGAGACGAACGCTGCACCTAATACTGTTGTACGAATTCTCTGCTTTCGGATGTCTGCTAAGCTGTTGAGAAAAGAAAACGTCGTGGCGCATAGGGAAGGATACATCCTCAAGGCAATCTTGAGCAGGAGCGATCTACTATGCTGAGCTGGTAGAGTGGCACTTGCCCAAGATGGCAAGCTCATTGCGGACCGCTAATAGAAAGAAGAAGACTCCAAGACTCAACACCAGTTCCAGAAGGTATCATCCTGGGCGAGCAATCACTTCTACCACCTACATAGTTCCGATAGAATCAGCTATCCCCTTCTTGACTTCTCCAAGCAAGTCATCATCAATATCAACGAAGCGTATCTGAACGATAGTATTAGCGGTCTCGTTCCAGCTATAGACATGGGAGCTAACCAGATGATCTCCACCTGTAACGCCACCATACAAGGTAGACTCAGCGATGCTTGCATCTATCCCCTTGCGTACCCTCATTTCCCAAACACCATCCCAGCTCCATTCATCCTGCTGCTTCATCCCAGCTTCAAGGTTAAGCGTACTCGCGTCTGGATTGTTACTCCTCCTGTAAGCTCGCCAGGCTTTCCAAGCTCCTGAGTTGCCCGCAGCCTCCAATGGTAGTGTGTCCAGCGCACCTTCGTCATCAAACGAACGTTTCAGATACTGCAACACTCCAATAATGCTGATGGGCTGTAGCTGCGATCCAAGGGTTTGCGGTACAGATCGAGAAGGCCGGATTAAAGGAGAGCGGATGCCTTGTGACGAGCCTCTCGAGGACAGATCCTCTGGTGGAGGAACCATATATGCGTCCTCTCCGAATTTCCGAGTCTCGTCATGGGTACTACTCACGTTTCTTGAGGACTCCGTGGAAGAAGTAGCGCTCTTGTGTGCGCGTCCAAACCAATGTGGGAACCCATGTCGTAGACTAAAGCCTCCGGGGGGTAGGCGTTCTTCATCCGTAGCACTAACGGTATCCGAGTTCGAAGAACCGGTCGTATAGGTGTAGGTCGTCAATGGGGCAACCAGAGGGTGGAAGATGTCACTGATAAAAGTGATAGAGGGAGGCAAGGTGGGGTAATCCGTAGGGAAAGAGATGTGGAATCGCAGTATAGCTGGAGCGTAGGGTCCTATCAAATTATCAGTATCTCAGTTGGAGCCTCAAGACTACTAAGCATAATGATACCGTACCTTTACGGACGAAGAGAACCCCAGACCATTGTGCCGGGCTTCCAGGCTTTAGGCTGAGATAGATACCCTCCGGACATGTCTCCTTTAGACTTGCGCTTTGGGGACGGCTCGCGTTAGCTGAGTATTGACAATAGAGATATGCTCGTGAATGGTGGCTTACTATTCAAGAAGCGTATATTGCTGAGTACTGTGATGCCATGGGCGGGAACGTGGTGAATTCATGACATCGCTGGTGGGTAGGTAAGGCCTCGGAAAATCCTCGTACTAGAATAGTCTCATTTCTAACAGACCAATACTTAACACAGCTGCTCTACCACCAAGCACCTAAAATCCAGCTTTAAGCCGCCACGCCAGCAGTTGAATTTCCATGTTTTAAGCCGCATCGGTGTGATGGTCAGGTGAGGGTTCGGTGGCTCGACAAGAACCCAAATCCTTCGAATGACTCGCGTGCATGGGAGCTTTCTCTCTTCTCTCTATTTCTACCTCGAGACATCTCCTCTTCCCTTCGGTAGACATGCAAGACACTGCAGCAGAGGGGTTTCCAAACGTCATCATTCCACTGGTCCACCAATACACGACACAGTCTCTGAAGATCATCCTCTATCTTCCCATTTAAACCCTCTACCCACGGACTACGGCCGAACTCTATTTGCAGACAAAGCCACCTTAACACTCTCAGCCGGCTCTGGGGGTCACGGCTGTATCTCGTTTTTGCGTGAGAAATACATCGATGCTGGGCCAGCCAACGGTGGCGACGGTGGCAGCGGAGGGAGCATCTACATTCAAGCAGTACGGGGAGAGACCAGTCTACACAAGCTAGCAAAGCGGTCATTACACCGGGCTGGGAGGGGTCAGAATGGTCAAGGTAAGGGTAAAGGTGGAGCGAGGGGAGAGGATGTACTGGTGCAAGTTCCGGTAGGAACAGTCGTGAGAGAAGTCAGCCGGCATGATCCTGTGGCCGAGGAAGAGGAAAATCGCAGAATTGAGGCAGGGGCCGAAGAGAAAATTGATGAGGAAACAAAGGGTACCTGGCGGAGAGATAAATGGATATTGTATCCTTCAGCTCCAATGTCAGAATATGCGACTGCAGAATTTCCGCCGCTGCCTAGATTGAGGAAGTCCAACTTGGCTATTGCTCAACCTAAAGCACCAATATCACTGGACCTATCAGAGCCCATGGAAAGGCCAATGCTGCTTGTGGCTGGGGCTGTGGGTGGCCTAGGGAACCCGCATTTTGTGAGTATGACGAACCGACGTCCCAAATTTGCTACAAAGGGCGAAGCTGGAGCCTCAGTTACAGTAGAGCTCGAGCTCAAGCTTCTTGCAGACGTAGGTTTCGTGGGTATGCCCAATGCTGGGAAAAGCACACTGCTACGTGCGCTGAGTAGAAGCAAGGCTCGGGTTGGTGATTGGGCTTTCACAACGCTACAGCCGAATATTGGGACCATGGTGCTAGACAACAATCACGGTAGACCTCAAGTTCAGGCGTATAAAGCGAGTGGAGAACCGAGGACACAAATATCGATCGCTGACATACCTGGATTGATAAAGGACGCACACAAGGATAAGGGGCTTGGGCTTGGATTCCTGCGTCATATCGAGCGTGCACACGTACTTGCATTTGTCGTTGATCTCAGCGCTGGGAACGCTGTAAAATCATTGAAGGCCCTTTGGAACGAGCTAGGCCAATTTGAGACTCTACAAAGTATGAAGACGAATATGGAGACCGAGAAAAGGGTCGTCGTAGACTGGAAACCACTCGGGAGTTCGACACCATCTGCATCTGCTCATGATAAAGCCATAGCAGGACAGAATGAACATATTGAAGTCGGATACTCAAGATCAGGCTCATTGCCAGCATTGCCAATGGCGCCAATATCCACAAAACCTTGGTTTGTGGTAGCCACGAAGGCTGATATCGATGAAACCAAAGAGAATTTTGCAGAGCTCCAAGCTTATCTCAACACTTTAATGAATGGGGCGGTAGACCATCCAAGTAAGAGAAAGAACGCGTGGAAAGGTCCGTTGGCTGCAATACCGGTCAGCGCCATTCGTGGTGAAGGCGTGGAGCGCATACCTGAATGGACTGTCGGACTTCTGGACAGTTGAAGTGTAGTGCCTCGACGAATCGCAAACAAGTCTTACATAGCACAAGGCCTTCCACAGTATAACATTCAACTGACGAAATTAAGGTCTTGCTCATGTGGGGTACAAAGTCGTTTGCTCCTTACAATGTCAAAACGGGCCAACTCTGTGGAAGCCATCACCGGAGAAATGACCAAGAGAAGAGAAGGCACGTTCCGTTGTTTTAATTCGTTAGCTACCACGGCCCTCGCAAACAATCACGTATAGCATCAATAGCCAGAGCATCTAATTCGTTAATATCATTATCAGACATTATTGACATAGCCCACCTCGCCTCATAGTCCGCTAAATTTGTCAGTCCCATCATGGGTGGCACTGTGTCTGTCCCGACCGAAAACAGTTGGTGCAGATGGGACGTGGTGTTTTCTGCGATGAAGAGCATTGGCAGGACTAATGTGTACGTCACTTGGGGGGGGGTGCTGGCAGCGATGTGGGGTTCAATGAAGATTGAAGACTTTCAAACGTTGACTGGGGTGGCGTGGTGCGACGTAGAGGCTGGTGTTATGGAGCCAGACGAGTTGAACGCCAGAGCGCAGCGGACATCTCATGCAGGCGAAGACGCTCAATCCCCAGATGAAAATGCAGAACGACCGAGCCCGAGGTCTAGGCATACTCGACGCTATCGGAGGGATGCTCTGTCCATAGACCCGAAGACTTGTATTCGCTGGGTTATCTCTGTTTTCGAGAAAGAATTCTGTAAGACGTTTGCAGACAGATTAGAGAAGGGATGGAACCTGAAAGAGATGGACGAGCCTCTTTTGGAACTGCTCGAACCCCGAAAGGCCATGGAGGAACTCGCGATTGATTTTTACTACCTAATGATACAAAAGCCAACATGTGGGGCCGCTACTATGATCAGAAAAGCCACCGAAACGGAGAAACAATCCTGGGCACTCAATAGCGCTGAAGAATGTCAGGTCTTCCAGCAACGTCAGAGGGCGGAGAAAGTCTTGCGGCGCAAGAAAGTCCACAAAGGCAAGAGACTCTCAAGTGACAAGTACCGCAAGGAGGGCGTCAGCGTACCAGATGATGGCACCAATCCGGGATCCGGTCCTGCTGAAGCTGGTCCGTGATGCACATTCATGCTGGCTTTGCGGCAGACGAAATGACCGAGGCATCCAATTTGGCCGTCCTCGATGTCTTCTGACTCTCAACCATCCCCGTGTATATGTAAATAGAATTCAAGAAGTAGGAGATAAAATTGGCCGGTGGTCTTCATTGGATATTACTTGTGTAGCGTACTAGTATCGACTGAATGATTTGGGCTCGCCGGACCAGATGCCAGGTTAGAGGCCAGGTTAGAGGCTGCATGTTATACGCTTTGCCCGGAATCGTGAGCGTACTCTGTAGTTTTTGCCGGCGGAATGGGGCTTGAAACCCAAGATTGTGGATCTTCCACAAGAGCTAAAGCTCTCCATATCAATCTCAAGATATTCGTTTCAGTGTGTAATATCAAACCCTCCTGCCCGGATACCTTGGCTCTATTGGCCTTGAAGCATTGATTGCATTCCCCTGCAGCTCCACTACCGGAGCTGCAAGGTGCACCCATCACAAATCCTTTAGGTAGTCCAAATAAATACCCTCGATTCCAACAGCCAGCTAGACCCAAAAACTCTGACCGTTTCCCATTCCCATAACATTCTTACCTACGCCGAGCATAATTGGTGCGTAGTGATTGGGTACTTGCAGTATCCTCAACCTAAATCCCTACCTATCCAAGTTTGAGAGACATGAAGTTTACCAAAATATACCTAGAATAACGCACAATCAGCTATCAGACCCAGGTTAATGATACTTCTTCTCCTCTATACAAACAGAAACGCTGACCCTCTGCTGCTCAAATAGAAATAGGAACCGCTAGTATTAGCAATTTCATCCGGAGATGAATGGGATTCGAGTGTCGGCTGTCGTTGTGGATTTTCATCAGGTGCTTTGTCTCTACCTTAGGTTGTAACGAGAAACGGGCAGATAATGCGTGTGTGTAGAATGGGGCGAAGGGACGTTTTAGTGATATAGAGCGCCTTTTAGACGTTTTGCGGTGGTGATGGGGGACGTTTCTTGAGGGTAACGAAACTATTCTTTTGCGTTCGAAACGTAAGCTGACTTCCACTATAAGGAGAATGACTAGTGGTGGAAGATGGAAGGTTGCATGTGTGACATATCATGCATTGATCAATAGAAACAAACAGATCTCGCATGTTTGTACTTGGTGTATCTCCCGATGTATACCATAACAGTCGTAGGACCACTGTTGCAAACACCGTCCAGTCCTCCTATCTATTCAGCCGAAATAAATACTTTGCATACTGACGCTTTCGCAATAAGCTCATAACAATCTCATATCCATCGCCCACCAACGCCTCGCGCTTTGGATATCGTAACATTTAAAAAGGACATACAAAACAATAGACAAACGGTCTACTACGGAACAATTACAATTAAACAATGGAAGTGATTAGGACAGCAACCCGCCTACATCCTGCAGAGCGCGTGGTACACGCTGTGGTTGCGGACGAGGCACAGAGGGTGCTGTAGCGCTGCTAGGAGGCGTGGTCTGTAACGCCTCTATAAGGTCTGCGGTTTGAGTGCTTAGTGTTGGGCGATGGGAATTCGTGGGAGGAGCCGCTGGCGACAGTAAGCCACCGATGTCCTGCAGTAAGGCATGACTGCCTCTTCTTGCATCGGTGACTGAGCCCCGAGATGGGGGAGGAAGATGATTCGGTGAGGGGGGAATGTTTTGATGAGGTTGTGGGACGGCTGTTGACTGCCTTCGCGGAGAGTCTGTCGCTCCTAGCAGGCCACCAACATCGAAGAATGACATTCCCCGAGGTGTAGTTGGCAATTCGGAAGTTGGACTTGGTTGTAGATCGCGAATTGGTACTGAAGACTTAAGATCCGTTCCCTCAGTATCCACTGATGCCCTGTTAGGGAAGGCCCAATTCCTATCTACTGCGTCTCCAGATACTCCTCTGGCTGTCGATCCGTTTGGTAGAGCGATAGGTGCCGGTCGTGGGACACCTGCTTGTTTCTCAACCAGCTCAGGGTCCAGTCTCATGCCAATATCCCCAACGAGATCCGCATCACTGCCCCAGTTCCTGGTCGTGAGTGCGCGGCGGGGTACAGTAGTTGACCGATCCAAGCTACTGTGCCCACCCGTGCTACCAAACCGGAAACGCTGTTTCTTCGTACCACGGTCGCGAACAAAAGAGCCCAGAACCAGTGCATTGGCCACTGCGGCTGCAGCGAGGATTTCAAGCGAGGCTAGGAGAGAGCGAAATCGTTGGTCTGAATGCCGGACTATGACACCTTCTACACGGTATATGGTTATGCCAACCAAGATGAGTGAGAGTGCAAACAGAAGGACAAGGGAGATTTTCCTGGTATCCATTAGTTAAAATCAGGCTTAGTCCAGGACCTGAGCGCTCACCTTTGCGGAGGCATGGTGGATTTGAGGACGATGGGTATGGGAAAGCCAACAATTAGTAGGTCCGTAATCACATCGCTTGTTCCCATAGTAAAGAGCTGAGCCTTTCCTTGCCGACATTTGGCTCCAGGATCGGGTACTACTTGCCAGTAGTGATCGAAAGGCTGACATTCCGCAAGAGTCGCAACGACAACTGCAACGAACGTTACGACAAGGAACCACCGAATGAATTGTAGACCTCGCTCATAAGACGTTTTCCATACTTGGCTTGTAAGACGTTTGAGGAATTCGGATATGGTGAATTTGGCAATCCAGAGGCTACGCGTACATTTAGTCTTAGCCGCCTCAATTATCGAGAACTTCTACTCACAACATCGCATACATGATCCTCGAGGCCAGAACAAGCCGACTGCCAATCTCACGATGACTGATATCCACCGAAGTCAGGCCTGCTGTAGTCGTATTGTTGGTGCCCCAGAGCAAGACCAGATGTACAAGGCCCATTCTCAGTAGCAGCGGTATCAGGCTCAAAGCCATTATTTTGTCTTCCTTGAACAGCATTTCCGTGCGAACATATCGCCCAGCTAATCGCACCAAGATGATTGCAACGGCGAACCCAGTACACCACCATGAGACAAGAAGTGTAGGATTGTCTTGCACCTTATCCTTCGGAGGAGGCGGACTCGAGTACAAGTCGCGCGGGACTATCATTGTCGATGTACAAGGACGCCCACCAGCCTCCGAAGAGGGGTGAGCGTGGTTTTGAGAGGTGAGCACAGATTACGGAGCCATTGATTATCAGGCTGCTGTCGGGTTTGGCCGTTGCGCAGGCGAGGACTCGAGAGAAGCTCGGACCATGTCCTCGAGTCTATCTCCGGAAACTGAGCCGAGGTCAAACCCGAACAATGCGATTCTTCTTTGATGCGATAAGCACCACTGAGCGGTATGTCGGATTCTAAGGTCGAAATCAATGACTGCGAATGTCTACAGATGATGGAGAGAGAGGTGCGAGAAATATCCGGGTGGAATAAGCAGGAAGAACACGAAGACATGTCCAGCCAGATGTGGGCAACACCGACAACCTAGGCCTTATGAAGCCGCGAGATAAGTGCCACTGGGGCTAATCGGCCGTAGGTCATGCCCCCATTTGCGGGCTGAGTTGGCGGTGGCATTTAACGGTGCCGCAGTAGACGAGGCGACTATACCTGAGAGAGCCTTACGATAGGCTCTACTCGGCGTCTACTCGGGGGGCCAATTGATGTCCCAAGTCTTGCGTCCCTGCTTGGGGGGGACTTCAACAGCTAGTACAGTAGACTATATCACTTCCATCCATGTCTCAATCCACGCCGTTAAATATCACACTCATAGGTGCAGGCACCATTGGCCTCTCGTTCGCGGCTCTTCACCTTGATCATGCATTCAAAACCGGGTCCAATCCTCTCCACTTGACTATCTTCGACACCCGTCCAGACATAGAAACCTACGTCACCCAGACTTTGCCCACCTATATTCCCTTCTCTTTCAAGAAGCTTCCAGGTCATAGCCCAACAAGCTACTCAGTTCACATCGACCACAATGACTCTGCCCACACAATCACCTTCAACGGCGACCTCAAATCCGCGGTCTCATCAGCCTCCATAATCCAAGAACAGGGTCCGGAATCCCCCTCCTTCAAAATCGCCATATGGCCAGAAATCGAGTCCCACTGCCCCTCTGATACCCTTCTCTGGAGCTCCACCTCCGGCATCCCCGCCTCAACCCAATGTGTCAATATGAGAGACCCCTCCCGCCTGGTTGTCGTCCACCCCTATAATCCTCCCCACATAATGCCACTGCTCGAAATTGTGCCCTCGCCCGCCACCGACCCTCGTGTGGTAGACCGGACCCTGGATTTCTGGAAAAATAAAGATAGAACTCCTATCGTTCTTAAAAAGGAAACGAAAGGCTTCGTCGCAAACCGCCTAGCTTTCGCTTTATTGCGCGAAGCTATTCACCTCGTGAAACAAGGTGTCGCAACAGTCAAGGATATTGACGATCTGATGACTAGTAGCATGGGACCGCGGTGGGCTGTGGCTGGTATTTTCAAAAGTTATCATGCCGGTGGCGGGCCGGGGGGTTTGGAAGGCTTCTTTAAGAATATTGGGGGGACGGTGCAGGCTTGTTGGGACGATGGGGGAAGCGTGAACGTTGGGGAGGGTTGGGAAGATGATATTTTCAGGCAGACGAGGCAGATTTATGGGCAGGTGGATCTGAGCGAAAGGGATACGTTAACAAGGAGGGTTTTGGAGGCTGTGAGACGGGATTAGGAGGCTTTTTACGCATTCTGGCATGCTGTCCCCTTTTTCTAGCTACGGCTGAGGGAGGGCTATCACATCTCGGTGGAGCCCATGATCGGAATCAAATCAATGCTTAGGTACGGCCTCGACGTGGGTCGGGAAATCCTGACACAACGTCCATCTGTATATTTCCTCTACAAAGGAGACTCGAACAGACGCCTAATTGGATTACTGAAACAAAGCCTCTGGACTGTTGGTTGAAATGATTACCGGGCTGCTCAGGCCTCGATGTATTACGTTTGGACACATGCAAGATATGCCTACCGAAGCCTATCAAACTCCAATACAATCCACGAAATAAAAGCGTCATTCGTTAAATCATGGCATAGGTTATTGGCAAGAAATTTGGCTTCATACTAACACAATACGCTCGAGACCATATGTCCACTCCTCTAGATATTACCGCCTTTCCCAGCTAGAATTCAGAAATGTCTATGTTCATACATGTGTAAACCCAACCCAATCCCTTCGCTTGGTTTAAGACGCGAACATATGAGGCACCAGCTTTTCAATTCCATCACAACCATAACAGTCGGAAGCGTTTGCATTGTAGCAACGAGGCCGGGACCCGAAAGAGTTTGTGAGAGCCAATGCCCCTCCTCAATTAGAAGATATCGATGGAGGTGCGTGCGTAGTATCATCGATATTGAATTGATTTAAATGGAAGAAGGACAAGGTCAGTGTGTAGAAGAGAAATACATTTGCGCTCAACAAAGTGATGTCTGTGCTTTACATCACAGTGGTAGGCTATGTTAGGCGCTTGACCACTTCATCAATGTTGCTGCGGATACAGGGGTCATTGAAGATGGCATCGAAAGCCGTATTTGGCGCATTAGAGTCATTCCGGACAGTGCCCGGGGGAGCGTTGGCGGGAGCAAGACGGTAGTATAGCTGCGAACCTGAAGGGTAGAACCCGTCTAGTTTTGACTTGATGTCTTGCTCCATCTCCTTCTCTCGCTCCTTCAATCTGGCGTCGCGTGAGCTACCCTTGATAGATCCAACAGTGCTTGTTCGACCAGTTGAGCCTTTCTTCTTGGTATCTGGAATAGGGGTCGAGGTCAAGTCCTGCTTCTCGGTGTTGTCCGGAAGTTCCAACAGAACTTTGTTGTCATCCTGCTTGGCATCATCCGGCGGTACAATAGAGCCTGACACCTTGTTGCTTGACTCCTCATGGCTCATTCCACTTGGCTCGATAGACATCGCTGTAAGGTATGCAGTTGTATCCAGCCCCCATGAAAATCTTCTTGCCATTTGTTTTACATCTTCGTCATTAGGAAGTCCAGGTCCGATGTTGACGACAACAGACAATTGCATGTCGGTACCGTAGATAGCCCACATCTCATCCAAAGCAATTTCAGTAATGTTGTGAGGCTTTGGGAACTCTGTATCTCTGAATTTGACCTGGCCGCTAGACTCCATTTGCTCTTTCCAATCAGGAGTGAAGTATTTCGAGGCTCCAGTTACTCCGAAAGCGCTGGGTATCTTGAATTTGCTAGGATTCGCAGGACCCTCGCGCAGCCGCTCTGGAATCTTAGCTGAGTTGGGAACCTCGTATGACCTGAAGATGTTGTAACCTTTTGAGTCTGATTTTGAAGCTGCGATAATCACATGACGAGTACGTGCTCGTTCGGGGTTGGGCTCGAAGAGGTATTCGCCTCTGCCTTAGAGCTTCGTCAGCTTATCAACCTGCTCCACAAGACGCTGCGTGTCAAAATAGCAGTGCTGAAGTATTCGTATACGAAGCTCCTTTGATTTCGACCGCGGCGCAATGCGCTCGACTATCTTGTACCATTCACACAGGCACGGACTGATATCCATGCGGAAGCGGCCGAGGAGAATGGCCAGCCAGCCGCCAGCACCAATCCCAGCAATGGTATCAGACACATCTGGTCGTGGTTTTCGGCCCCCATTCTGTTTACCAATAGCTTCCAAAACTGCGTTCAGGATCAGAAGAGTTGAGACGCCTTGCAGTCCTGCACCGTCGATAGTTAGAATTCTCATGGGCTGTGGCCGCTCCATTCGTTCGGATACGGGTTATATGCTGTAATTCGAGTGACTTTGAAAGGACCAGGGTCAAATGTTCACAAGGAAGATCGAATCGAAGGTGAACACTAAGAAGGCTTTGTTTGCTGCAAAAGTGGACAAACGGCAGATTTAAGGACACCCATCGTTTTAGGCACCAAGATTATGGTGTGTTACACAACCCTCTCTTTGGCGCCCGCAGTGAATGTGACATGGTAATTAAGCCCTGAAGTGTGCCCCTTGTCCAGGCCAATTATCTTAGCAAGAACATTCATTCTCCTGCAACACTTCATACCATCTGCCCAGAGAGAATCAAACGAGGCTAGTGCATTATAGTCTTCGCCATTTGCAAGCTAGCTACTCTCTGAAGGTAAATGATGAGCTTAGACTACGAGACATGATTGAGTAGACAAGGAGATTTTGCCTACTGCTAAGATGGATATTACACCGCTTTATAGTGGACATTCGCGGCTTAGGCTACCTTGTTTTGGCAGACTCGTTTGAAGGGCACAAGCTTTGCGTGCGAGCCGCGCCACAGTTCACAAATCAAAATCAAGTGTGACATTGGTGCCTCCTGGCTGACTCCTTGACTGCATCTTCAGGCTCCAGTAGCGACGGTGGTACGCTGAAATCCTGTTCGGACGAGGGAGTTTTGTAGGTGTCTTTGGATTTGTTCCCGGGCAATACATGTAGCTGCATGTCCCAGATTTTGAGATTGGAGAAGGGGTCAGATTCATAAAAGGGCTACCTAATTTTCGCTTTGGATTCGGATAGGTAGCTCAGCCCAACAATAACCTTACCTACCTAGGTAAGGTACTTTAGGATTTAGGCGCAAAGGATAGATCTGGGCCATACCGTCGCTAAGACGTTCTTCCCCGCAAAACAGCAATGACACGACCAGTCCTTATAACTAAAGAGGCTCGTTAAGGGKATATAGCTCCTCTCAATTGGTAAATCACCTTCCTTGCCTTACTTCCATGCCTGTTGGAAGGGACTCGGGGTTCTTTGCTGATCTGCATCATGCCTTTCAAGTCTAGACAGCCCGATATCAAACTACCCAGGAATATCAGCATCTGGGATTGGCTTTTCGACTCCCCATCCTCTGTCCTGAACAAGAATTCGAGCTCTACACTCGGTGGCTATTGTAATGCTCTTACAGGCGAACGCCTCGACTATGCCGCGGTTAAGGAGGTTACCTCCTACCTCTCGACGGCCCTGGTCAAGAATTATGGGCTGAGAGAAGGAGGAACGGTGGCTCTTTTCAGCCCTAATAATATCTGGTATCCTGTCGCAATGGTACCCAATTACTAGACCATTACCCCGGGAAGAGGTGGCTGACTATACTTATCATATAGTTAGGGACTCTACGAGCTGGTACGCACAAAGAATCTGTGTTTAGGGGTGGAATGGAGCAGTCACTGATAGTGGCCCAAACATCTAGGTGGAATCGTCTCTGGTGCCTCCCCTGCTTATAATGTCGAAGAAATGACATATGCCCTTCAAAAAGCCGGTGCCAAATACCTCATGACTGTTCCTACCTCAATGGGCATTGCCGCAGCAGCCGCGAAGAATGCTGGTATCCCAAAAGAACGAGTCTTCCTTCTAGAGGGCGAATTGGACGGCTTCACAACCATGAAGCAACTCTTAGACATTGGGAAGTCATATGGAGACGTTGGGCAGGTCCCGAGCTTCAAGATTCCCAAGGGAAAGAAGAACAAGGATATGTGCGCTTTCTTGAGCTTCAGCTCAGGCACGACCGGATTACCCAAAGCTGTCATGATATCCCACCAGAACGTCATTGCGCAGGTCTTGCAGGTACAACTGATCACACCTCCTGATCTGCGAAAGATACTGGCTGTACTTCCTGTCTTCCACAGTGAGAACTCACAACGTCAAGCACGATTCTACCGCAGCTGATTCATGGTTCCAGTCACTGGACTAGTCCACGCTCTACATCTTCCCGTCACTATTAACGCTGATGTCTACATGCTGCCGGCCTTTAACATGAAAGATCTTCTGGATACTGTTGTAAAATACCAACTCAAAGAGCTGCTAATTGTACCTCCCATTCTTATTAGGCTAGTACGAGATCCCTTGGTTGATAAATATGACCTCTCCTGTCTTCGCCGCTTTTCTACAGGGGCAGCACCCATATCTGAGGAGATCCTACACCTTCTGGAGAAGAAGTTTCCGCAGACCAAGTTCAAGCAGGGTAAGAAGCCAAGTTCACGGTCCATTGATTTTATGTTGATCAAATCGAACAGCTTACGGCATGACTGAATCGTGCTCTTGCATTACAGCAAGCCCACCGGACAAGTACGAGTATAAGTATGGCCACACAGTCGGGACCATCTGCGCCAGTACGGAGATCAAAGTTATTGATTTAGATGGAAAAGAGCTTGGTCTTAACGAGCCTGGAGAGGTATGCTGTGATTAAACCGATAATATATTTCCTGGTATGATTTATTAATATTATAGATACTTACGAGAGGGCCACAAATTACCATGGGCTACCTCAACAATCCTAAAGCTACTGCGGATACATTCGACAGGGATGGCTGGCTGCATACCGGCGATCAGGGGTTCATTGATGAAGAAGTCATGCTTACTATTACCGACCGGATCAAAGAGATGATCAAAGTGAAAGGTATCGGCGTTGCGCCAGCTGAGCTTGAAGATCTTTTGCTCGGCCACCCTAAGGTTGAGGACGTCGCTGTAATGGGTGTGAAGGATGACTATTCGGGTGAATTACCCAAAGCGTATGTGGTGCTGAAGGACGGTGAGAAAGGTAGCCGACAAATAGAAGAAGAGCTGAAGCAGTACGTCAAGGAGAGGAAGGTGAGGCACAAGCACATTGATGGCGGAATTGAATTCGTACCGGGAATTCCAAAGAGTGCATCTGGAAAGATCCTAAGAAGAGTACTTAGAGATCAGTCGAATAAAACAGATAAGGATACAGGAGTCAAACATGAGGTCAAAGAGAAGGCAAAGTTGTGAGGAGGTTCCAGAGAAAGGTGAATTCGCATGTTAACAGATGATCTGTCAGTCTGGGACGTGTTCCTGTAGACCGGAAGCTGAAAGGCGACGCTTTCCTGGAGGATGGCGCAAAGATTTCAGGCCTAAGACATCTAAAGTAGTAAAAGCGGTAGCTTTCATCAATTGGGCAATGATAATCGGGGCTACATCCGGTGTCTAACACCCTAAGCACAACAAAACCTATCAATGGCAATATGAAGCATGGAGGATAGCATTGTTTTACATGTGCCATCACCAGAACGCCTCGCCTTTCCAATTATCTCAGCAAGTCCTTGGCCGTAACGATCATTCTCAGTCTCTTCATATCGCCCACCGATAGCTAGCATACCGTCCAGCTGTTTCACTCTTTCGGATGATTTTCACAACCTGCCCTCTCCTTAATCCCAGATACTTCGCCACCGGATCTGCCGTCTGGATCCTAGGCAATTGACTCTCTTTCAACCGATATCGCTCCAATAATTTCTTTTTCTCTTCTGCGCTCAATGGTATATGCTTAGGCACGAGCTCATGATGCGTGATGTTGACCAACAGATCCTGCTCTTGAAATGTCTCGATGGTAGCTTCATGGGATACAGATGGAATGAGCTTTAGAGCTGTTGGGGTCACCGGGGCTTGTGTGACTAAGATGCCAGTGTAGAATTTATGATCAGTGATGTGGTGTACAAAGAGCCGCATTGGCTTTACGCCGATGCCAGCTGTTTCGGTAGAGAACTCGATCCAGATGGTGCCGATTTGGGGAACAGGATTTGGATTTGAGGCGGTAGGAAGGGGCGTGTATTTCTTTAGCATATCATTTGTAGGTTTGAAGGATGTGGTCATCTTCTTGCGGCTGTACAACAGTTGTGTTAACAGTATCAAACCTGTACAAGCGTATGGGCAGGCCTACTCAGGGGCTCCGCTGGCGTCGGCGAAACGGTCACGAAACGTATCAAGCGATATTCGTACTTCGTCTTCTGATAATTCGTAGCCCTACCAATGCAAATTAAGCAGGTGGACAGGCAGGCCGAGAATTAAGCACCTACTCTGTCCTGACACATTTCATGTATCGTTCGCCAAGCACGCCATAGCCGTACCAGTTCTCTCTCCGCATCTGCAGCTAGCTTTGCTCTTTCCTGGTCTATAGAGTCCATGATGCTGGAGTGTGAATTATTGGGGATCTAGAGCCGTTTTTCTTCAAAATTGGCCAATGAAGCCGCACCTAGCCGCTTTGGGCTTAGAAGAGCTCACCTGTCAAGCGGACATACCTATCAAGCGGACAGCCCTATAGGGCTCGACCTAAAGCTGGCAAAATTGCCCCCGAAGATGGCCTGAAGCTAGGACGCCCGGGGACCGTTCCGGCGACCGTCACGAGGGGCTCTTTGGGGGCTCTTTTAGGGCCCGCTTCAGCAGCTCTAGGTCCAGCCCCGTAGGGCTGGACGCTTGATAGGTGAGCTCTTCTAGCTCATGGAGCAGATATCGGCCTTTGGTACCTCAAAATCCGGGTCTGCATCGAGCTCAAGCCAGGTTCTTTAATCAAAGGTCCCGCCCACCAGACCCTGCACCAACAATTATGCTAGAGGGTCTTCACAAGCGCTTTTATCGGTAGCTCAGGATGGGCAATCATCGCTGTTGGGGCATCAGAGCAGGCTGCCGGCATGTCTTACAAGCGGCCTCCGACCATAGGCTCGCTGTTATGGGACCTGTTGATCAGGCAGAAGCTGGCACGACCCCCCGCAGCTGTTGCCTGAAACACATGGATGTCGCTAAAAGTAAGAGACTTGCCAGGTAGAACAAATGTAGACATGGCGAGTCATGCTAAAACAGTATAAAAGGTCTTTACCTTCTCGATTCTGAAGCCCATTCCAGACTTTGATTCATCAGAGTCTGCTATACATCGCTGTTAGAACTCTCAATATTCCCAGAACTGAAGACATTGGTACACTCTGACAATCTATAATGAGAAACGGCGCACTTTGCCAACCCTATAGCATGGACAAAAGCATTGCTGTCAACAGAGCTAGCGCAAATGTCTTTGAGGACTATCAGAAGCACAACTCTGCAACTCAAGCTTCTACCGAGATAGCAATCATTAGCTCACTACGCGGCCGTTACCCGGACTGGGAAGTCACAGTTACGCCGGCCTACCCTACCAGCCTGTTGGCATTCGCTAGGGCTGGTCAAGCCGAAGCCAAACTCGATACCAAGGCTGAGGATTTCTCTGCAAAGCGGATACATTCTCCAAGCAGCGATAGAACCTCGCAAAGCCCGGGTGTCATGAGTGACCTTGTCCTCTTCGGGAAGTATGATTATACCTGGAATGATCAGGCATTCATCGTCTACTCAGCAACATTCCAGCAGAGCCATGGACAGGTCAAGAACCATTATGTCTTACACAAGCGGGGTCATGAGCTCGTTGATGGGCGCTGTAAGGTCACGGATGACCTCATTGCTGCCGCAACGCAGTGGAGCAATAATGTGCACAACGAGGTGCTGGTGTTCGACCAGGAGATGTGGACGAAAAGCACCGAGCTCTTCTCTTCTGTGCAGAGCTCTAGCTGGGACGACGTCATCATGAATGAGGACATGAAGGAAACTCTAGTCAAGGACGTAGAAGGGTTCTTCGATTCTAAAGAGGAATACAAAGAGTTTTTGGTGCCTTGGAAGAGAGGGATCATCTTCCACGGCTTGCCGGGAGTAAGTCAAGGATTTCAAGCCTAATGAACATTCCTCTCGCTTCCCCGTCCTAGCGCCGCGTCCGATTTGGAAAAAGCAATGCTAATTCAGAATCTGTCTAGAACGGCAAGACAATCTCTATCAAGGCACTCATGCACGCTCTTTACATGCGCGAAGAGCCGATTCCCACTCTCTACGTTAAATCGCTGGCTGGCTGTAAGTTCATCTCCCTTTCTCAGATGAATGCTCCAAGACTTTTCTGAACCGCCATATAGGTCATGGCCCCGAGTATGCAATCCGTCAAATCTTTGTCAAAGCAAGACAGTCCACACCTTGCCTCCTTGTCTTTGAGGATCTCGACAGCTTGATTACGGACCGAGTGAAGAGCTTTTTCCTCAACGAAGTTGACGGCTTGGAGTCAAACGAAGGCCTCATGATGCTCGGAAGTACCAACTACCTCGAGAGACTTGACGCCGGTATTTCCAAACGTCCAGGACGGTTTGACCGTAAATATCATTTCGCACTCCCGGCTACAGCCGAACGTGTAAAATACTGTGACTACTGGAGAACCAAGCTTACCAAGAATAACAAGATCGACTACCCACCCAAGCTTTCCGAAGCAATCGCTGAGGTCACCGAAGGCTTTAGTTTTGCGTATCTCAAGGAGACATTCATTACCTCGCTACTTATCATTGTTGGATCTCGCAAGACGGGCAGGGACGTCGATGGTCTCGCAGGAAACTCAGAAGAGGTAGGAGAATTCGATAATCTGCTGCTATGGCGAGTCTTGAGCAAGCAAGTGAATGACTTGCGAGCTGAAATGGAGGATGCTCGAAAGAGCACCGAGGATGCGGCAAAAAACAATGCCGCGAATGGTGCGTCAAATGCTTTTGGCATGCCCATATAAAGTTTGCTATTGACCGCGCATGAAGCAGCTACACCGGTTGTGGGTCGGAGAGTTCGAATGGGCCGGAGAGTTCGAGTGGGCCAACCCCAATGCGCTGATGACGAATAATGATCGCAACAGTGTTCACGAAATGCTGGAGTCTATATTGAAATTTTCAACATCATTTCTACAGTCATCTACAATAGATTGAATACATTCATGACTGCTTCTGCCAATTAGAGTTTGTGGTTTGATACAGAGGCCAGAGCGCGAAGCAGTCCAGATAAATTCAAACAACAATCTCCCAAGCCCTGTGCTCGACACTGCTTGCGTTCTTACACAACACAGAGCAGCTTGCAAGCAACGAAGTGCATAACAAGGTAGGCAGAGATCCTAGAGGAAAACGGTGTACCAATTGTGCATAGATCAAAGATCTTGCATCAGATAGTTGCATCCTCGGATGTGATCGTCTTACTTGAATATCGGTTTCATCGGACGCTGTTACGATTGCAGATTTCAAATTCCTCACATCGTCCTACACTTGTGAATTCGTTCGATTAACTCGAACGGCCGTTTAGAGCGTGACAACTACTGACCTTGAGATATTTCGAATACTGATGTTGAACGCGCGATTCAAAAACATCTACATTCTAGAAAAATCTTTGATTTTCGAATTTTATTTTGTATCCTTTTCAAATACTTCTATGACTACTAAAGTCAAAGATCATTGATTATATTTAAAGATAGCCGTCTTGTGTTGGGTACGGAGGAAGTCGAGGGAACAAGGAGTAAGGAAAGGTATTGATTGATAAGGAAGTATAGTCAGTACGCAACGACAAAGATCGCTACAAGCTACTCAAACAGAACCCAAAAGTCTGACAGTAGGGACATGAATCAACGCATGTTATTGCCAGTGGCTATGAGTCATGCCATTACCGCTTGTCCCGCAAATCAGGACGAATTCAATTGACGTCAGTGATCATCAGGAGCCTGGACAGCCACGAAGAGGACGAGTACTGGCTGCCGTAGCGATGAACAATTCAGTCCGAAAGGCTGTTGTAATGAGTTTCACAAAGAACGCGAATAACGCGATCAGCCCGGACATAAACACGAGAACGCCACAGTAGTGCCTTTGCTCGCTCCTGAGGTAGTACAAAGCCCAGGTACCACCAATGGCCATGATGATCATGATGACCACCGTTAAAAATGTCACAGTGATGTCAATAGCCTTCTCAGGTACGTATTCGAGTTCAGAGTACCCAAAGCGTTTGTCTTAGGGTCGTTAGATTACAGTTGTGTCTCGCCCGAAGGCCTCAATGGGATCCATACTTTGAAGAGGTACAGAAGCCCCCACGTCGATACCCAACGTATCAAGGGGTCAATCCTGGTGATTCTTTCCAATACCCACAAGATCATGTGATCCCCCCCAGCATATATTTCATGCATCGAAGAATGAGGCAGAAATTGTCCTCTGAGGCCAAAGCCTTCCTCAGCGCGGCTTTGATTATATACTTCTCGAGCTCGGCGCCATTCTCTGCACAACCATTTGCTCATGATCAACCCCTTGCTCATGATGGTTGTAAACAGGTTCTCTTTCTCCGGTTCAGAAGGGACCCGAGGGACACCTGCAATCCACTCACTGACTACGTTTTTAGTGCTCTCAGCTGGTGGTTCGAGCTTCAACATTTCCCGATATCGCAAAACGGCTGTCTCTGTATTGTGTGAGCTCGGTCAAGCCTAAATGTATACTTTCATGCGCAAGGTGCTCTTTCAGTGAAGTCTCTATGGCCGCTGCCAACTCCCACCTGGGACGGATCAAGGCGAGCGAGCAAGGACCGCAGCCCAACGAGTTATCACACACGAACTTGGCTTCTTCCGCCGCTTTCTGCTCCAATTCAAATTTTCTACCTGCTGCGTTACTTTCTTCAGACTTGAAAGCCTCGATGACTGCTTCGATACTCATCCGCTTCGCATTGCCACTAGTAGCCGTGCCCTTGTACTCTTTGACAAGCGCTTCTCTTTGGGTTCTCCACCGCGCCAAAGCTGATTTGGGGAGGTTGTGATGACGAATGAGGCTGGAACCTTTGATTATAGCGAAATCTTCCGAGGATCTTGCAGCCCTCGTAATAGGTTCATTATCATTGGTGAAATCAATGTTATCCCTGTCATCCCTGTCATAGGCTTTCTGTATTTTTTCAAGGGCCGCGAGCCGGGCCTCCACGTGAAGATGATTTCTCACCGCGAGCTGGTCAAACCGACGGAAGATTATTGTCGTTTTGGCTCCTTCGCTATAACACTTGCGGTTTGCGGAAACCCCTCGAGTAGCTCTTTTCGTTCTCTGCGAGACTCCATGCCTGGCTCCAGATTTTCGAGCCTTAGCGCGGAGAGAGGCATACCTTCTCTACGCGACTCCATGCCTGGCTGTAGGTTTCCGGAGTCCAGCGGGCTGATGGGCACACTCTCTGTCATTTTGACTAAAGCTGGTGCAGAGTAATCGCCTCCTTGCTTCCTATCTATCATCGATATTCACCAGTGAGGCTAAAGAAGGCAATCACGGAAACAGAACTTAGGCTTCTTCATAACCCTAGAACATAAGCTACATCCTAATGTAATTTACCTTACTTGTTCTTATATATATGTAAATAGATTTAATTAATTACCTATATTATAATATTAATATATTAATAATAACTATAAATAATTATAATGATAAATATATATATATTTACGTCGGCAAATCCAAAACAGCTTTTTTTTTTTGGCCCTAGGGAGCCCAGGGCTAGCCCGGGGCCAAGTCGGGGCCAAAAGGGCCAAAATGGAAGGCCTGGGGCCCCCAGGGCTCCCAGAGCCAACGCCCTTCGCCTGGGGCCGGTGGGGCCGGTTTTGGATTTGCCGACGTATAGGAAAATTATATTATATTATTATATATATTTAAAATACTTTTAAATTATTATTAAAGTTATTTATAGAATATATATTAAAACTTTTAAGATTAATTTTTATTATTCTTCATTTCTAAGTAGTAGTATTCTTAAGAATTAATGATAAAATTGATTTAAAACGCTTTGTACTAGTAACGTCAGTACAAAATCCTTCTATTTTCCTAATTTTACTCCTATCGAGTGAGAGAAATCTACCGACAAAAAATCTTAGGCCAGCCGCGCTATCGTCACTACATCTACAAAAGTTTTTTGGATGAGTTTTTTCATGTTGCTGTAGAATAGTAGGTAGCCTTAAAGCTGCTAGAGCAGCTGTAGAACAAACTCAACAAGTTTCAGTAAAACTAGAATAGCCTTATAAACTTATCTAAACTTATCTAAACTCATCTACGCTAAAAAAGCTTAAAAAATTTATATA
>KE598571.1:52259-67171 GCA_000444155.1 Cladonia macilenta KoLRI003786
AAATTAGGATTAGGGCTATATAAGGCTATAGGGCTATCCTACTATAATATTATAGTATTACTAGTAAATTTAATTAYTATTAATTATATTTAATTTTTTTTACTAGCGCAGATAGGTTTAAACCCTATAGCTGAGTTTATAGGGCTATTCTACAGTGGCTCCATCTGAGCATCAGTTGATTCTGACACTGAATGGCTGAGATTGGATGAGATTGGATGAGATTGGATGAGCAGATACAGTCGCTCTATCTAATCTTATCCAATCTCATCCAATCTCATCCAAAACTCATCTGCAAAAAACATTTGTAGATGTACGACCCGTGTAATCAGGGAAGTAATCGCGAATAGGTTTCTCTTTAATCTTCTTTTCGAAGAGATCCAATTTGGTCAAGAGCAAAGTAATGGTGGATTGTTCGAACCAGGATAGCGCTAATACAGATTCAAACAACAAGAGTGCCTCTTGCATTTGATTCTAGAAACCGGGCAGTTAGTTTACGTATGTTCCAATTGTATACAGCATACATCATAGTATAGATAAGAGAGATATTACATACTCCAGTCTTGTCCTCAACAAGGCACTCATCATAGCCGGACAGCGATGCAACAAATAGCAAAGAGTGAATACCCTCGAAAGTGTGAATCCAATGCTTGCGATCGGACCGAGCGCCCCCAACATCAAAGACTTCAACACTTGCTTTTCCGACCTCAAAAAGCGTTTGTATGACGCCTGTGGTATGTACACGCGAGAAGAGGACGTCTTGATCGTTTGGTAAGTAACTATGAGAGAACACGCGGTCGATATGCGCTATGTAGCTATGAAATTTAGTACGTGGGTTATCCAAGTAAGCACGGACTCGTACTATTGAAAGTTGTCATACAGCGCATATTCATTCCCTTGCTCGACGGCTTTCTGGAACCCTGCATCCGAATAGATCGCTTTCATAGCAGACAAGACTTCTGGTGAATAAGTGGTCTTTTCAACAGAAAAAGACTCATTATAGAGCTCTCGTAGAACACTCTCATGGTACT
The DNA here is from genome assembly GCA_000444155.1 of Cladonia macilenta KoLRI003786. Taxonomy (NCBI): domain Eukaryota; kingdom Fungi; phylum Ascomycota; class Lecanoromycetes; order Lecanorales; family Cladoniaceae; genus Cladonia; species Cladonia macilenta. Next base: position 53,288 of record KE598571.1, read on the forward strand.
AGAACAGGTGAGAATGCGATCTATCGATAAATTCAAATATATACGGAAGTTGCTTCAGAAGCATAAGTCAGCTTCCTCTCCTTCATCTCCTCGAAAGTTATCGCGAAAGCCATCAGGATGTTACTAAAGATAATAGCCCTTGTTTCTTCTCTTTCTTCTAGGCTGAAGCCTTCCGAGTAAGTGAGTCGCATTTGTTTGAGTACAGTAGATTTGCCTGATTCACCGGGTCCTGTTTAGGGTTCGGTTAGCTTGATATCATTCTAAGATACGAAGTCCAGTCTTCCTAGTCAACAGGATCTGATATACACCATGGAATTTGGGCCTTCCGTTTAATTGATTGATCGAGCCCAATTCTTATACTGACAGTGATTTCTACTGAATATTGGAAGTACAAGGTCCAGTTGCACCTACCAAGTATTAAAAGCTTTGTGCGGTGCTTCTTCTCTTCCTCCAACATCTGATCAATCCTTGCACTGCGTCTTTGATCCGCAGTCAGTCTACTTTTGACCTGTACCCCGTCAAGAAACCCTAAAAGTCCAGCTGTGACTTTAGGAGCTAAACGACTGATCTTAGTATTAGAGGCATCATATCTGCTCCTTTTAGTTGAACCAATAGGGTTTTGTGCGCTTAGGCTGGCGCTCGTGTCAGTGCTTCGTGTTTCTTCATATTGTTGAGGATTCCACAGCTCATAAATAAATATAGGTAACGAGATCACAGAAACGCTCGAGATTTGTGCGAGACTGATGCCAGAGAGAAACGATAGCCCGGCGACTGAATTATATGTCGAGGACAGTGAAGACATTGAATGGCGATGCTTGGTGCGCATGTAGACTCTCGACGCATGCAGCTCAGACTCTAGATTGGGATCGAACTGCAATATCCTCCGACTCATATCAAAATTTAATGGTTCTTGTTGTGCAATCTCATTGTCATTGGCGATAGGTGCCCGGAGTGTCGAGGCAGAATATTCATTTGGAGCAGTGAACATTGTCTCTACACGTGACAACCTCGATGAGACATCTTCACTAGCCCGGAGTATATGCTCGACGGTCGTAACGAGGTTACAAATTTGAATTTGGGCTGCTTCCATTGACGTACTGGTTTTCCCGAACGCGGTCAGCTGATTACACCTGTCCAAATCATATGAGATGACCGATCAACCGAAAAGACTGATGGTTTCAAGGCTATATGTGTGCACGTAACATGAACGACTTTTTGGGTGGACAAGCTTTTCGACAATGATAATACCAACACGTTATTGGGATACTCACCAAGTGAATATTGTCAATATAAGATTCAGTGAGCTCCTCGAGGCTCGAATGCGATTCAGTATCCGATCAATTCTCTCTTCATTCCTGAACCATTGTATCCTTGCAAAAGCAGACATTGGTAGGTCGAGCTTGAAGGAATCTAGCAATTCCTCAAGCTCTGATATACTCAGGACCAAAGACGTACTTATAGCTACTACTTGCTCCACTGAGGTACATCTCTTCGAGTTCTCTCCGCAATTCTGGTCCCTCGAAGGAAGGGTGTCAATTGACTGAGGCAAAGGCTGAGGTCGGAAACCTCAGTAAGCACACTGCGAGTCGACGCCGGCACATCTTCCACGCTTTGAATGAATTTGGTCACGACTGTCGTAATCTTCGCAGCTACCGCCAGAACACCCGTGATAGACGCTGTTATGCTTAATGGATCCATACTTGTAAGATGGGGGTGGAGATAATAAAACGCAAGGATAAAGCGGACGCGGCGAGTGGGGACGCTTCATAGCGCGGACTTAATGCACTGCCACGCTAGAAACGACTACCTATATGTTGCATCCCACTCATGGATCCCCATCATCCATGGATGGTAGGGATTTTAAAGGTTGCCCCCATGCATCTCATGGATGGATTTTCTACCACCCACGGGGCTTCATTCATAAGGTAGATAGTACTACCATCCATGGACGGCGACCCCATTCAGTAGGCACTAAGTCCTTATCACCGCTATTACCGAGTTGGCTGCTGACAGTCCCCTGTTTTCTTCCCGACAGTCCCCTGTTTAGCGCGTATCTACCTAATCCTCACCACTAATACTAAGCACCTTACGGCCACTATATTACTGTTACTAATAATATTACTACTACTTATAAGTATTATTACTCTCTTTATTATATATATAACTTTTATATTTATATTATTATTATTATAACTAAGTAAAATAAACTTATAATAAGTAAATTATATAACTATTATTTAATTAAATAAAAATAATGAATTTTAAAAATAATATAGAAATTAATACCTAGACTTTCTTTATATTCATTTATAAAAACTATAGTATTATAATTGTAAAGTATAGAAATAATAAACTAAGATTTTAAAGTTCTATCTAAGAGTAGAGTTTAATTTATAAGATAATTATAGATTTTTTTAAGAGAGGAGTTACTGGTACTTATATATATATAATAATAAATACTAAGTACTATATAGGAAAAGTGTGGTTCTATAAGGGCTAACTAAGGGCTTGTTAATTGCCTATTAGGTTGAGTAGTATATTAATGCTTAAAGAAGGTACATAGGGGCTTATTAAACAGTTAAGCCCCTATTGATAGCCTATTAATAGATTTGCCTATTTAATAGCTATTTATGTTAAATTTAAGCTAAGTTTAACATCCTATTAAGCCTCTATTAATAGATATTTAAGCCCTTATGTACCTTCTTTAAGTATTAATGTACCGCTTAACTTAATAGGTAGTTAATAAGTACTTCTAGAAACACCTATTGGAATTTAGTTCCTACTAATAGCTAAGCCCTATTAGATAGTATAGACCCTAGATCTAAATATACTAGACATAAGCGCTATATATAAGTATTATATATTATATAATTAATATATATATACGTAATTTCCTTTTACCCCTATTTAGCCCCTTTTTTAGTAATTAATTACCTAATTTCTTCCTAGATTTCTAACTATTATTAGTGGCGTAAATTAAGACTATGTTCTAGCCTCTACTACTATTGGCTTAGCTATCTAGATATAGTAATATTAATTTTAACATTCCTAATATAGCATACTAATTTCAGCACTCAATAAATTACATTCCTTATTCAGTAACAGTATTCCTATTTAGGAAAGCCTTTATTTCGGCATTTCTATTAGACCTTAGCATTTCCATTTACCCTTAGTAGGATAGACTAAGGAAAAGGGCTTAGATACTTCTATATAATTAGCAGTTTCTCCTTCTTTTATATAGCTAAGTAATCGCTTACTAATACATTCTATTGAAAATAGGGATAGAGGGCTGCTGACTAAGCGATATCTGATTGGTAGAGCGAAGTAGGCAAGGTTATAATAGAATATATTAGTAAGCGATTGCTTRTATTRCTTRGCTATATAGAAGRAGGAGAAAACCGCTGATTATATAGAAGTAGCTAAGCCCTTTTCTTTAATCTATCTTATTAAGATGTTAAGGTCTAATAGAAATATTAAAATAAGGGCTTACCTAAATAGGAATGCTGTTANAAATTAGGTAATTAATTACTAAAAAAGGGGCTAAATAGGGGTAAAAGGAAATTACGTATATATATATTAATTATATAATATATAGCGCTTATATATAGTACTTATATTTAGTATATATTAGATCTAGGGCCTATACTACCTAATAGGGCTTAGCTATTAGCGGGAACTAAATTCTAATATACCCCCCTAAGCTAAATAGTGATTAGAAAATTATARRRGCTAGCYCTARCCCYCTAATAAAGGATTTAAATTTAGTAGGGTCTAATAGCTTAGTAAGCCTATTAGTAATTTACTTATTAATTAAAATATAATATATATTAATTTTTTTATCTTAAAGGGCTTCCCTAATAAAATRGTACTAAATATTAATATATTTAGTCTATATATAATACTTAGGATTACGCGCTAGCGTAATAGCTAATTATAAATTAGTTTAAATAAGGTTTTTTAAATAGATTAGCTCTAATTACTTAAATAGGCTAGTTAACTAAAAATACTCTTTAATAATTTTTTTAAGATATATATTTTATTTTATAATTCAATAAGGCTACTATTTTTTATAATTTACTAGCCTAAGAAATAGGGCTATTTTTAAAAAGGAATAGATAGCCTATAGTTAATTATTAAATAARATAATTACCYCYYTAATTAATATTATAGTAGCCCTCTAATCTAATATCTTAGTAGGGGCTAAAAATAATATTAAAATTAATAATATATAKGATATATTATTAAATATAGTTTAGTATATAGAAATACTTAGCTTTAAAATTATTTATAAATCGCGCGTAAAGCCCTACTAAATAGGATAGATTTAGTTAAGTTAATATTATTAAATATATGAATAACCTAATTTATTACTAGAAATTTTTAATAATAGAAAGATTTACTATTAGGCTATTTTTATCTAGTTAAATACTTAATTTAAAAGAAGTCCTATAGAGCTTTAAGTCTATATAGTTAAATTAATATATTAATTCCTTAATAAATTTAGTCTAACTTATATAAATAGCCTTTTTTATATGATTATATATAATTTAGATTTCTAAAAAAAGGAAATATTACTTAAATTAGTGATATTAACTATTTTAGTAATTTTATTTTTTAGAGCTTATATTTCAGAAATACTTAGGCTAAAAATTAGTAGGTTATTAATATGTACGTATATAATAATATCATTTTTTTAGAAAATGGATTAGTTAGCTCCTAAGGTTTTAAAACTAATCTTTATAAAGATTTTTAGAAGGAAAAAATACTATTCCTATATAGATTACTTTAGTTTATATAGGGCTTTAAGTAATAAATAGACTTTAGTAAAATATTTTTAATTTTTAAAACTAATTAGCTATTTTATATAAATTTCCTTTTTAAAACTAGTATTTAGAAAAGCCGATTTAATATTCTATTACTATATTTTTAAGTTATAATAGATAGCCTAGGCAAATAAGGCTTTATAAACTATAGGTTTAATAGTATTTAAAAATATTTTAGTAAAATCTATACTATATTTTTATAGAAAGCCCTTAATTACTTAGTAAACTTTATATTTTTTAACTTTTTTATTAGTCTTTATTTTAGTCTTAAAAACTTATTATCTTTTTAATATTTTTTAATTAAGGGGTAAATCTACTAGCTTTTATATATTTTATATTACTAAGTTTATTATCTCCTTTTTTATAACCTCTATCTATTATTTTATATTAGGGCTATTTTATAGTTCTTTAAAAGTTATAGGATTTTATAATTTAGGGTTATTAATAAAAATATAGATCCTAATTAATTTATCTTCTAAAAAGTCTAGATCTAGATTAGTATTAAAATTTTATAATTAATTAGATATTATATAATCTATATATAAGCTAAGTTTAAAAGAAATAGGGCTACTAATACTATTATTAGGATTTTTATAAAGTTGGTTTATTATATTTATTATAGAATTAAAGATTTAATTAAAATCTAAAAAGCCCCTCTTAAGTGAATCTTTTTTAAGGTAATAAATACCTTTTAAGAAATTAGTATTATATAACTAATAAATCTTATTAATATCTAAATTTAGTATTTTATATTAATTTTTACTAAATTTAACTAGTAACTTTTTATAAGAGGTTCTTTCCTATAATTTTTAAGGCTTATTATTTTTAATATAAGTAATAGATCTAAATAGCTAGATATTTATTATATTTAATTTCTTAATATATTTTATCCTAAATAGGATTTTACTAATAGCTAAGTACTAAGTCTAGTTATATAAATAAATAGCTACTTCTACTACTAATAGCTAGTAATAAGTAGATAGCCTATATTAAAAAAAAATACCTTACTTTTTCTAAGATAATCTAATTAACGCGCTCTAAAGCCCTATTCTACTTATATATATAAAGGGCTAAATATTCATATAGGATTCTATATTTAGTTAGATAAGTATTAAAAATATTATTTATAAATTCTTTACCCTAGTCCATACGTAGGATTTTAATCATTTTATTAAATACCTTTTCTGCTGCCGTTTTTATAGCCCCTAAGGCTTCCCTTTTTAATATTAAAAGTCAAAAATTAAGCTATTTAATAGCGGTATCTAAAAGCGTATAGATATATTTAATACCCCTAAATACTATTTTTAAAACTAGTCCGCATAAGTCTGACGTCATATAATTTCTATATTTAGAATAACAGGTAGTCGCTATATTATAATTAGAGTTTATAATAAATTTTCTCTTTATATATATCTTATAAGGATTTATAGATAAATAGCTAATATCTTTTCTAAAATCTTAATAACTAAATTAGATATCTTACTAAATATAATAACCTCTATATAGCTAAATCTTTAATATTAAAGTTAAGTCTAATCTAGTATAGTTACTACTAGCATAAGTTAAATATCTATATTAAATAAAATATAGAATAGTTTCTATAAGTCTATAATAACTTATAACTTTATACTAAATTTTAATTAGATATCTATATAATTTTCTTTGAAAGATACCCTAGCCTCTTTTTATATTATATAAAAAAAGCTAACTAGATTAAGCTCTAATTTTAATATATAAAGAATAAATTCTAAAACAACCTTAACTAAATTAAGTAATTTTATTATAATAGCCTTTATATTACTTACTAGTAAAATTAATATATTATCTTATATAATCCTAGAAGATATAGGGGCTATACTATTAAAAAGATTAGTATTATAATAAACATATAATATTATACTAAAATCTAGGATCTATTTATTAGAAGAATATTTTACTAATAAGACTATATTAATAATTAAAATATTAGAAATTTTTATTTTTTTTATTTTAAATATTAGTACTTCTATAGAGGCTTAGCTATCTATATAATTACATCCTTACCTAGGGCGTAATTTAGGGTAGAGCTTATAGCATATTTCTTTTTAATAGCTAATTTTACTATATTTATTATATTTAATAGTTAATTTTTTATAGCCCTTAATTAAAACTAGAGTATTTTCCTTTATATTATATAAGTAATAAGATTTATCTATAAGATTAATAAATAGCTTATCTTAATTAAGCGTAATAGCTCCAGCCCTATAAGATTAGATAGTTAATATAATAAATACCTTATATTTAAGTCCTAAGTTATATAAAGTCTAAGCTATAACTAGCTTATTAAGTAATTTTAAATCCTTAACCTTTAAGCTAGTTAAGATATATTTAATTATTACTAAGAAATTTTTAACTATTCTTAAAGAGCATAAAGTAGCCCTGAAAAATTCCTTAAAAAGGATAAATTCTAAAGAAAAGCTATAGGGTATATATAAGTAACTTAGGTATTCCTATATATTAGTTAGATTATTAATAAATAAAATATATAAAAATAGCCTATTTGTATATGCTAGCTAAATATAGCTTAATACCTTAATATTTTTTTTAAACCTTTTATATTAAGTTTACTTAATTAAGTATAGAAATTAAATAAATTCTTAATAATTAAGGCTACCTTAACTTGAATAGCCTATAATTTATAATTATTAGTATTAATTAGCTTTAGAATTTTAATAGCCCTATCTTTCAATATATTTTTCTAAATTAGGTTTAGTATAATAGGGTTAATATATATTTTTTCCTAAAAGGTAGTTATAAGGTAAGTATAATATAATTTTTTATTAAGGCTTAGTAATTATACTTAAATTAGAATAATATTTATAAAAGTCTATAAATAAGTCGGTTAAAAATCTAAAAGATAGAATAGGGTAAATAGATAAAATTATTAATTAAAAGTAATCTAAGCTTATAATCTATTAAAAATAAGGATAGAGGGYTACTAACTAAGTAATATCTAATTAGTAGAGTAAAATAGGTAAGGTTATAATAAAATATATTARTAAATAATTACTTATATTACTTAGCTATATAAAAGGAGGAGAAAATTATTAATTATATAAAAGTAGCTAAGCTCTTTTCCTTAATCTATTTTACTAAAATACTAAGGTCTAATAAAAATATTAAAATAAGGGCTTACCTAAATAGAAATGTTATTACTAAATAAGGAATATAATTTACTAAATACTAAAATTAATATRCCGTATTAGGATTGCYGAAATTAATATTACCTTATTTAGATAGCTAAGCTAATARTRRTARRGRCTASAAYRYRGTCTYAATTTACRCYACTAATAATACTTAGAAATCTAAGGAAAAAATTAGGTAATTAATTACTAAAAAAGRGGCTAAATAGGGGTAAAAGGAAATTGCGCATATATATGTCGTTTATATAATATATAGCGCTTATATATAGCGCTTATGTTCGGCACATATCGGATCTAGGGCCTATACCACCCAATAGGGCTTAGCTATCGGCGGGAACTAAATTCCAACAATTAAGTTAAATACCTAATATAGTATATATTAATAATTTTATAATAAATTAATATTTCTTCTAATACTTTATAAAGGCMTTATAATTATCTTTAGCTAATATAAACCTTAAAGGTAGCCTCTATTAAAATAGAGATCAAATTATAATCCTATATATTATATTATTTAAAGAAGTATTTAATATAGGTTATTTAGCTTAAATAAATAATCTAATTCTAATAGTCTTAGATAATAATTATATCTAAATAATAATTATATAGGCCTATGTTAATTATATAAAAGTATTTATTAAGAATATCTTTTACTTATTAGATCTTAATCTTAGATAGGCTAATAATAAGGATATTATTAATATATAAGATAATTAGGGTCTTTATATAATAATAAATAAAAAGATTATAGTCTATATTAACTACTTTTAAGTCTAACTTAGCTATATAATTAATAGAGGTTATATACTAAATATAAAGTAATTATTTTAGGCTATAAAATATTTTAAAAAATTTATAAATACTTACTCTTCTCTCTTTTAAAAGCTTTAAAAGAGTTTTATATAAAAAAATTTCTTTACTACCTTATAAAAAAAGGTAATTTTAAATATTAACTTTAAGTCTTAATTATTAGTAGTAGTAATAATAAAGATAATTTTATAACTTATTAATTTAATTATTAAGATAAAGATTTTATTAAAGTTAATCTCTTTATACTATTTAAAGCCTCTTACTATCTAATATATTTTATAATAGGTAATTTTATTTATTAAACCTTATTTTAAGATATATACCTACTTACCTTATAATACCTTTTAATTGGAAGAATAATCTATAATTAATACTTATATCTTATTTTTTATTAAAGATTAGTACTTATCTTATATAGCCTTTTATTATTTCTTTATAATAGAGTTCTTATTAATAGCTGTTTTATAAGTTTTTAGTTTATAGACTTTTAAGCTAGCTATATTAATAAAATAAATATAATAAAAAAGAAAATTAAATAAGAAATTATATTATTTAAGCTTAGAATAATTACTAAGTATAAATAAGAATAATGTAAATATATTTATATTATTACTTAAGCTTAAGTTATCTATATTAATAGTTAATAAAAGGCCTAACCCTAGTAATAAAAACTAAATAATAAGTAATAGTTAAATTAAAGACTTAGTATTAACTTATAATATTTAAACTTAAGTTAATACTAATAATATAAGTTAAACTAATAGCTTATTTACCTTATTAATCTCTATTGATATAAAATAAAGATATAAGAATTCTATTGTAAATTTAAGTTATAGCTATAAGTTTTCTCCTACTAAAATAAAATTTAAGTCCTTAGCTCTTTTTTCTTAAAACTATTTAATTTTATAAACCTACTAAACCTTTTTACTAATAAGTATTTAATAAATATAGTTACCTTTATAACTTATAAGATATCTCTTTATAATATATTGTTAGCTTTTAATTTAATTTATAAAAAACTTTCTTTATATTATCTAACCCTCTATTCCTAACTATTATATATAATATAGTTATAGTCTTAATACTATATAAACCTTATAAAAAGTCTTACTTAATAAGATAATAAGATAGTAATTTCAAATATAATTAATTATAAAAATAGTTTTAACTAAAGATTCTTACTAAATTTAATATTTTATAAGGTTATAGATATTATACCTTAAAGTTATTAACCTAATTATTTAGCTACTCTATTTTATTAAGGATTAAAGCGTATTATTAATTTTTAAATAGTATTATAATTAACCTAAAGATTAAAGTTATAGTTAGAGAAATTATTTCTATAATTAATTCTTAAGTAATAAATTTTAATATTACCCTATTTATTTTAGGCTATATATTATAAGTAGGTTAAATAGATATTATTTTTCTTCTTTAAAATTTTAACCTTAAAACGCTTATTAAAGTTATTAAGAAAGATAATAAAGTATTTATCCTCTTTATACCCCTAATTAAAGGGCCCTACTTATATAATATTAAAGTAAATTAAGTTTAGGGGATATTATTTAAATTAGATATAAAACTTATACTTACTTATCTTACCTTTTATAATAATATATAGTTTATAAAGATCCTTAGTTTTTAAAGCTTTAATAAAATTAATACTTTTTAATATCTTTATAAATAACTTAATATTCTAATAGCTTAAATAGTCTATTTAAATATACTATGAGTTAATTACTTCTTCTATAATTTTCTTTAGCTTTAGCTTAATATTTATATTAATATTAAATAAATTATCTACTAAGCTAGGAATAGAGTTACTAATTAAATTTAACAAACTAAAGTATTTTAAATTGGTTAAAAGAAAAGCTTTTAGCTCTTATAGATTTAAATAATAAAGGTTATTAACTTATTATTAAATAATAATATTTTAATAACTAAATTAAATATTATTAAGTAAAGCTCTTAGATATAAAGTTTATAAAGTAACTATTATAAGTAAGTTATCTTAAAAAGATTAAATTTAATAAGACCTTTAAGATATATATTATATTTTAAAGAATAAATTTCTTCTTCTATCTATTTATAATAATTAGTAATTATATTTTACTAATACTTATAATAAACTTATAGCCTATTAAATTCTTAATAATTAATACCTTATCTTTAGAGAGCTTAATATATTTAATAAAAAACTTTTAAGGTATTATAATATACTATATATAAGCTAAGTTAAGGGCCTATTATAGAGTAAAGTAATTAGATTTAATATTATAAGTAGTTTAAACTTTATTATTAAAGCTAAAGTTATTTCTAGAGCTTTTATTCTTATATTTATCCTTATCTTTATCTTTATTTTTATCCCTCTTATCTTTAGGCTAGTTATTTTTTTAATTTTTAATTTTATTATATCTATCTTTATTATCATCTCTATTTCTTCTTCTATTAAGGTTTTTATAATTAGAAATAGTATAATAAAGCTTCTTATAATAAATATACTAAAATAAGAGCTTTTAGATAATATAAATATTTAGGCTAGAAATAATACCTAGTTAAGATATTTATTATAGTAGATATATAGAGATTATAAATAAGTAATAAAGTAATTATAATGTAGGCCTATTGCGCTCTACTAGTGCTGTGTAATAGGATTACTAAGGATTGCTCAAAGACGTGAAATAGTAGTAATAGGTATCAGGTTATATTAAAGAACTAATTACTAAGGATCTTACTCTATAAAGTCTACGCCCTTTAAGCTTATTAGGATAAAGTAGGATAATATAATATATTCTACTTATCTATACTAGCGTAGTATTAATATAATATTTATAATAGCTAATTATTAATACTAAGCTACCTTAATAACTATTAGTTATTATAGTTATCCTTCCTTCTAAATATTAGTTTATTAATATAGAATTTTTACTATATATAGTTATACTACTAATATAGTTCTAAAAGGAGGCGGTTTATTAATATAAAGCTTATTAAAAACCTTTAAAACCTAGTAGAAAAAGGAAGGAAAAGAATCTTCTATATAAAAACTTATTTTAATATTATCTATTATATAATCTAGTTATATAACGCGCTCATAGCTTATAAATTATTTATTATTATWRTAGTAGCTATATTATAAGTAAGTTATTATATAGTAACTATATAATATAATTATAATAAATATATTATTAATATTAATTCTATCYWYTTTYCYCTTCTTTAGTAATAAATATAYTATTATAAATATCTTTATATTAAAGTATTATACTACTTTAGACTAATATTTATAACTTTAAATTTTTTTATAAATATTAGTAAGTACTTTATATACTATATATAATACACGTACTAGCTATATCTATTATATATAAATTATCTTTAAGTAAAAGAAATCTATATTTAGTTAGTAGTATTATTTTATCTATAATATAAATAATATTAATAAGGTCCTCTATATTATAAAGAGATAAGTTATTATTATAATTAATAATTATAACTTATTAATAGGTTTAGATTCTGCTCCTCTTTATTAAAAAAGTAGTAATATTAGTTATTATAATCCTAAACTCTCTTATATCTACTAAAGTAGCTTTATATATTAAGGACCTTTATAAAAAGGTTTCTTAATAATATAAAGATAAGTTTTTAACTCTAAGGATATAAGATAAATAATAGGCTTAGTAATTAATATTATTATCTAAAAAAATAAAGGTATTAATAAATAATATTCCTATCTTATATTATTATATTAACTTATTATAAAAGGTAAGCTAAATTATTTTATATTTTTTATTTATAATATCTATYTTTAATCTTTTTATTTATTTATATATTTATATTATACTCGCTGCTAACTCTCTATAAAGGGAGTTAGAGGAGAGGAGGGAAGGAGAGAAAGAAAAGGAGGGGAAAAAAAAGGAATAATAAGGGGGAGGAAAAAAAGAAAGGAGAGATAAAGATAAAAAAGAGGATAAAAGAAAGATAAGAGATAAAAGAAAAAAGGATATAAATATATTATTATACCTTATATATACTATATATAGTTTAATACTAATATAATTAGATCCCTAGAAATTATACCTTAAAAGAGAGAGAGAAGATAAGGAGGAGGTTAGAGGATAAGAAAAAAAAGAATAAAAAGAAGAAGAAAAAAAAAAGAGAAAAAAAAAACCTTAATAATAAATTAATTCTATATAATTATTATATATACTAACCRCTTTTATATAGGCCTAATTATATTTTTATTTTATTTTTTCTAGTATTTAGTATTTAGAGTTTAATATTAATAATATTTATATCTTAAAGCTATCTTCCTAATAGTAAGAGTCTTCCCTTTATAAATATAATTTACTTATAGATATAATAATTAAGGGTATACTTAAGAAAATAATAGGTATTAAAGTATTTAATATTATATTCCTAGATTTATCTTATATAAGAGTACTTTTTATAAAGTAAAGCTATTCTTATCTTATAACTAGTATCTAGGGAATCTAGTTAATAATAATAAAAGATAATAATATTATTAGGTATAGAGTAGTAATAATTATCTTAAAAATTAGTAGTATAATCTACTTTTTTAATATATTTTAATAATTATATTATATTAGAAATAAGGAATTCTATAAATAAAATTATAGCTATTACCTATTACTTTTCTTAATAAAGTATACTATTAATTACTACTTTCTTTATTATTTATAAAGTAGATATAAGAGAATAGAGTATTAAAGGCTAATTATATATAAATCTCCACTACTACTAAGAATTTAGAATTAATTAGAGAAGGTAGGTATACTCCTTCCTTATTAATAAGCTATTAATAAGTATATATCCTTATACTATCCTACTAATTTTCTATTAGATGTAATAATAGCATTAAGATCTTAAAAGGTTATATATACGCCGCGCAACGGGTTGGGTCGAGTTAGACTTTTTCTAACTCAACCTGAACCTGAACCCGACCTGAACCCGACGCAACGGGTTCAGGTCGGGTCGGGTTTTTCTTAGCGCGGGTTGGGTTTAAACCTAAAAACCTGATGGGCCCCTAAAATAATCTAATAATCAAT
>KE598571.1:91438-205437 GCA_000444155.1 Cladonia macilenta KoLRI003786
TATAAAAACTTTATAAAGTTTAGCTTTAAAGTAGGTAAATTTTTTTATCTATTTTATTACTTCTAATATATTTAATAGGTTATTTAAGTATTTTTATAAATAAAGTTATACCTACTTCTATATATCTTTATATATAAAGGTAATAATAACTATTATATATTATTTAACTAGTATATTATTATAGAAGTGAAGATAAAATTAGACTTATATTAGCTACTCTTTAAACTTCTTCCTTTCTCTATAATAAAGATCTAATTAAGTAATCTTAATACTTCCCTTAAATCTATTATTAATACTATTATAATACCTAGTCTAGGTAGTCTTACTTAGGTTAAATTAAATTATACTCCTTTAGTTTAATAAACTTATATTTAAGAGTATTTAAAGTGTTATAAATTAATATTATAGGATCTTCTAAAGATAAGTAATTAAAGGTTAAAGAGAAATAAAATAAGCTAGGTATAACTCTATATTACTTAATAATATAAGACTAGATAGGTCTTTAAGGGCTAGAAATAACTATTAATTTAATTATAAAGTTAAATATAAGGAGATCTAAATTATAGGGTAAAAGCTCTAATTATATAGATATAGGAAAGTCTACTAAAACTATTTAGTTTAATAGAATTAATCCGTAAACTATTTAAACCTTATAGTTTATATATTTTAATTACTAAACTATTTAAACTACTATGTGACTTATTACTAAGCCTGTTCTAGGATATCCTCTAATAATGTGCTCCCCTTATCACACTATTAAGTTCTAACATATAATACTAATAAATATAAATAATACTATTTAAATTTTTTAGTTATCTTATATATCTAATCCCCTATATTAGTATTAAATTATTATATATACTTTTAATAATATATATATAATAATACTGTTCTTATAAATTAAGCCTTATAGCTTTAATAATAAAAGGTATAATAAGCACTATAGCTTTATCCTTAAAATAATTAAATAAGTCTTTATAATAATCTTACTCTTTTATTAATTAGTATATAGTTATAATAATTACTTTAATTCTAATAAGTTTTATAATAATATAAAGAAAAATTAATATTATAAATAATTAACACTAAATAATAGCTTTCTTTTAATTATATATAACTTATATAAGATTTAGTATCTATATAAGCCTTTTATATAAATCTTTTATAAAAGCCTTCTATAGAAGCCTTTTATAAATAATTTAAAGTTTTTAATAAAGAGAAAAAACTTACTTAACTTTAAATATTATAAAGTAATATATATATTTTAAAGGCTTTTTTATATAATCTATAAACTAGCATCTCCCTTAAATATTTATAATATTTAAAAGTTTAATTTTAGTTAAAATAGAAATTAGTTTTTTTTAATTATTTTTTAATAATTACTACCTTAAGGTTTATTTATTTATTAATAGTTAGGAGCTTTAGTAAAGTTATTAAAAAAAAGCTTTTAATATTATAAAAAGTTTTATCTCTTCTTAATAACTAGTTTACTAATAAGTATTCTCTTAACCTCTTAATAATACTACTTTTTATTATACTTATAATAATAATTAATAATTATATAATAAAGGTAAGAGAATATACCTTAAATAAGCTATTTATTATAGAATAGTATTAAACTTAATATTATATAATATAATATTACCTTATATTAGATATACTTTAAGTAGGTATCTTATTATATAAGCTTAATATATTAATATATAAGCTAGTTTTTAAATACTTAAATTATAAACTATGATTTTATAGCTAGGTATTAATTATAAAGATTAAATAAATTTTAGTTTATTATAAAGCTTAAGTTTTATAAGAACTTTTCTTTTTATAAAAGGTCTAAGTTCTTTAGCTTTATAAAGAGTATATAACTCCTCTAATTTACTACTTTATTAAGAATAAAAATCATCGTAAGTATAATATAATAATAGATAATTGTCACGATTGCAAGGCATAAGGGTGTTAGATTAGGATTCTAAAGTCCTATCTATAAGTAATATCTAATGTACAAGATAAAGACGAAGAAAGAAAAGAAAGAAAGAAGATTACTAGTACTTAAATATATAATATAAARTATTAAAAAAGGGTATTAAGGTATTTTAAACGCTTAAGTATCATATTATAAGGAAATATCACAAGGAAGTATTATAAAAAAGTATTAATAAAAAGTATTTAAAAACTATAATAATATTCCCTCCTTAATATTCTATATTCTTAGATAAATACCTAATATTATTAATCTCTAAAGATAAATAAGTCCTTATTATTATTATTAAAGTTAGGTTTAAAGTTATTTATATTTAATTTTAAATTACTTAATTTTTAAAAGTCCTTTAGTCTTACTTTAAAAGCAGTCTAAGTCTTATAGTTAAAATAGTCTAAGTATTAAAAAAATAAGCCTCTAAAATAGTAGTAAAATTATATATATTTATAAATAATTTTTAAAAAGGCCTATTAAAATCTTCCTAATATATATTAAATTCTAGCTAGGAATACTTAATCTTAGAGTTAATAATAGCTATTATAAGATAATATTTATAGCCTTAGGTATTAATTATAGAGTATAATACTAAGATCTAAGAATAGGTTATTAATAATAGGCCTAAAAAAGCTAGTATAGAAAATATTATAATAAAACTAGTCTAAAGGGAGCTCTAGGTAATAGACATAAGAATTAATAATCTAAATAATAAAGAAAAGGTCTTTAAATTTATTTAAAAGCTTCTTTATAGCTTATTAAGTTTAAAGATTTTAAATATTAAGCTAAATAAGGTCTCTAATAATATATTTTAATATAAATTAATAATACTTATTAATAAATTCTTCTTAGCTAGCTTAAGCTAGCTTTATTTATTTTTATAARACCTTATTAAYYTAATCTATTTTTTTAGTRAACTAGTTAGCCTAAAGTTAATTATAAATATCTTTTTTATTAATAAGGTTTATTTAATAAGATTTTAGTTCTATTCCTATATAGAGGTACTAGCCTAAGTCTATAAAAAAGAAAATATATTAAGTTATTTCTAAAAAGTAATTATTAGTTATAAATTTAACTAAAAGTAATTATTTAACTTAATTATCTTAAAAAAATTAATAAATATTTAGAGGTATTATTCTATTATTATATTTATATTCTTAGTTTACCTATTAGTTTTAGAATAGAAGATAATAAATAAATTAGCTTTTATATTTATTTAAAAATAAAATTTATATTAAAAGTAGCTTTTAAATTAGGTACTTTAATTTATAATAATAAAAGATAGTAAGTTATAATTTTTTTATATAAAAATATAAAATACTAAGATAATATCTTTAGTAGTAATAAAATTTATAGAGATATATATCTTCCTCTTAGTTAACTAATTAACTATAATAAGGATATTAAAATATTATTAACTAAAGTAATCCTTATTTAATAAGAGAGCTATAATAAAATTTATAAAGATATAAGATTAGTAGTAATTAAAGACTTTTAAAAATTTTAAGATACTATAATAATATTTCTTAAAAACTTTAATATAAGAGTAAAGATAATAATTTTAAATAAATCTTTTTATATCTATAAGGAGTCTTAGCTAGTAATAATAATAATTTAAAATCTTATAAGTTTTTACTCTATCTAAATAGTTAATTATAAAGATATTATAATCTTTTTAAATTAATTATAATCTAAGCTTATTATTATTAGGAATAAAGAGMTAGTTTTTATAATAAATATATCCCTCCTAAGCTTTATATTTTAATAARGGAAACCCTTTTAACTTCTATTTTTTAAAGGTAAATATAATAAGGATCTTTTAAACTTATTTATTTCTTATATAAATAACCTAGATTAAGTTATCTAAGCTAAATATTTTAAGTTTATTTTTAAGGTTAGAACTTAATTTCTAAAAATTAAGTATAATTTCTAAAAAAAATTTAATATTAATAAAGATAAGTAAAGCCTAAAGTAAAAAAATCTTAATATTTTTAAGCTTTAAAACAGTTTATTATTAATATTTATATTATTTATTACCTTCCCTTTTAAGGAGGTCTTTTATTTAGTAGGTAAAGATATTAGCCTATTTATTTAAGCCTTTAAAATAATAAATAATTTTAAAGTTAAATTAAGAAAGGAATTCTAACTAATAAACTTATTAATAACTTAATAACTTAATAATTATAAAATATTTTAAATTCTTATAATTAGAAATTATTATAATAAGTTTCTTAATCCTTTTAAGTTTTAGATACTAAATTTTAAATACTTAAATAATAATTAAGAGCTTCTTATTATAAATTTTATAATTATATTTAGCTAAAAGTATTTTAGAAAAGAAATAAATTACTAGCTAAAATTATTTCTTATTATTATATTAAGATAGGACTTTAGTAATAATATAATTTAAGATATTAATTTCTACTATAATTTCTTTTTCTAGGTTAAAGTAAAGAAGGATAAAAATAAAAATAAAAACTTTTTTTAAGTTATTAAAAATAGCTTAATACTTTAAGATTTAATTAAAGGTATAATCCTTCTTAATAAGCTTTATTAAGGGGTTAATTATAATAAAGAATCTTTAAATAAATTATTAATAGAAGTTAATAAAGCTAAAGAAGCTTTAAATATTTTTTATATTCTTTAAAAGCAGTTAATCTATTATAATAAAAACTTTTTCTAAGTTTATTTAGATTTCTTAAATAATAATTATTAAACTAAGATATTTAACTTTTATAATAAAAAAGGTATATTTATTAATATTTATCTATAAGCCTATCTTATATAATTATTTTAAAACTTTTTATATATATTTTTTATATTCTATTTTTAAGTTACTATAGATTAAAATATTATTAATATAAGCTATATAAAAATTATTAAGGTATTTATAAAGGACGTTATTAATATATCTTTAAAAAGTTAATAAAGTATTTACTAATCTAAAAAATATAATTAAGGACTTATATAAACTATAGTAGATTTAAAAGATAATTTTCTATTTTTCCCTTATTACTATCTAAATTTTATTAAAAATAGTAATAATATTAAGCTTAATAAAATACTTTATATAATAAATTTAGATAAAGATTTTCTAAATTAAAGAAAATAAGTACTAGTTTTTTATTATAATAGTATTTAAAGCTTTATAATTTATATAAAGATAAAGGCCTCTACTTAGCTTATAAATAAAGAGTATAAAAATAATAATAAATAAAATACTTAATTAAATAAAGTCCTTAGCTAAATTTTTATCTAAAAATTTCTTAAGAATCTTAAGCTTATTTTAAGATATATTATAAAGAAGGCTATAACTTAATTCTTTATTAAGTTATAGCTTAATTTTATAGTTATAAAGCTTATAAAGTAGTAGCTTATCTATCTTATTTTAAAAAAATATATTTAAGTAGTTATAATATTCTATAAAAAGGATTATAACTAAATTAATATAAATCTTTAAGGCTAATATCTTCTTAATATTTTATATAGTAGCTAAAAAAAGCTTAATTCTAAGCTATTTTATAATATAAGTAAAAAAGGTAATACTAATAAGTTAGATTTCTAAAGGGTCTTAGAACTCTTAGGATATAGAAGTATTAAGTATTATAAAAACTTCTTTAAACTTAATATTATTAGGGAGAGATAATAATTCTAAGAAAATTAAATTTCTTTTAAAGCGTAGATAGATTATAACTTAATATTATTTTAATTAAAATAGCCTAAGAATAATAGGTTTATTAAGTAAAAAGGTTAAAAAAAAGATTATTAAATTAATAAAATACCTTAAAATAGTTACTTAAATTTAGATATATTAAATTATAAGGCCTATAATAATTAATTAACTATTAAAACCTTTTAACTATTAAGGTATTTTAAGGTTAAAATAAAGAAAAAAGTTAATTTTTATATAGGTTATATTAAGAAAATTAGTAATAATATTAATATTAAAAAGCTAAGTTATAAAGATTTTATTATCTTTATATCTAAAAGTATATCTAAATATAAGATATATATAAGTACTACTTTATTACTATTACTACTTACTTACTATATTATTATAGTAGATATATATAGATTATAAATAAATAATAAAGTAATCTATTTCTAATATATTAAAGTACTTAATTATATAATACTTATAGGGTACCTACCTACCTATAGGATGCCTATAAGAAGTAAGTAAGTAAGTATTATGAAAGAAAGTATAATGACACTAAATATTCCTACCCTAGGAATATTTCATGATAATACTAGAATAATAAGGTTTCTTAATATTACATATACTTTTAAGTGTTAAGTAATAGAGGTATAAATACTTTTATCCTTTATAATAATAAGATTTTAGATAGTTTAAAGGAATTAAGTTATTATATATTTAAGGCTATAAACTACCTTATTATCTTTAATAAGATAATCCTAATACTTTTTCCCTAAGCTAGTATAGAAAATAAGCTTCCTATAAATATTAATCATTTTATTATAAATATTTTTAAATTAGTCTATATAATGAGCCGCGTCTTTATAAGATTTTAAGGTAAGGGTATTTAGATATAAATTAAAGTTATTTAAAATATCTAACTCTAAAGGCTTATAATCCCTATTAAGGCTAGTCTAAAGGGTATAGACATTAATTTTATCTTTAAAATTATTAATATAGTTAGTCCCTAGCTATAAAATAATAATATTATAAACTAATTAATATTGAAATCTAGCTATAAGGCTAAGCTTAGTCAGCGAAGCTAACTAAGCGATGACTTAGCAGCTAGATATTAAATAGTAGCTCTTATAGCTCTAACTCTTCTACTTACAATAAAATCAATCAAGGATGATTCAACCTTATTTCAACAGTTAATAACTTTTCTTCTAAGATTTAATCTTTTTTTAGAGGCCCTCTTTAATTATATTTACTTTAGCTTAGTTACTACTATTTTTTAATAAAGTAAGAATCTTAGCTATAGGCTTATTTTAGCTCTTAAACTTAATATATTTCTAAAGGTTATTTATTATAAGATATTATTATATCTTTTATTTTTATTCTTAGTAACCCTCTAGGGACTTAAGCTTTAGAATATAAAGTAGTAAGTTTATTTTAATAATTAATATTTTAGCTATAATAGTTTAAATAAGTATTTTTAATCTATAAACTATATAGCTTAATATTATGAAATAGCTTTAAAAGAGAGTTATTAGTAATATAATTAAATATAAAGAACTTATTTAACTAAGCTTTTAACTAATAATCTTTATTTTTAAAGCCTAGTTATTTAATAAGAGTTACCTTAGTATAGGTATAATTAAATTATAAGAAATCTTATTTAAATAAGTATTTTTAATAATAAGCTTTCTTCTAATAAAGATAATCTTCTTTATTTAAGATAGATAAAAGATAAGAAAGTAATTTTAATAACTAAGTAGTAAAAAATAGTAGCTAGTACTAAAATACTTTAAAAAATAGAAAGATATTTAAATAAATTAATAATTTTAGGGTACTAAGATACCTTATATCTTTATTTATATTTTCTTTAGAGGTTAAGTATTCTAACTATTTTAGCTTTTAAAAGGCTAAGTATTTTAACTATTTTTATTCTAAATATTAGTTTAAATACTTAAGGCTTTCTAGATATTAATATTCTAGCTTTTAAGAGGCTAATTAATATTCTAGGCTCTCTAAATATTAATAACTTAAGTATCTTAGCTACTAATAATTTTAAGGAGCTAGGGTATCTAGCTACTTTATTTTTAGTAACTAAGTACTCCTTAATAGGATATTTAGCCTTAATAAAGGTAATTATTTTAGAGACACATATAATAAACTAATATTATATTAAGATTAGGGTATAATAGGTATAGTATACCCCTTAAAAGTAGTTTATTACTTAATATTTTATAGATAGAATTAATAGTACATTATACTAGCTTTAATATATTTAGAGAGGGTAGTATCTACTAAAGTTACTAAGATAATATAGAATAATAAAATCTAGCTTTAATTTAATATTAAAATTTTTACCTACCTACTCTAGCCCCCTATTTTATAGGATTTAATATTATATTATATTATAAGTTATAAGGTATACCTATATTTTTATAGAGCTTTTATATTATATTATTATAAGCTATACTTACCTCTTAATAAGTTTCTATTACTTATAATATTATATGTCTTATTTTCTTAGGTATTAAGTTATTTCTATATATATATATTTATATATAATACTATAATTATATCTTATAGACTTCTAAGCTAGGCTGTTAACTTATATAGATATATAGGCTTATTATATATTTTATATATTAAGGCTTATAACCTATTAAAAGATATAAGGTATAGAATATATATTAGTTATACTAGCTAAGGTAGGATATATTTTATTATAATAAGATCTTTATCTAAGTACTAAGAGGTACTTATATTACTTAGTTTAAGTACTCCTATACCCTAGATTTTAACACTTTTATATAAATAATAGTTTTCTTCTTTTCTATATAATTACCTAAGTAATATAAGTAATTATTTACTAATATATTTTATTATAATCTTACTTTCTTTACTTTACTAATTAAATATTATTTAATTAATAGTCCTTTATCCCTATCTTTAGTACTATTACTTTAATAATATCTAGGAATTTATAGAAAATAAAGAAATTAATTTCTAGAATAAAGATAATTAGGAATATATAGTAAGGTAGTAACATACAGAATAATATAATATATAACTCTATGTAACTTATAAAATTCCAATAGAGCCCATTAATTATTAGAGAGAATTGTGGATAGCGCTCGCTTCAGGGCTATTAATAGGGGGCTTGTAAGTGGCTACCTAACATATTTTCTACCTAGTCGCGGGCTTGTCAAGCTCCAACCCTTGAGACTGACGTCCTTCATTAAGCCACCTTGCTCTCTGCGCCCATCTGTAATGCGGAACAGGACAAACACCCGGTTATTGTCGGATACGTCTTCTTATTTGAGGGCAACTGTTCATTGACAGGATGGACGAAGCGGTCTACTTCGCATTGCTCCCTTTCGATCTGTCACGAAACGAATTGTCCACCCGGCATACTCATGTTGCTGTATCCCACTTCCTCACCGGGTGTCTTCAATATAGGTCTTTCCCGTATCGGGCATCGAAACAATTCCAAAGAAAGTAGAAGAAAGTCAGAATCCAAATCCTCCATATTGGGACCCTCGCATCCATAGATCCATATTTACTTATCCCACGTCAACATTTAGTTAATGGGGTGGGATAAATGTTAACAGTCTATAAAGTTCATCGGATCGAACCCACAGGCCCGACTTGACGTCAGTCATAGATTGAGGATGCACCGCACGTTTTGTGCTCGTAGGATGATTGAGTTCATATGCCATCAAGACCATTGACCTCATCCCGCGTTCCCGCTCCTCCTTCCAGATCTGTGGTATTTGAACCCTTGGAGCGTAGTCAAGCTACACTGCTCGAAGTGACGTTCCCAGTATCGGTATTGCTTTTACTACGGAGCACCCTCTTTATAGTAGGCAGGAAAATGGGCAAGCAAGCAATTGTGATTGCGAAAAAGGCTTTTAAATGTGTACCAACATCGGCCTTGGCTTCGCCTTACGTAGAACCGACAACATCAAGCCGGGATCCAGCGACACCTTGAAGGACAGAGACGATCGTATGCTCTGGTTTTTCTTGTTAGTATTTATACGTGCTATTCTCCTGAAGCTGCTTACGTGAAACCAAGACCGAAGACAAGTGTCAGGGCAATGTTGCTCTACGGAGCCATCTGCAGGCGTCATACGATCGGAATTGGTAAGACGATCATGGCGAAGTCTGTGACCACGTTCAGCCTGCCAACGCCCAGGACGACGGGAACCCGAATCTTGGTCTGCAGATTTTAGTTGGACTCCTGGGAAGGAGGGGGGTTTGTCCAACTAATAGTGTCTTTAGTAAAGCTGAGGCGAGGCTCGAAATGAGCTGTAGATTTGCAATTTCAGCAGCCATGATTACGAATGTGCGAATACCATGGCACGACAACAGGAAGCGCGATCTCCGCAAGGAGAGGCCACTTATAAACTGATACATATGTCTGTAGCGACTAAGAGAGGACCTTTATGCGCCCGCATTGCCATGACACATCTCGATGTTAGACAGGTATCTGTAGCGGCTGGAATGTGTGCCTAGGGTATGGCAGATATAGATGTTGGTGGGTTGCACTGCAGCCGGAGCTGCTATGAGTACCAAGATTGTTTGGCCATCTCATGTCAGGCTATGATAACGATGGAGCGGGGTTCGCTAATTGGATAATGACCTCCAGCTGGATTGAGCTGACATCATTCATCGGCATCACCCCTGGCCTGAAAGCGTCATACTCATCTCAGCCTCGCGGTCTCCACAATTCATCCCACTCAGTCCTTAGCTCTTGCAGACGATATCAGCAATCAGTGGTAGCCAGCCATCCAGTATAAGACACCACACACTTCGTGTAAGCGATCAGCAAGGCAGCCCTACATATCGTCTCTAAAACCAGTGATAAAAGAAACCATAAGCCAATAACGGCTGCGGGAAGCCCCTGCCATATCCTCCCATTTTGATGGTACGCAACCAGTCGCTCTAGTATTTGTCCCGTGTATATATATTAAAATTCACTTGGAAATAGCAACAAAGCTGTTGTGTCATAGATTTCCATCGAGGCATTCAATTTTCTTTCACTTCACAGAGGCTGCATGAGTTCTCCGCATTGACCATCCGAGTAGAAATCAATGGTCCGATGATAGCTTTGAGAAATACTCCAGCCGGATAGGACTTTATAATGCGTAAAGTTGCCTGCCTGCGAACAAAACACCAAAGCATGACTCGAGCACACCATTTTCTGAAATCAAAAATTCATGGCATGGACCAAGTCTGCTGAGCTTCTCGGGCAACAATGCTGTCCACTTCTGCATAGATCACTCACTCTACTTACTCTGACTATGATCCAAAGCGTAAGTCCACTGCGCATAGCTCTTCCTAAGCCCCGAGATTTTGTTACAACCCCGCACCAAGAATGTTGCACACAGAATCTTGTGAAGAGCTATATGGTAGAAGAGTCCAAGCAACCTCGGATTACTAAAATGTATACGGCTACATCTGAGTAACAGGTCTCACTAATGTTAATTTCTGTATTTTGCATTGCGGGGGGAGGAGTGTGTGAGATACACTAACCTTTCTGCAAAGATACAGTAGCCTAAAATCTTTGGCACGAGCCCGGACCGATAAATTCGGCAGTGGGACTGTTGCCATTCTATCACGGAGTACAGGCCTTTGTATTCACCTTCACGAAGCCGGGTCCACTAGCTTCACTTCAATTTATAATGGTCTGCTACATTGTAAGGGAACGACGATGTTGCGAGTGTGCGGCATTACAGAGCTGTAAATTTTCGATAGCAAAGCGATGACAATTGACGAAGGCAACTTTTTTCAATCCGACTACTTACCAGCCCGTATCAACAGATAAAGAAGTCCACCCTTATCGAGACGAGACAGAAAACCAGCGTTCGGCATGATCTCATTCGCCAAATCCATTGAAGAGCAATCTGTTGTTGTGGCACCGATGGCGCTACCACCCATCTCGAGCTTGAGCTTCGTTGCCGCGTTCCATGGGTGATATTGGCATTGGTATTATGTCATATACCCTCTTTTGGCCCGGCAAACAGCGACTGTCTTCTGTAGGGTTCGGTGGAAGACCACTGGGTAGTCATCGCGGACATCGCACCGTCATTCCTTGCGCTGACTCTGTATCTAGTGTCGCGGCATATCCAATGCCCTTGAGTAGGTCGGTAACAGCGTGACTCATACTTTTTGACTCGGAGACGCTTCTCCAAAAGGCTTATGACCAGGTATGCGCAAGAAGTTACCATATGATTGCGAGGAGACCACTGATATGCTTAGTCTAATGTAGAACCTTTCGCCATCCAGCCGCCATCCAGCCAATCGACCGCTGGCTTGTCTTCGTCTCGGAGCGTGAGCACCTTAAACAGCTTGACTGCGTACCCGAGTCCATCCTGTCGATGGAAGAGGCATTGGACGAATTATGAGCCCAAACTCTGGTCCAGCCTTCGTACGGCACTACAGGAATTTCGAGAAAGCACATCAGCTTGCGTTCACGGAGCCAATCTTGGGCCATCTTCAAGTGCCGCCGAAGCACGAAGGATCTATGAGTGAGTCATTTCGCGTCATAGTTGATGTGCTGAAGAACAGGCTCTGGTCAAATGTTCCCGCAATGAGCAACGTCTTTCAAATATGTATCAGGAAGGCAGTGGCTCTAGTGGCGGCACCTCTGAACGGTATGTGTATGGGAAAGAGACCTTGCCCACCACAGTCCCTTGCACTGACCCACGTGGCTAGATAAATGCGAATGAGGTGATGATGACTGGCAAAAGGTCCGGCTCAGACCAGCGCTTTTACCCGTCTTCGCTCCTGCGAATGTTTTCCCCTTTATGGCGAGGGTCAATGTATGGAACTATCGACATCCCTTTCTTACATTGTATGGGCTTGACGACGGATCCGACGCCACAGCCGAGGCCCTCGAAGTCTACAATGATGTCAAGAGCTTCTACTGGAATTGTGCGAAAGCTTTTCCCACCTCGATCCTTATGCCGTGGCTTTCATCTGCTGTTAGTACAGCCTTTGGATCAGCCAACGGCGGATTTTCGTTAAGTTCATGGGCGCACAAATTTAGTGGTCTCGTAGCAATGGTTTGGGTGTAAGCCGAAAGAAGGGTTTCAATCTTCTGCTGTTGATCACACGCCAAATAAGGAACGCAAGCTCGTTCAGTAAGGGATTCCATCTTGAAGCAGCAATATAATACAGGAATACATCGGCAAGCGCAAGGGCATATCACGCAAAGGACGGCGGAGATGACCAAGCTTCAAGGCGCCGCTGCAGTCGCCGAGGACTTGCTTAGTCTTGCGTTCGCGAGTGCATTGCAAGCTCCCGCGCTCCACCGGACAAAACTGATACTTCGGCCTAGGTTGCGCAGTTCTGTTCTATAACTTCTGCGAGCACCTGGAATATCATGAGAGGCTTAGAGCTGAAGCCGTGGAGTGCAAAGACGCGTCATTCGGACCGTTGAATGAGGAAATGCCTTTTCTCGAGAATGAGACTGCCCGCCTGTAGAGCGAGGACGGGTAAAAGCTGACCCCGTTACGACTAGACCAAAAGGGTAATCACTGGTGGTCACATACTAACTGGATGATAACCACTA
Source organism: Cladonia macilenta KoLRI003786 (assembly GCA_000444155.1). Lineage (NCBI taxonomy): Eukaryota > Fungi > Ascomycota > Lecanoromycetes > Lecanorales > Cladoniaceae > Cladonia > Cladonia macilenta. The sequence goes on from KE598571.1 coordinate 104,636, forward strand.
AGGCTTCCCGCAGCGTATTACCGCTGCTCATCACCTGTGTCCGGATCCAATCCGTGAGCCATCTGTCTTTCCACACGAAACAAGAAATCGAGCAGATTTTGATGTCGTACACTGAGGCAAAGCCACTCAATACAATCAGCGCTCCTCGCACAGTCATCCAGGACTATCGCGCGATAAGAGCGTATGGTTGCGCGCCTCTGCCTCCGACGGGTTTCGATTCGCCAAGAAAAGGACGACACGTCAGACTCTCTACTCACTCGTTCGAGTTACGAGTTCCTATTCTGGGGATTGATTTGGATTCTCGAGGATCTCGTATCATAGAGCGAAGAACGCCTGGCAATCGTAATTTTAACAGCATCTTCTAGGAGCTCGGGCGCTAGGTAGAGTTCACCTATCAAGTCAATTGAAAGTCCCAATAAGGCTGCATCTAAAGCTGCTGAAGCGGGCCCTAGAGCGACCCCTGAAACATCCCTACCTACCCTCGTGGGGGACAAAAATATTAGCACCCCTCTAGACCTAATTTTCAGCTAGAGGCACGCTACGCACTAGGTTGGGGTGGCCTAGGGACCTCCAAAACCCGACCCAAAGGCCTACCCAAAATCCGACCCGTTGCGCGGCGCTTCTAGGGGGGGGTGCAAATAATCTTGTCCCCGACGAGCTACCTTAGCTCTAGGGGCAGTTTCGCCAGCTTTAGATCCAGCCCTATAGGAATCGTTAGTCGATAGGGACAAGGTACTCCGTACCTTGACCACTTCTGGCGATATCAGAATTGCTGGTCTTCAGCACCTTACCTACGGTGCAGGTACTTAGAAGGATACTAAGGTAGCTCTCAGGGATAATCTACTACCTTAAGAATACTAAAAAGATTTGGCATCTAAATGATTCCTGCATTTCTCATTCAATCCATGAGTTCACAACTTTACAGGCCTTAATACTTTAGCAAGACCTAGGCTCTTTCACTCATAATGTCGTTCCCCCAGAAATGGTCTTGTTTATACTTACGATGTCGGCTCCCGCCTTTTTGCTGACAGCTTTGATCCATCAGGTTATGTGCCCCTTCAAAATCCGAGTCCTGTCCCGTAATACTGCGAGGATCGATCCCGTTCCTCCAGCTACTCCCGCACTTGTACCGGTGCTGTCGACGCCAGCTTCTCAGAAGCCGACGCCTTCTTTGGTGATTTGCTTTTTGGCAGATCACTGTGCGTATAGTCATTATGGCCTTTCAGGTGTTTTCCGTATCTGTCGGAACAACGCTCCTCATTATAGTCTTTATCTTGATAATGCGGCGTCTACGAACCTCACAGACTCCACAGGCTGCGAAGAAGCACGACCTCACAAGCGGCTTACTAGGGACTACCATGCTCAGCAAAAGCCTAGCATCGGCCTTGCCCGAAAGTGTCATCTTCCCACACGACACCACCGCGTTCAAGCGGTCGATAAACTCTTACTGGGCGCAGCAGGAGTGCGAAGCAATCCCAGCATGCGTCGTTCGGCCGCGCAACGTTCAGCAGCTCTGCACGGCCGTCACTGTCCTAAAGTGTCATTATGACGAACGAGGAAAGCAAGCTGGCCAAGAAAAAGGCGAAGGATTGTTCGCCATTCGTAGCGGTGGCCACTCTCCTGTTTCTGGTGCTGCGAGCATCAAGGGAGGCGTTGTGATTGATCTTAGCCTTTTTCGGGAGGTGGTACCCTCTGAGGATGGATCAAGCGTAGCCATCGGCACTGGCGCCAAGTGGATGGATGTCTCTAAGGTCTTAGACCAGAAGGGTCTCGCTGTTTTGGGGGGCAGGAACTCTGCTGTTGGGGTGGGTGGCTTGACTCTGGGAGGTGAGTTTCTGCTTTTCGCGTCTGCACTCGCCCCTCCCCTACGCTTTAAGGGCGAGTCGGATTCCTAAACCCTCGCTAATACCACAAATATCGCATTGTTCCAACGCTGACACAAGCATAAACAGGTGGTCTTTCCTTCTTCTCCCCCCGCTTTGGCTTAGTCTGCTCCAATATTATCAGCTACGAAATTGTCCTCGCCTCCGGCTCCGTCACCTCAGCCTCCGCGTCAACCAATCCTGACCTCTGGCAAGCCCTTAAAGGTGGCTCCAACAATTTCGGTATCGTCACGCGCTTCACGGCTTGTAGCTTCCCCTGCACTAAGATCTGGAGCGGCTTCCTCTATATGCCCGCCTTTCAAGCCACCAAGGTCCTTGCAGCTTTCCACGAATACGTCAACAGAGCGGGTTCGAGCGATCCCGGCATCACGTACGACGAATATGCCGCCGGCCCCATCGCCTGCTTCTCCTACATTCACAAACTTGGCGTCCAGGCTATTGCTGTGAATCTCGTCTACACCAAGTCATTCGAGAATGAGAAGGGATGGCCCGCCTGCTGGAGAACCTCCTCCTTCGGATCGCTCTGGCGCCTCTGGAGCACCTGCAAGGTCCGCACACTAACCAGCGCAACCGACGAAATGGCTACGCTAAACCCCCCCGGCAGGCGCCAGGTTTTCGCCACTACGACTATCAAGAACGACTTTGCCACCCTTGCCGCCGCACACGCCGCGTACTACGATGCCATCGCCGCAATCCGCCGCGTCAACATCCAAGGTTTGGTCTGGACGCTGGTCATGCAGCCGTTCCTACCAGAGTGGGTACAGAAGGGCGATGCGAATCCGCTAGGCTTGCATGACCGCGCTCACGAGCCTCTTGTCATCGTAAGCTTCACGGTCAATTGGGCCGAGCGTCGAGATGACGAGTTCGTCAAGACAGCGACGCGCCGCACCATCGAGCAAATTGAGGCAGTCGCAGCGGCTAACAGAACGAGCCATCGATATCGATACTTGAATTATTGCGCGGAGTGGCAGCGGCCATTTGAAGGTTATGGTGGGGATAATTGGCGTTTCTTGCAAGGCGTAAGTAGGAGATATGATCCAGAGGGGTTGTTCCAGAGAGGTTGTGTAGGCGGGTTTAAGCTTAACGTAGTAGAGGAAAGAGCCTGATACAGCGCGCCATTGACGGAAACCCGTCGACTTCAATGGTAACTCACGTAATACCATAGTCATAAAATGCTAGCTATATAAGTTATGAAGCTAGATTTTACCATTCCAAACCTCTTTTTAAAGTTACACCATGTGATTCCTAGGGATTAACCCCCCGAAACTGTCCCTTATGAATTTACAATTCAGGCCTAAAATTATATGTCCGAGACTGTTAGGTATGCTTGATAGGCTGTAACTAGAGCCACTATCAACATTATCATATTTTGATCCCCAGAATCGTGCTGTGGCTAGGCACAGGAAGGTTTCCTACCCTCCCGGACTCCCCAGGCCTGGACGTCTGGCTGTTCTGGCCCGCCGGGGCCAACAAAACGGGGTTTGGGTTTTGCCGATAAATAAAACCGACCTATCACACAGCGTAGGAAGGTTTTCCGAGCATTCAATCTTCATCCCGGAGAGATATTTATTTCAATATGATATCGCTTTCAACGCTGACGTTGACCATCAGAAGACATTCAGCTGGTGTTTGCAGCCCAGTGCGCAGAATGTCTTCGATGGCAGCACCGACACAGCGAAAGCACGAATGGATAGTAATTCTTCCTGATCACGAGGGAGTACTTGAGAAAAGGATGCAGGTCAGGCCGTGTGTTTTCCACTAACTTTCAAGGGGACAGTCAGAGTAGTAACAAGATCAGTGAGCACCTCAAAGCTTTGACCCCCAATGTAGAGAACGGATTTTGGAAGCTAGGAGGTAAGGTGCTAGATCATCTCTCTTACGCTTGATTTGCAAGATATTCGCAATTGACCTGTAGTATCAGGTGCTATACTAGAAGACGTGCCTAAGGACGGTGATGGCTTAAGGATCAAGGGAAGTGTGATGCTGGCATTAGCTGAGTCGAGGGAGGCGGTCATCAAAGCCCTGCAGGAGGATGTATATTACACATCCGGTATCTGGAATTGGGATAGGGTACAGATCTACCCAGTGAGTTAAACTGGTCGATGAAGTCCCAATGAAGCAGCACTAATCAAGATAGTTCAAATCTGCGGTCAGGCAACCCCTGTAATATGCCCACGGTATCTGGCGCTTTTAGGAAGCCCGATAAATGGTGCTATTCTATGATTGCGCACCATCATATCTCTCAATGCTCAATGCGAGCTTTACAACCTTCCCAGAAGTATTTAAATTGATATACAGCCGCCAAAAATGCGATACAGATGTCATTGGTGTCCACCTTCATGTGACTCAGAGCTTGGCCTTTGGTTTTTGTTGTTTGAGCATGGCTTCTGCTACCATCCTCCGTTGAACCTTCCCTGTTGCAGTCTTTGGCATGATATCCGTAAGGAATATCTAATACGGTCAGTGAATGGCGTATACCGAAACCCCTTTGCTACGCACCTGTTTGGGTACCTTAAACTTGGCAACTTTAGTAGCAATCCATTTACGCAGATCCTCAGGAGTCGCCTTCGCGCCATCTTTCAACACCAATGCTAAGCCGATGTCTTGCCCATACATCTCGTCTGCAATTGCAAAGCTGACAGCCTCTGCTACTGACGGATTCTGGGCCACGACATTGTCAATCTCTACTGGACTGATCTTTTCGCCAGCTTTGTTAATGAGCTCTTTGATCCTACCGGTTATGATGACGTATCCATCCTCATCTTGCTTCCCCTGATCACCAGTTCTGAAAAAGCCATCCTTTGTAAATGAAGTCTTGTTAGCTTCTGGATTGTTGAGGTATCCCTTTGTGACATTTTCGCCACGGATACATATTTCAGCTTCGCTGCCCTGCGGAACCTCTGTACTTGTCTGATCCAGTATCTTTACCTCAACACCTTGCCCAATCCCAACACTGCCCGGGTATCTTTTAGCGGGTGGAAGTGGGTTTGATGTTATCTGGTGAGCACCTTCAGTCATCGCGTAAGCCTCTAGTACTGGAGCGTTGAAAGCTTTTTCTAGCTCCTGGAATGTCTTTGGAGATAGGGGCGAAGAGCATGAACGTATGAAGCGGATTTTAGGTATCTTGGAAGGAGGTGGATTGCGAAGTAAAATCTGATGGATGGTTGGGACTGCGGTATACCAGTTGGCTTTGTGAGTGATAAAATTGTCCCAGAACTCGGAAGCAGAGAAGCGTGGGGGCACTATGACAGAACCCCCTGAGAAGAGAGGGGCCAAAAAGGCAGCGAGAAGTCCGTGCACATGGAAAAGAGGCATGACCAGAAGCGTCCGATCATTCGAGGTCAGTTTGTATGTGAGCTGAATATTGTCTGTACCATTCAGTATTGTGTAGATTTAGGAAGCAGGCTACGCACTCATTGTCCTAGTTAGATTCCGATGTGTCAGAGGCACCTAGTGGCCCGTTAGCCTGTAAAAATTGCGCATGGTTACGAGGAGTTGGCGAGCTACGCACCGCCTTTGGCCTTCCGGTGGTACCAGAAGTATGCAAGACAAGCGCAATATCATCAGGCTGTGGCCTCTGCACTGCTTCGCCGCCTTTGCCGGAAAGTTTCCCCGTCTCCTTAATATCCAATGCCACTTCATGGCCATTCCAATAGCATTCAGCAATAGCAGCTTGATGATTTCTCGCCGCGCGCACTGCGGGTCCATCTTGTCGAAACGAGTCCCGAGGCACGAGTGCGAGAGCTGAGCTGAGGTCATCAATATAAAACTCAAACTCTTCTTGCTTATACGCTGGGTTGAGTGGAGCGGCGATTGCACGCTGCCATGATGCCGCTAGAAAAGCAACGATAAATTCATAAGAGTTTGGTAATGCTATAGAAACAGCAGCTTGCGGATGAATGCCTAATCGTGCAAGTTTCTTCTGAAATTCCGAGACATGGGAGGCAAGTTTTGGGTATGAAATGGTCAAGGCATTTGGCTTGCTAGGAATGATGATGGCTGTCCCTCCTGTAGTTGGAAGTGTTGTCGATAGAGTAGCCATTGGACCGACGCTACTTATTCTGGTAGAATACAAAGCGTCTGCTTTGGTAAGACGCTGACTTTATATTAAAGACTAGATTTTGTGCTTCGAAGAGCAGAAGTAGAAGCAGAAGCAGCTATACGAAAGATGTGCACAGCAATCTTATGTCCGTCCACTTTACAGCACGAGTGACGTATTGCAGGCGAGCTACCTGTTGCTTGCCTTGCAAACAGTCTCGGCACGGCAATGAGAACGGTTCACGATAAGGTACCTTAGGGATTTAAGAAATTTATCCGAACGGGTAAGGGTAGCCGAATGATCGCCGCTAGGATACTGCCTCGGTTAAACTTGACGTCGAGAAAGCTGCCCTACAAGAGCCTACCTATTTTACCTTTGTATCCTCTACTCAACCTCCCTCTTTACCACTCCGCCATAACTACAACCAATTTAAAGACATCAATATGGCCCCCAATAGCGAAGCCAGATCTTCGCGGCCTGGTCTTTCTCTTTATGCCAATCTCTTGGATCCCTCGTCAAAACAAGACTCTGCACCTGGCACAATATCGCGGGCCCCTGTAGTATTCAAACAAGCTGCGGGAGATGAAGCTCAGCAGGACCGCGCAGCTGCTGAGAAGCAACAAATAAGTGCCGGTAGATATCAGCCTACCTCTGTGTGAGTTCATTGTATTTGCGGATTGTGTTGGCTCACGGTTTCCTGCGTTTCTCTGCATCCAACAGCTGCTCTACGATTTCAACCCACAAAGCGCCCACAATTGTCGGCTCAGAAACCAAAGCCAAAGCCATCAGTGCAGCGAACCCCGGCCCCAGTAACAGCATCTAAGATGGCAGAATCTAACAATGCTGAGCCAACAACGAACGCAGCGACACGCCCCTCAGCGAAAACTACCCTCGCCGACTGGACTGCAGAAGGAGAGGATAATGATGTCAATGGATTCTATGGAGGTGAGAAGCGGCAACGAGGCGGTCGGAAGAAGCGGAAGAAGAACAAGGAAGAGTCACACATTCCACAAAACTGGGATGATATATATGATCCGTCGCGGCCAAACAATTATGAGGATTATAAGCACAGCGATGAGAAGATAATCGAAATGAGAGAATGGAAGAACAAGCTATATGCCCACCGCATAACCAAGCGGCGTAACAGTGGTTCTGATGGTTCGAGCGATGACTATAGGCCCCAAATGAATAGTAGGTCTCCTTGGCTGTCTGTTTACAGGAGCTTACATGGGCGCAGAGCAATATGCTCCACCTCATTTTTCATTTGCCCCTCCAAACTTTGATGCTAGCGAGAAGGCGCGAGGAAACCCTCAACCTGTTGATGTACCCGACGATTTTACGGGCGAAGATGTCTATGCTAGACGCATGCGACTCTCTCAATCCACCAACCCCTACGAAAACTCTCATCAAACACTAGATAGGTATCAGCATGATGTACAAGAACCTACACCACCACCTCCTCCACCACCAGCTATAAGTGAACCAAGCCCCGCAGAACCACCACCGCCTCCATTGACCAATGTGGTTGCGGCTACAAGCATAACAAGGGCACCAGTTCGATACAAACTCCCGGCCGCCCCGTCCGACATGCCAACTTCGGAAGCTGATTTAGCAGATGCGTTACAAATGGAGAACACTGCAGAAGAAGCAGAAGCAGAGATAGCTCCACGCTCTCTCCGACCAGGCCAAAAAGGGTTTGCCGAGCGCTTGATGTCGAAATATGGCTGGAGCAAGGGTAGCGGATTGGGTGCAAGCGGGTCTGGTATTGTGAATCCGTTGCGCGTGCAGGTTGAAAAGCAGAAGAAGAAGCCCGACTCCGAAGGTGGCGGTTTTGTCGGACCAGGCGGCAGAGGCAAAATCATTGGAGGTAAAAAGAAGGGCGGAGCTGGGCCTGAGACTGAAGAGGGGAGATTTGGGCCTATGAGCGAGGTCGTCATCCTGCGAGGTATGGTGGATGGTATGGATCTCGATGCTGAATTAGAGAGAAGTGGCGACGGGGGCTTGATGCAGGAAATAGGAGAGGAGTGTGGAGAGAAGGTGAGAGTTTTCGACTCCTAGCTCCTAATACCTCCACTAATCATCTCAGTATGGTCGCGTGGAGAGAGTATTCATAGACCGAAGCGACCGGTCCAAAGCACCAGTCTTTGTCAAATTCACAAGCCAATTGTCGGCATTGAGGGTATACATTTTAATCCAATACAGCTGCTGTGAACAACACGCTTACCTTTGATAGGCTGTGAACGCACTTGAAGGGAGGAACTTCAATGGTAATACTATTGTGGCGAAGTTTTATGACGCAGACAAGTTTGAGGCAGGCATATTCGGTTAGGGGGTCCGAAATTAGGAGGCATAGTTGCAATTGCTTGCAGGCTATCATACCGGCGCTGTAAGATCACACAATCTTCCCACTAGAATTCAGAATGGTAGCGATCTCAGTGCATATCTCTCTAAATCATGGTTACATCTACAGCGTTTCAGCATTTGCCTAGAGTGATTGGTCCTGGGCTCGAGTCTGTATATGTTAATTTAGAGTTTGCTTCCACAGTTGGGATGTAGAGTTCAGCATTTGTTGCAGATCGTGACACCTAGTCGTACAGAATTGACACGGATCAAGTCGATATGCAATTCTTTAATTGCTTTTCCAGGACAGCGTCTTTCTCAACCGGACAACCGGCTGAATTATGTACACCAAAGTTAACGCCAGCCCGAGTCGACAACGGTAGCACGTGTCGACCGTTAAATTAGACCACCCGAAACATCAAATAAGGGAGAACAGCTATTCTGTACAAGATCAAAGCGTCACCCAGAACACCTTGGAATGATTTGAAGAAGCAGCGTTGTGTCCACATCATTACCCTCCCCTCCAAAGCATGAAAGCCGCGATTGACGTGGCTACGTTCCTGTATAAAGACTTGTGTCATGGGGCAAAGGGAAGCCAATCAACGGCCAAGAACTGAATAAGGGGTCCCAGCGAATTTTGTAAGGAAACATAGTCTATCGAAGAATAAAGCGTAGTATATCGGAGGTTAATATGCCGGCCGCGAACCCAGATTACCGCGTTTCTCTTCTGTGTCGATGTGCCAGACGACATAGTTGGGCAGTCCCACCACTTGGTAGCCGGCTCGTTTCGCCATCTTAGCGAATCCTTCTGTTTCGGCCTGATTTTCGAAGGAGTAGCATGGGAAGTTGATGCCTATGTTAAGGCATCAGTATCATCAAGGATCAATTGGACGATTCATTCCGCTTACCAGATCTGTGGACATCGGCTTTGACCAGGATGTTCACTCCACCAATACCGTCTAATTCAACTTCCTCATCCTTGTTATTCCGCCAGTCACCCAGTGTCACCAAATACTTTCTCTTGGTATCATACTCCTTGTAACCTATGCTAAGATCAGCTACGGACTTGTGTTATAGTCGTTGTGTGCTGACAGACCTTCGGCCAGAATCACATCCTTAGGAAGGGAGTCGGCAAGTTTTCGGCCAGTGTCAGACTCGATCCAAGAATTGTAGTCGACTAAAAATGGATCAGCTTTCTATAGAGTTCTTGGAGGTCTCGCTTCACGTACACTTGCCCTCAATATCCCGTCCATTCTCATACCTATGAAACCAGATATCTGCGTTATCAGTAATGGTGATCATAATTTGAGACAGTGAAGCACGTACTTGGAACAATTATATCTTTGTTATGTTCCATGAAGTCCTCTAAGATCTTGCCAGGGCTGTCTTGGATKTCGACGTCTCTCCAATAAACCCACGAGTGCTCTGGTTTCAGCGCCGTATACAGTAGGTAATTTCGGGCTCTGGCGATAGCTTTCCGCCTTGGTCCTTGTGCCTTGAATCCGTGTCTCTCTTCAACACTCTGTCCGACTATCTGACCAAAGTTTTTCTCAACAATCGTTGCGCTGTGGAATGGACCTTCGCGCTTTTGCACTCTATCCAACTCCGCTGATAAAACAGCTAATGTATCATCTGTCGAATCGCCGACAAGGAAAGCCAGGTCAATGAGTTCATGCGGGTATGTAAGCTCGGAAAGAAGGTCAAAATATTTGCTGAGGAAAGAGGCGGCGTCTCTTAGAGGCGTCAATATCAGCACTCGCTCTTTATTCACATCAGCTCGAGGTGTAGACATTATCCCATTGAGATCGACGCTCTGTATTGAAGGCGATTCGACCTCGATGGGGGCGTGATGATTGAAGAGTACAGGTGTTTGTAGGTGAGCGTGCCACTGCGCTTGCTCATTCGTCGACATGTCCATAGGTGGTTTTGCAGGGCCCCAACAGTAAAATCTAGGCATTGACCCAAGCCATCAGTATAAGCGGACAGAACTTCTCTTTATCCGAGCAGCATTCACCTTTGCATCTCCCGCGATGAGGTACTTAATCCTCCCCATAATACCACGATAACAACAACTAAGGCAACGAAGGTGACCGTTCGTGATCTGGTCAAATAATGTATTACAGCTCTATAAGGCGGCAATCGTGCCCTTGCTGACTTCCAGGTCACTCCTCCCTTAGGGAGCAGCATGGCGTTGGGGTGGACGTATTGGGGCGGACGGCTCGCGAGGAGCTATCCTCTGGTCCCTAGATATTTCTGCTGTGGATGCAGTGGCGAGAAGTTGCTCTCGAACCTCCTTTACTGCAACCACTTCAGCGCTGGAGCCTATGGGACAAATTGGAGGCCAGGCAATGGAGAATTGTATTGGCGACGTTGAAGAATTATTAGGATTATCCGTATTCCGTAGGGTGCTTCGTAGATTGATCGTTCCCCCTGGTCACCAACAGCGCAAGCGTCCTTGGCGCCAAGACAGATTATCTACCTTCCCGAGACCAATATCAGCATTGACCACACTACCCTCAATCATTGTGTAAAGAATGTTCATCATAGCAGCATGAAATGTTAGTAAAAGAAGTGTTAATTAGGCGTTACTTATTACAGCTTCATAATACCCGGCTCTTTGGAGAAGACCATCACTACGCCTGCATAGTCTTATGCTACCTCATCACAACTACGGAGACGACAGCTATATCTTGAACGTCGGGCGACTCAAATATCGGGGCCCTACTGTACAGCAATATTGCCATTCCACTTGACGAGTGCTTGTCCGCAGGAGCCGATCTCGGGGCTGTTTTCCTTCTGACCTGAAGAATGCCTTTCTCCCGTCAGCATTAATCATCAAAGCAGAAGGACTGAGCTTCTCATAAATAGGCTTACATCATTCAGCTCGGAGCCTCCACTTCTAGCTTACTCATGAGGTGAGGCTCACGTCGAAAATGTCCATGGTCTGCCAGCTTCGCAGACTACGTTAATGAGGATACAAGTGAGGATAAGCCTAAGAAAAGTGCTAAGGTAGGCTACGAGGAAGATTAGTCGAGTCAGAACAAGCCTAAGAACAGCCCCAAGTCTAAGGATTAGGACAACGGTTGTCCAGGAACAGGGGCATATTTGCAAGATATCAAACAGACTTTGTATGCTTTGTACTATGTATCTTGATGATGTTTTAAAACAAAGAGTGGACGTTAAGCATCTTTCCATTGGAGAGAAACGCACTGCAGTTTGCCCCGAGGATCAAGTTTACCCAGAGTACTGATTGGCCTTTATACCATGGACTTGGAGATGAACACTGAATAACGCGCAGATGCAGCAAATCATGTGTTCTACGTATTATAGGTAAGACTTGAGGGGTCAATGCTGGACATGCGGCGGTCGACACCACACGCAAGGATCTTAGCGAAGTAATCTGACAGCATTCAGCCTCTCTAGTAAATATGGGTTGGGTACATAAGTGGACATATCGGAACGTCGTGAGTGCCGCCTATCCTACGCACAACTGTTGGGCAGGTTTGTGACTGATGCACTGATCCTTGTTATTATAATGTGTACCTTAACCCTAGCACATGGCGACTACCCGTTTGCTGAGCAGCTTCACATACTGTTCTGCTGATTCGACAAGGATCAGAGAAACCGTTTTCAAGGAGACTAGAATCGAACTGCCCAAAACACCTAACATCTTTCCTCTATGCTTGTACATTGGTGTACGGGATGTGCCTTCATCAGGCTTCGAGTGAACTTTCGACCTTGGCATCTTCCTTGTAGCCGGATATGCACGGGATTCCAACGATCATTTTGTGCTGGATGTCTGGGTAAGATTACATGCACCGCTACACTGACGCCCAGCTCTTGTCTCGGCACACTCGTGCACCAATGCTGCCTGTCTCCTCTTCGTGAGTGTGTTCCTCACTGCTTCAACCTTCGTCTCCATTGGCAGGCCATCCAGAACGAGGATTGCACCCTCTAAAATCCCGGCTTTGGTGTTGCCCCATTTGTTATTGCTCTTCTCCAACGAGCTTTCGGGAAGCAGCCGCTCAATGGCGTTCTTCTTCCTGTCATGTTCCGATCGGCGGTTTCTCTCGGCCACTTTGTGTGCAACGTACTTGCGATTGCCATCCTCGCCTGACCAGCCACCCGCGATGCTCTTATTTGTTTGTGATGACCTGAAGGATAGAGACATGTCATCCCTGCCGTGCATACTCGTTTGGGAGATGTTCCGGTATCGTTCACTGAACGGACCCTCTTCGCTAATAGGAACTTCAGGGTCAGTAAAAGTCTGGCGAACATTTGGCTGGAGCAGTGAAAAACCCCTTAGCATCGCACTTTTCTCTTTAGTTGAGGATGGTGCTTTGAGGGGTAGTGGGTGGAAAGGGGCTTCTGGTGGCCCTGCCTGTAATCTCATCCCTTGACCATGTTCCGTTTCCCGATGGCTTTGAGATTGACCAGGATTGGTGAGGCCGCTCACAGTCTTGACATGATGCCGGGATGAGTTGGATAGATCCTTGGACCGTCCGCCAGGTGAAGCGCTGGCCCTTTGGCCTGAGGAGAGTGAGTATGATCGTGTCCTTGGCGACCTTGATCTGGAGCAGGAACAGCGTCGCCTGGCGTTCGTGTCATGGCCACTGGGGAACGACCCTCTACAGCTCATGCGGAACTTCATGGCCCTATCTGGAGATGACTGGAGGTCTCGGAGTCGCGTTGAAGCCGGCTGACGGGCATAGCCTTCAGGCAGGAGACCTCTTTTTGAGGGTGAATCCAAGAGCCTGCTGCCCAGACCATTTAGCCTCGCACTCAAGAGTGACTCTAGACTAGCAACGGTGCGCTCACTCTGGCGACTGTGGTACGACCATGAGCATAGAGCTCGACTAATGCTTAGAGGTGACTAAGATTTAGAAGCGGAGGATACTGCGACTGTCTGATTTTTACAAGTATATGAAACGAAGGCGAAGTAAGCAATCAGTATTGGAAGACCTACGTCCTCAAAAGCCTGCTCACCAACTGAAAAATGGGAGAGCCTGATCTTGTACATGCACAGATAGATCGTACTACGTAATTTGTGCCTCGAATAATGTGATAGATCACTGAAAGCCCTGAAAGCCCAGCACCGGGGGAAATTTTCCCTCAGAGCCTGGCCCTTGCACCGCGGCATTCGGGTCTTCCTCCAGATACCAGAAGCACGTCCGCTCTTGCATGGAATCGAACGAGCGAAAGGAGGGCATGGCCCAATGATCTCCTTAGCGTGACGCACAAACAACGGTCAAGGTGCGCTTACCATCTTAAGATATCATCTGAAAGCGAGTATATATGACATTCTAGGTTTATAGGGCTTGACTAGTCTGTGATCTGGTGTGTTCGGTAGAGCTTGATGCCACATCTCATAGGAACCTGGCAACTTGGCTGCTACGTCCAGAACCATTGTAATCCCCACCAGGTAGTACTCTTGTAACCAGGAAAAGTGTATTGGGCACGATCTGTATTATGCTTTAGTCTGTCCCTAGCAGGACAACAAGGCTTTATGAGTAAGGTACAAGGCCAATAGCCAATATGGACATGAATCCGATAACACCGAAGAGAAAAGGCATGCAACTATGAGCTCGTATCGCTTTTTAGAAAGTATCTTGAAAAAGACCGGAGCAACTGAAAAAACGAGGCTTTGCAAGCTGTCCACCATCAAGTCATACTTCAAAAGTCCATGCTAAGCTAGGCAATCTATTCTCCAACTTCCCCGCCGCAATTCTCACTGCTCTCCGCGTATGTATCTTGTTGTTAAACAATGCAGTGCTCGCACACTTGTCTAAAAGAATGACCTTCGCTCAACAACCAATGATCCTTGATGCAAGTAGGAAATCACGACATACAGCCCCCCATCTCACATAAGTATCGCTTACAGGACAGCTTGTAGAATGCCAGCCATAATTGAAACTCCACCCATGACGGCTGGGACTGCGAAGTCTGTGGCGCGAGCGCCGCCCTTCGATGTGGAGGATGCACTGCTTGACGGCTTTGTGCCTGCACCTCCAGGCTTGGATTCGCTTCCTTGACAGACATAGTTGCCCTTGATGACTTGCTTGCTGCTCTTGTCGGCTTGGAAAGCGCTGCAGTCCAATGTGCCAGAGCTCTGCATGTTGAAAGCACCTTTGACTTGGGTCAAGGCTGGGAGGTCGACCCTGGCTTGTTGTTAGCTCTCAAGCACAGTAAAAGAGGGCAAGAAGTTGTTTGGACTCACTCAGTGAAGTTGCCGTTGAAGTCCAAAGCTCCACCGATGATGGAGAGCTTCTGGAACCCATTAATAATTTTCAATTGGGTGTTATTTGCAATCTGATAACTGGCATTGATCGAGGTGAGCATTGGTAGAGAGATGTTGGTTAAATCGGTATTGTCGACAAAGATGAGGCCGCCGCAGGTGGTGAGGTTGGGCGCCGCAAATGATTGCATGGTATTCCCATAGAATCCCAAGTCCTCCGTTACGTTGGCAAGAGATGGTAGCGACACCGAGCTGCAGTTACGGAAGGTCATGTTTTGAGCAGTCTCGAGCAGGGGGAACGACGTCTGTAGCCCAGTCACGTAGCCGTCATTGGCTTCAATGTCTAAAGAGCCCGTGATGCTCGTGACTTGCAAGCTTATGTTTTGCAATGATGGATTGTTATTGACGTTGAAAAAGTCGACTTTTTCCAAGTTGTTGATGCCCTGTAGAGAGCTCAACCCAGTATTGGTGATCAATATGCTGCTGGCTTGAGAAATACCTGTACCCCCAAAAGATAGTTGCTGTAATGCAGGCAGAGCAGTGAAGTTCAGCTGGTCGACCTTGGTGAGTTGAGGCATTGACAACTCGGACAGAACAGTCAATCCTCCAAGCTCGAAGCCACCAATAGACTGGAGACTTCCGAAAGACAAACTTGCCAACATGATAGCGTTCGTGACGGTCAAGTTGCCTGTGATTACCTGAACACCATCGACGGAGAGATCTTGATGGCCATTCTGATCCGTGGGGACGGATAGACCTGTTGGAATAGCAACAGAGCCACTGTAGGTTGTGCACGAGGCAAGGCCTGAGGCATCGGCGGATGCTGTGATGGTCAAGGTCGCAGAGTTGCTACATTGAGCTGCAGCCACCAAGTCAGTGTAAGGTCTATTGCGTGTGATGTCGGCCCAAAATGAAGTATTAGGGCCTGGCGAATTGCTCACCCAACACAGTGCTTGCGAAGGCGACGGCGGGCAGCAGGTAGGTTATAATGGCCATTGCGTGTAATATGCGTCAGATACGATAGCTATAGAAAATAAAGGTCAGCTTTAAGACATGAATGGTACTGCATGGCCGAAGCAAAATGTGCCGAACGGGAGTGATGGAGGTTCCTTGTAGACACGGCCGATCACCGGCGTCGTACAACGTGCAATCCTGTTGAAGATGACAGCAAAACGTACCTGAAGGGGCTTATTAAGAGCTGCGAGATGATTGTGCCTTGATGATGATTCGTGGTAGAGTAATGGAGTATTGGGGAGGGAGAAGTTGGATGGTTGGAAGGGATGCAGCGAGCGTGTAGAAAAAGAGAAACGACCGGATTAAATGGTAATATTAAAATAGAAGCTGCCTCCGTGAGAAGAAGGCGCTGTGGAGGAATGTGAAGCGCGGTTGACAACGAGAGGCAGGTACAAAAGACCTAGTATCAATGGGTGGATGTCAAGAATAAGAAAGAGAAGAGTCGTGCAAGAAATTTTGATTATGGGGGAAGGAGCAGGAAAACAAGACTAATAACGGCACTAAAATAAAAGGGGACCCTTGTCGCCCGGCGCACCCTGGTCGATGGATGGGCGATGGATTGTGGATGGGCCCAACCACCGGGCCATGCGCATTTCGTCCTAGCGGGCTCCATGCCTCCCCCCATGAGTAAGGTCGCTTGGCCTAACCCGCCCTAAACCACCCCCCGCTTACGGTGTAAAGCTCCCTAACCTCCCTTAACCTCCCTAACCACCCTAAGGTAGCCATCCTAACGACTACGTGCCACTATCACCTCTGGCTGGCATCCGCCATTTCGCTTCGTGCGCCATGCCCAACATAGATTACTATCGTCCGCTTCCCGACCCACCTTTGCATTATCACCCTGGTCTGATTCGCAGATAACGGCACTATTGAAACCCTCTTGCATTTGGCGACAACTCCTGCCACAGTTGCCGTACCGCTGGTGAAGCGTGAAAGAAATGTGAAGCACGGAGCATACCAAGGAATTCTAGCCACATAATACGGATAACTACGTTTCACACCGGGTCACCTTCGATATGTTCTATGGATAAAGTACGACTCTTATTGCTCCTCCTCGAGTCGATCAGGGTGTTCGTCCACTTGCCTAAAATGCGCCCATGTCCTGCGGATAAGCAGCCGTGGAAAAAGTGCTGACAAGCACGCGAGATACCACCCATCCCTGCACGATCTCAACGGCAACTAGTCATGCAAGAGTCAGATACCACCGTATATGCTTGCTTCTCGTATGATAGTCACGATAGCTTAAGGTAGACAGCGCTGTTTGCCCCGCAGCGACACCGAGCAGAGGCGTTCTTTGGAACGCTTTTCCCACTCCAGTCCACTACTGGCGCAATGCTCTCGGCTTGTCGGTTGTTGGGGGGGCCCAAATTCGAAATCGTAATCGAAAGCCAATCCAGTCCAGTCTGGACTCACCTCCGCTGCCATTGTACTCGTCATCAGTGGCAACGGATACCCAAAATAGCCCCTCGACAACAGAGGGCCAGGAGCCCAACAATTCACAGAAAATTGCGCGAACGTTTTGCCGTCGGCAGGTGCTGGAATTTCGATTGTGTTGCTGATCATGATTTTATTGATAGGTGTAGTTCCTGAAACGGATTTCGAAGCATGTAATTTGTTTCGCAGCGCCACTAAATTGAAGATCGCCGTGTGAGCAAATCTCTCTTGACGCCTCTGCCGTCCGTGCCAAGTATCAATAATCTCCGCTGTCAGAATTGGGACACTCATCATTTAGGCATTTACCATTGTCGCCGTCATGCGTAGAGCATGCGCGCAATTGCCTGAGTGGTCCTTGCAGCTATCTCTTGGACTTCGCTGGCGTATCGATAAGCTCTGACGAGCTATTAGGCTGTCTACCTTAGATTAGGAGTTTCTGAGGCGAGTGGGGACGGTACTCAGCTCTGCTAGCTTACCTCAAGGCGCCAGGCACTATTTGCGTTTGGCAAATTTAGTGTACTAGAATCTGAGAAGATGTATTCCTTGAGAAAGGTCTTCCGTAGAATGGAATATGGCTCGGAAATGAAGCTAGGCAACCACTTTGAGTAGACAGACGCGTGCCCACAATCTTTCGGGCCGTCTTTACACTTTGCCCTTAGATGTTGGCTTACTTCCCACACAAATTATATCAACGCCTGTGTATCATGCCTTCCAAGCGTTCGCTGAGGAGTAGTACTGCGAACAAAGCTGTCGCCACCAGCGATATAGGTGCGGCTACTGCCAAAACCGCTGATTCAAAGGCGCTAAGAAATCCACTGTCCTTTGAAGACTATCCAACGACTCCACCATCCAAAAGAGCTAGGTTTGATCCCACAGTAGAGCATCGAAAGAAACCTGGCACGAAAGCCCAGATTGATATTCGACCGACTGCGGAACGTACGAACGGGGTTTCAGCTACCACCAACCATGCATCGCCGTTGGACCGGCCTGCCGAGCCAAACAGAACGAATGCACCCCTTATTACCCCGAGGGGCTCTCGACTTATGACTTACCCAAGGGATACGGCTGATACGTCACCATCCCAGACTGGCATACCACGGCCAACAACGACAACAGGTCATATCCTTGAGCAGGCATGTGCTCATCTAATCAAGCAAGAGCCTAGGCTGCAGCCTTTGATCGAGAAGCATCATTGCAAAGTCTTCTCTTTAGAAGGTTTAGCAGAGGAATGCGATCCTTTCAAGAGCCTTTGTAGTGGTATAATGGCTCAACAGGTGTCAGGAGCAGCGGCGTCATCCATCAAAAGGAAATTTATAGCGCTTTTCTATCCTACAGAAGATGGACAAGAACAGGCCCGAATGTTTCCTACACCTACACAGGTGGCCGCGTGCAGTGTTCCCTTCCTTCGCCAAGCCGGGCTCTCAGAGCGAAAAGCAGAGTATATTAAAGGCCTTGCCGAGAAGTTCGCCAATGGAGAGCTGAGCGCCTCGATGCTAATTAATGCAAGCGATGAAGAAGTGCTCGAGAAGCTGACATTAGTAAGGGGCTTGGGTAGATGGTCTGTAGAAATGTTCGCTTGTTTCGGTCTGAAGAGAATGGACATTCTTTCTACGGGCGATCTCGGGGTTCAGTAAGGTTGTTCTAGATTTCGAATCGACGATTTGCTAAGATTCAATAGGAGGGGTATGGCTGCGTTCATGGGAAAAGATGTTAAGAAGCTGAAAGCTAAAGGTGGAGGTAAATGGAAGTATATGTCGGAGCAGGACATGCTGAGGCACTCCGAAAAGTTTGCTCCTTATCGGTGGGTTACAAGATCCCTCTATGGTATCGTTCATTTCACTAAAGATCTGGTAGAAGTGTATTTATGTGGTATATGTGGAGAGTCGAAGACGTAGATACCATTGTTGTTGAGAGTAGTATGTAAGAGAACAATAGAGAACCGACGAGTAGACCAATGCAGGAAGGCAGAGAACCATTCCTTGTGGAGCAATGCAGAGAGATCGAACAAAACAGGCGGAAGCGTTCAATCGTCGAACAATTTAAATCGAAGCCAAGAATAATATAACTCACTTTTAAGGACAAAAATGGAGGCCGTTACGGATGTGATAGAACCTAGCCGAAATCCATTTCCTAAGACTTCTAACTCCCTCCACTTAGCTGTCAGAGATTGATCCTAATCTTGCAAGCATAGCATAGTAAAGGAAAGCTCAACACGATCTGCAATTTGCAAGCCCACTGATATTTTGTTCTGTGGAGGCAACAGCGTCCAGGACGAGGACTTTCACGATCACTATATTTACACGATTGTAACAGCCACACGTAGATCAAGCAATACTGTAATGAATTCGATCTGGTGTGTAATGAAAGGATGCTTCTAGTGTTCAATGATGGGCTGCCTCTGGCTCTGCGCTCTTATTTGGCTTCTTCCTCTTATTGACAACCATAGCCTCCAGGTCATTACGCTCTCTGGATTCTGCTTCAATTTCTTTGATGATGGGCGAAAGGTATGCATAGTCCTATACGAATGTAAGCACACATCCCGTGTGTGCAGGTGTCTGACCGCTCTCTCACCTCTTCGGGCTTCGTCTGCTGGTCCTTCGGAAGCAATTGATGTTGAAGGGAGCACTAAATGCAGTGAGCAATCAGCAGTCCATCCTTATTTGGCTCTTAGAGCATGCCGGCAGCTTACCTGGAAAGCTCTTCGAAGTCGGAAAACTCGATCGTAAGCCTCCTTGGGCGGGAGTCTCTTCAGGGCGAGCAAGACGGTATCTGACTCCTCCGGTATCAGGTCATCGGCCCTGGAATTATCGCAACATTCAGTTTCGTATCTTCCAAACACTCATTTTAAATGACACAAAATCTGGACGATGCCGTTACAGGATTCGAGCACGTCCGGGAAGGTCAGTTACCTCAAGCCGAGTTTCCGATATCCCGCGGCATCAGCGTACCAATTGGCGAAGGGTAACATCCACCGCTTCAGCCATGGCCGCTTCAATACATATTTCGTGAATGTTGGTGCTGACATGATTGTAAGCTGCGCGTTGCTGAGTAGAAATTGTAGGACAGTGGTCGTTGGAAACCGAAGCTCGGCCGCCGGAGCAATTTTTAGCCTTTCCGTGAGACCGCCTATTCTTCTTCCCAAACAACCAGGCACACATGCACATGCAACGTCTTCTTTCCTGACCCTGCTCCTATTTAACGGGCTTCATACTGTTCTGTATAACCCCTAGACGAGTCCAGAACTACCCAATGCCTTCAACGAAAATGAAAATCCCTAATCGCTAGCCTCGCAATCTCCTCAGAAGTGCTGCGGGGTTGCTCCAGCGCACTGGGGATCAACACTGAAGTGCTTCAAAGCCCCAGCAGACATAATTCACGAACCACCAGATGCATTGCTAGTGATTTTGATAGCTCTTGGTCCTAGCGATGTCCTTTGACCGCAATCAATCGCCCCCAATTGCTGCTCACGAGACCGAAACCTCGAGACCTCCGAGGACTCGGCTCCATCGGTTGGTGAGGAGAATTCCCGAGGGTTATGTCGTTCCTATATCCGGGGGAATCGCTGGTGCTGTTTCTGGGTTTGTGAGCTGCCCGCTGGACGTAATTAAGACGAAACTACAGGCTCAAGGAGGATTCCGGGCGTCCAAAAATGGCGTCAAGATCACCACTGCTGCTTACCATGGCGTCACGGGGACTGCTGCGACGATATGGAAAGAGGAAGGTCTTCGGGGCATGTATCGTGGACTTGGACCGATGCTGTTGGGTTATGTTCCGACTTGGGCTGTCTATCTGACCGTTTACAACAAAACGCAGGCCTTTTTCAGGACTAAGACAGGTAAGCAAGCGTCCAAAGTCAGATTGGGGGCGTTCAACTGACCTACACTGATCAGATAATTGGTTCCTTGCAAATGTGTACGCTTCTCTGAGTGGAGGAGCTTGCTCAACAATGGCAACCAACCCAATTTGGGTCATAAAGACAAGGCTCATGTCTCAATCCAATCCAGCAACAGCAAGAACAGCAAATCATTCACGACCTCCCTGGCATTACAAGAATACTTGGGACGCAGCAAGGGTGATGTACCGCTCCGAAGGCATCATGTCTTTCTATTCTGGTCTTACGCCCGCTCTGCTTGGCTTGACCCACGTTGCAATACAGTTTCCTCTCTATGAAATCTTCAAGGAGAAATTCACTGGGATCGGGAAAGGACAGACAGAGAGCGAGGAGGACCGCAGTCACCACTTCTATGGCTTGGCCTTGGCTGTTTTCCTCAGCAAGGTTTGCGCAAGTACAGCCACCTATCCTCACGAAGTTGTCCGGACACGTCTCCAGACGCAACAGAGATCAGGCACTGCTCCTGTGTCACAAGGAATGCCATTGCGGGAAGGTCTAAAAAAGGCCGCAGATCATGGGCGGCCTCCAGGCCTCATTACACCGGTTGTTGATACGTTACGTTATCGAGGCACGATCCAGACTTGCAAGGCTATCTTGATGGAAGAGGGTTGGAGAGGCTTCTACGCTGGTCTTGGTACAAACCTTATACGAGCTGTGCCATCTGCCATGACCACTATCCTTACCTTTGAATATTTAAAGAAGACAATATTCCAACTGCAGCGCGACGAAAAGTCAGGCGAGGACACACTTGGAGAGGCTGTCGCATAGTAGTGTATTTCTGTTGAATACGCAGTGCAGTGGTCCCCGATGATTGGCCTTCTGTCTTCGACCTCCATCGCGCATTGAGCATGAGTCCAAGCAGATTCCTGCTTATCGAAGGGTTATGGGATTCTCTTTCAACGCGATGGTGTAAGCGGTGTTTTCAGCGGGTCCTCGTACTTTATTTTAGGGATCCCAGTGAGCATGGCTTGGGTGCTTCAGAGCGTCAGACTTTGGTGGAGTTCGCCCCTAGAGGGAGGTTACATTGGTTATTGGGAGCATTGCCCGCTCTAAAATGCTAGCTGATCGAGATGTATGTACATATCGACACTCCGATAGCTATGCTCCATCAAGTAAAGTTTTTTGTTTCCCTGATGAGCGACAATTAGAATGAATGATAACTGCACCTCGGGATCACCTCTGCGTTCAAGTACTCTGCAAAACTTCCATGCAACCCTCTTTCCCTTCCTTGCGCGCCCTCCTCCTCCCAGTCTGCCGATTGACAGAATTGGAGCATTCGTCTCAACGGCTTAATTCTGGTGAGGAGCTGCCCCCAGCTAGTGGTGGACTTGCTCAAGCTGTGAGAATGGAATGAAGGTATAGTGTAGCTCCAAGAGCTGTCTTTTTGTTTAACATACGTAATCCGGCTACTCTCTGTTCCGTAAGCCCAGCTCGAAAGGGCGATCCAGATATTGATCTCAATGATGATCCAAGTTATGAGCATTTGTTCTGGAGTGATGAAGGTTGGCTGAAAGATGGACGTGGTTTATGGAGAAGATCCAGCTTGTGCCATTCGGAAGCAGGGCCGATTCAAGGAATTGTATCGAATCGCTACATTTAGCTGTCCACCGGTTTGACCTTTCTGGACCTTAGCAATTGTTCGCCTTCTGATCTGCCCTTGCCCTTCGGAGCTACCGTCGCTGTCTCGTCTTTAGTACCGAAAAACAACTGCTTAATGATGTTTGGCTCCTCAGGCTTTTCCAGAACGCCATGGCGTCTCCGACTCTCGTTGTACCAGCTGACCTGGCCGCCATCAGCAGCCCTATACCTAGCGGCATTCCGTTTCGCTGCGTGGATGGACGAGCGAGCATAGACGTAAAGCAGTGCTGCCATAGTGATGGCAGCTATTGGTGCGACCACAGCCCTAGCGGTGATGTTGGAATGTTTGAACAGCTTGATTTCCGAGAGCCTTTTGCCGACTAGCAGTTTTGGAGCCATGGAGCAAGGCTTGGACTTGATGCAGGCCCATGTAATGATCACATAAAGAGTTGAAGAAGTCCAGCGGGGTTTAAGTAAGCGGGAGTATTCCGCAATCCCCTGTAATGATGCCTTTTTTTAAGCGCGTCTTCGAAGTGTAGTATATCATCCGCTCATTCAAAACATGTCATAATTGACAACGAGACCATGAGGACGCTTAGACCGGTAGCCGATTTCCGCAAGTCCGGCTCTTGGATATGTGACCAATGCCTTCAAGGACAGCGAAAGTCTCCGCCTCTGTATGCTACCTACGCAACGAAAGTCACCTTTCGCCCCGTCCCATATACTTTCAACCCAGCACGGCTTAGAACGAAGAGTATATCAGCACAATATGCCACGTCCGGGGCTCTCACGTCGAATGATTACCTGGCGAACCGAGCAGCATCCGAAAATAGCAAAGCGAACCGAAGGAACCTCGTGATAATACTCGTGACGTTGTTGAGTGCTGGCTCTATATTGGCCTTTTCGGACAGCGTGAAGCATAGCTATGCAGCAGCCACAAGATCATTGCGGGTCCTCATAGCGCTGAGCCAGAGTGTTCGCGAGTAAGTCTTTGGAAAAGTCTCAGCGTTCCTTGCAGCTAGCTAATGATTTTGGGCAAAGCTATCAAATTACCCTCAAAAGCAATGCCGATGAAGGTGATGGATCGAAAGCGTTGCTTAAAGCTTGTCATAAACGATGCGCTGAGCGTACCATGAAGGTCTTGGAAGCAAATGGCTCTATATTCATTAAACTGGGACAGCACCTGAGCAGTATGAACTATCTTCTACCGGAAGAGTGGACAACAACCTTCATACCCTTACAAGACCACTGTCCTGTATCTTCATACGAATCAATAGCCGAAATGATTTTGAAGGACACCGGCTCGCCCATCGAAGATCATTTCGAAGAGTTCGAGAAAGAGCCAATCGGTGCAGCTTCGCTTGCCCAGGTACACTTGGCAACAATCAAAGGCACAGGCCGGAAGGTTGCTGTCAAAGTACAGCATCCGGCCCTGGAAGAGTGGGTGCCACTCGATTTAACTTTAACAAGATTTACGTTTACAACTCTGAAACGATTCTTTCCTGAATACGACCTGGAATGGCTTTCGAGTGAAATGGAAGCGTCTTTGCCGCAGGAGCTAGACTTCGCTTTGGAAGGGAAGAATGCACTACGTACACGAAATTATTTCATGGGTTTGCCAAATCTGCCTCTGGTAGTCCCGGATGTGGTATGGGGTAGGAGACGAATCCTTGTCATGGAGAATGTGTCTGGTCATAGGACTGACGATCTCGAATACCTGGATTCCAATGGTATTGACCGTGACGAAGTCTCCGCCGCCTTGGCACGGATATTTAACGAAATGATATTTGGAGACACCGCTCTTCACTGTGATCCCCATGGCGGGAACATTGCGATTCGAAAGAATAACATTAGACGGAAGCCTAACTTTGATATCATCCTATATGACCACGGGCTATACAGAGACATACCCAAGCAGCTCCGCAGGAACTATGCAAAATTATGGCTTGCGGTTATAGATGCCGATGAAAAGAACATGCGAAAATATTCTTATGAGGTCGCTGGAATTACTGATGATCAATTCCCTTTGTTTGCAAGTGCTATTACCGGAAGGGACTACACGGCCGTCGCCAATTCAGTAGTGTCTTCCAGATCAGACGCAGAGAAGGAGGTCATATCCGAGGCTATGGGCGAAGGCATGCTGCAGCAGGTAATACTGACCTCGTTCTCCTGTACCACTGTGCTGACAAGAAGCCAGCTGGTTCAAATGTTGGGCAGAGTTCCACGAATAATTCTTTTGATCTTGAAAACGAATGATCTGAGTGAGTCCAGAAAGAGCTTAGTCACAAGCCAATACACATGCTGACTCCGCGAAGCCCGTAGCTTGGACGAGAATCTTCATACACGAGAAGGTCCAGTCCGTAACTTCATGATCCTGGCTCGCTATTGCAGCAAAACCGTTTTTGAGGAACAGATGGAAAGCATTGCCCAATCTGGCAGTAAAATGTGGCCGCACAATTTATTTCGACTCATAGCGGCCTGGTCATCGTTCATGAGAGTCGAACTCAAACTCTCTTTATATGAATGTTATGTTTCGTTCAGGCGCTTCGCACGTCTTACACCCATGGCAAGCATTTAGCGAGGCACAATCTAGAGTAGAGCTCAAGGGTCAGTGTGCAATGCTACTACGGTGGCCCACAAGTACCAGCCACGCGAGTTCTACGGTGTGCTAGAAAAGGCCAACGTGGGGCGGCCTAGGAAGCTTAATGTGGGGTTGAGACGGCCAAAGCTCTCTTGTATGTTTCCTAGGGATTCTCATTCCGCATCCCTCACAACGATCGAAGACAGCACACAGGTCTATGCATCATGGAGGAGCAGGTGAATAAGCTGGTGCAAAAAACTTGGGGTGAGTGTTCAATCTAAGTTTACGCCTATCATTTTTAGGCCTTGCTCATGACTGCTGCCAAGCGAAGTACAGAGAAACTCCCCCTTCACAACGAGTCTTGATTGCCGTGTCTGGCATTCCCGGCTCAGGTATGAGGATAGTACTCGCTTCTGCTGCCTGACTTCTCATACGGATCGAAACAGGCAAAACCACTCTAGCTAGTCTTGTTACGAAACGCCTCAATGACATCCACAATGAGAAATCCCCCGGCTGTGCCTCAACCCCGGTCGCCGCATTCATACCTATGGATGGCTATCATCTCTCTCGTGCCCAGCTGTCCGCTATGCCTGATCCCACCACTGCTCACGAACGGCGAGGCGCTGCGTTCACCTTCGACGATCAGGCTTTCTTAGACATCGTCAAAAAGCTGCGCCAACCCCTCTTACCCGAATCCAAAACAATCTACGCGCCCTCATTCGACCACGCAGTCAAAGACCCTGTGGCAGATGACATACCTATACATCCCACAGCACGTATAGTGATTTTCGAAGGTAATTATTGTAGCTTGAACAATGGCCTGTGGAAAGATGCAGCGGAGTTGATGGACGAACTATGGTTCGTCGAAGTCAATTTTGAGGTTGCGAAGAGGAGGTTGGTTGCAAGGCATGTCAAGGCGGGGATTGCGAAAGATGAAGAGGCTGCGGCAAGAAGGGCTGATGAGAACGATTTAGTGAACGGGAGAGAGATTGTGGACAGGAGGTTGGAGGTGCATGAGGTGATATTAAGTCGGGAAGATGAATCGTGGAAACCAGAGGCGCAGGGTGGGGAAATTATAAAGTCGCCTCAATGAGGTCAGGTCGTTAAAGGCCATACTGGGGGTCCTACCTGGACGAGGAGTTCATCAAATAGGACTTGTTCACTTCATCTGTAGCCATAGTCTGACTACACTCAACACGTTGGGAAATCTTCAATCAAAGTATCATGCATTTCGATGTCTCGCTTTCGTAAGCGTTCTGCTAAGCCACTAAAGCGTCAAATCCACGGGTTGCCATACCCTCGTTCACCGTATATGGTACAAAACTGGATAGAAAGATTTTTTGGTGCTTTTGAAACATGACTTTGCGGCCGATTTAGAAAAGCAAGCCGCCCTTAATCAGCTTCGAACCCGCATATTTGCACCATATTGTGATTTCGAAGCAATCAGGGCTCTCAAAATTTACCACAGCAATAGATCAACGCTCAATATAGAAACGACATAGTCTCTTTGAAGAGAATAATGCATTGTAATGAGAACAAGAATGCTCTACCTCATAACCTTTCGCGCCTGGTCCGCCCTTGCCTGCGCCGTCCAGCGGCAGCTGGCCGTTCTTCGGAGATTTGCCTCTCAAGCCTGCGCAGATTCGCTTCCATCTGGTGCAATTCATCCTCGCGTTCCACCCAGCGCCTATGCCTTGCGAAATCATGCTCGTCTAGATTCTGCTGACGACTCAGCCTATCAGACAAAGCCTGAATGCGCCTAGCCTGGCTCTCAGCTTGTACCAATTGGGAATCGAGAGTATCCATAGTCTCGTCATCGGTGTCATCGAGGCAGAATTCACCATCAGTCGAGGTAGAAGGCGCTGTAATTATAGTTCCTGAGGATGATGCAGAGTTAGACGAGAGGGAGGAAGCCGTAGCGGTCGTGGAACGGAAAGACGAATGAGCGCTTGGAACACGCTCGTCTGGTTGAATAGTCGTGAGCATAGTCTCCCACGGATCGTCATCAGGACTAAAGCTCCGTTCTCTATCGCCTAAACCATCGATGTGGCTTTCAGGTTGTCCGGGCGCGGCCCTCATCCGACGCAGGGGGGGCAAGTCAGATAGGAGGTCGTTGTCCCTTAAACGGCGCATCAGATTCAAACGCGTTTCAATGGACTCAAGGTATGCAGCTTCAGCCTCCCGATACTCTGGAGAAAGTTCTGCTGGATTACGATTCCTCATTCTGTTGACCTCGGCCCGGTGACCGGCAACATACTCTCGCTCTCCGTCGTCACTCAATTCAGCCATTCTTGTTGCAAGACGTGCGAGTCGTTGTTCACGCTCGATATTGAGGTTAGCTTCGTCCCCTGCGTCAAGTCGGTGTGCCGGGGCAAATCTGGGGGTTAGTGATGCAGAGCCCAGTGACGATGTGACAACGAATGGTTCAGACCGGTTTGAAGTGTCCCCGGAAGTGTATGGAGGGGATGGCATGTACCCATGAGGTCCAGGTATTGTTTCTTCCGATGTTGGGGAGTAGTGGTATCGTACATATACCGGCTGCAGAAATGATGGATCTTCTGCGCTTTGCATTTCGCGGAGTGCACGGTCTGCTTCCGACGGTGCGAACCCCGGTGTAGGGCGTCTCCCTCCGCCGACAGCCTCTTGACTGATCCTTGTGCGGCGGGCAGAGTCGTCGCCGTCACTGCGAATAATCCTCATACGACGACCAGGACGCTCGTACGACAGCGCATCTCTTAACAACGCCCGTCCGCTCTCTAAGCGACTGCGCTGGCTCGCCTGTGTATGCGCCTGATCGGCCTCAGCTTCAACGTCGCGTTGGTCGTCTGGATGGGGAGACTGTGATGAAGACGGTTCTCGTCGGCGTATGTCCTCAAGTAATGAACGGCGATCTGCTAAGGCTCGCATACGACCCTGGGAACGGTTCTGGTTACGGGAAAGCAGGTTGGAAAGCGTTGATTGATGATCGCGAACATTTGGACTGTATCTGACGGTGCGTTGCCGCCGAATTGCGGAGCGTGCAGGAGCTGTAGGGTCTGCCTTGATGGCAGTTTTAGGTTCGGCGGCATCGGGCTCGACCCACATGCTGCATTTAAGTGATGCGATCAGCATAAGATTCTTGCCTTGAATTGTGAATGCATAATGAGGCTGCTAAACACGCGAACGATAAACGCAACAGGCGCAAACACCACCGCGACAAAAACAATGTTTGCACTCACCGTAAACCCATCGCGCAAAGGTTGCGCGAATCTGCGAACAGGTAAAAGTGATATCGCGCACGCTGAAAGGAAGAGTGTGATTGTAGGCGAAGATGAGGGATGGATGAATTCTGCGACTGAGGCCGGGGGGCTGAAGGATGGAAGGAGAATGTTTCCCGCCCAAAAGAAGGCTAATTTGGCGTGAGGCTGGCGCTTGTCTGATCGGCTTCTCAACGGCTAAATTCTCGCCCTACCACGACGCGACACATTTTGACTACGTCTATCAAACACGCTTGAGCTCGGCTCTCTGCCGGCTCTTGCATCAGGATGTCATTCATACCACTATGATTGAGCTTGGCCTGGCGCGTATCATTCGCCTGCTGAAGGGTACCCCCATCCAATGGCGCGCAATACACGTTGCAGGTACCAATGGAAAAGGCTCCGTCTGTGCCTACGTCTCGGCAATGCTGCATGCTGGCAAGATCAAATGCGGTCGTTTTACTTCGCCCCACCTGATTGACCGCTGGGATTGCATTACGATCAATGAAAAACCTGTGCATGAGGATCTTTTTCGTGAAGTTGAAGGTGTGGTGAAGGCGAGAGACTATAATGAGGGGATCAAGGCTTCTGAATTTGAACTTCTGACTGCGACAGCGTTCGAGATATTTAATCGAGAGAAGATTGAGATTGGCGTCGTTGAAGTTGGCATGGGCGGCAGGCATGATGCTACCAACATTATCGACAACCCGTCCGTTACAGTCATTACTAAGATCGGATTAGATCACCAATCCTTTTTAGGAAGGACTCTGGAGCATATCGCCTACCAGAAGGCTGGTATCATGAAGAACGGCGCACCATGTATAGTCGACGGTAGCAATCCCCCAAATGTTATCGAGGTCTTGAGGAAAAGTGCGGAGGAGATTGGGGCGGGCTCTATGAATATCGTTCCACAAGATTATGAACTAGAGGAACAAGTATGGAGCATCATCGCGAGAGACCAATTTGAGGAGCACCAACAGATGAACATCTACTTGGCAGTTGGAGCTGTCCAGCAAATGCTCAATCGCGAATACACTTCTTTAGATCTACGCAACCTCCTACCGTCTATCCAAGAGACTATCTGGCCTGGGCGTCTTCAAAGAATGAGCATTGACTCACTGGTCGGACGAGAATATACTATTCTGCTTGATGGAGCCCACAATACTCAGTCAGCAGAAGTCCTGGGTTCCTATGTCGACCGAAAGCTAAGAAAAGACGAGCACCCAGTGACTTGGGTTGTTGCAATGTCAAAAGGCAAAGATGTGTACGAAGTGCTTTCTCGGTTTTTGAGACCCAAAGACATCATCATCGCGGTTGGGTTCAGTCGAGTTGACGGAATGCCGTGGGTCTCCTCGGAAACGGTTGAAGACATATTACATGAGGCGCGGAGACTCCACGTCTCAGATCTGTCCCAGAAGGGGCCTGAAGGCATTGTTGACGCGCTGCGCTTGGCTACTGTGGTTGCAAAAGGGGGACCATTGGTGGTTGCAGGGAGCCTTTATCTCGTTTCAGATGTTCTTCGAAATATCAAAATATCTGAGTGACTACATTGATGGTCATTAAGGGTGTCAAACATAGATAGTATCAGATCATTGAATGAAACAATCACATTATCTGCCATACAACACCGATTTGTAGATTCCGTACAACAGCTCATGCAGTGAATATGGACTACAGCCCACAGTCATAGGACTCTACTGTGAAAGTTGGGGTTAATATAATTGGTGAGTTAGATTCGGAGCGGATGTACCTTCTTCGCTTGTCAGAAATCCAAACACGACTTCCGCGTCGCTTGAAGCCACAGCTAGCCAAACAAGTCAAAGATCCTAAAACTACCAACAAGTGTCGAAGATATGATGGCATGACTCTACGCCTTCTTGATCAAGTTCTTTCAGTGTCCTAGCATACGCTTTACAGAGGCCAAAATTATAGGGAATGGTACAACACTCCCCTGGTTGTGGAAGCCGTGAGCAATTCTCGTCAGAGTGGAGGGCATCACCACTTCCGGTCTAGCTACGCCAACCCCTACGCAGAGTCGACAATGCGGCTTACGAGACGAGCTCTCTCACACACAGCTAAAATTGGCTAAAGACATTGTTCACTATACACATGGGCTCACGGGACCCCCACATCGGGAATACTGCCATAGATGGGTGCCAAAACAACACGATGCAATTGCCGAGCAAAGCAATAGTGAAGGAGACCCAGAGGGAAGTCAATGGAGGAGGCACCCCTCGTCAATCGAAAAAGGAGGGAGCTGCCAAGGCTCAAGATGTTGCAGAGCTCAAGGACTATGTAGGCATATCCACCCTGCATACGCTGCATACTGTCAGAGAAAGTTTCTAATACGTCATAAGCAACTGGGGGATTGTTTGGGGAAAGGTGCTTTTGGCTCTGTCTTCAGAGCATTGAACATGGGCACAGGGGAAACAGTGGCCGTCAAACAGATCAAACTTGCAGACCTACCAAAGAGCGAGTTGAAGCCCCTAACTGTACGCTAGGATTCCTAGGAGATGCTACGTTAAGAGGGGCTGACCACTCTGGTGCTTAGATCGAAATAGATCTGCTCAAGAATCTAGACGTATGTTGCACTCTCAAGATAATGTGTGACTATGCTAACGAGCTTCCCAGCATCCAAACATAGTTAAGTACCGTGGTTTTGTCAAATCTGCCGAGTCACTCAATATCATACTGGAGTAGGTGGCGTGATCGACTTTGATCTATACCAATAGTAGAGGCTAAGTCATTGCTGCAACAGATATTGCGAGAATGGATCGCTCCATTCAATATCGAAGAACTTTGGCAAATTCCCTGAGAATCTGGTGGGTATATACATGTCCCAGGTACTCCATGGATTGCTCTATCTTCACGAGCAGGGTGTTATACACAGAGACATCAAGGGTGCAAACATCCTTACGACAAAACAAGGCCTTGTCAAACTTGCAGACTTTGGGGTTGCCACCAGGACAAACACCTTCCATGAGTCCAGTGTAGTTGGGACGCCGTATTGGATGGCTCCTGAAGTAATCGAACTGTCTGGTGCTACCACAGCGTCAGACATTTGGAGCCTCGGCTGCACTGTGATAGAGCTCCTGGATGGCAAGCCACCTTATCACAAGTTGCAGCCGATGCACGCCCTCTTTCGTATCGTGAATGACGACCACCCTCCTCTTCCTGAAGGAGCTTCTCCAGTGAGTCGCCAATCACCACTACCTATTATTCAGTACTGACAAGTTTGACCATGTGAAAGGTGGTTCGGGATTTCCTAATGCAGTGTTTTCAGAAGGACCCCAATCTAAGAGTCTCTGCTCGAAAATTACTCAAGCACCCATGGATAGTAAACGCAAAGCGATCGGACGCTGTTGTACCCAAGAAGCCAACAGAGTACGACGAGGCTGTCAAAAGTGTGCAGCAATGGAACGAAGCCTTGAAGTCCCCCAATGCGGGTTCATTGCGGAGAGCTTCAAGGCCAATGTCCTCCAGTCCGATCCCTGGGAGACGAGAGCCGAACCACGCAATCTCCGCCCCTGCGCGAGCATCACTAAACGTGGCAAAGCCTCGGGTTAGCACCGAGCAATTCAGGTCTCCAAGTAACGTAGCTGAAGATAACTGGGACGACGACTTCGATTCCGCAATCACTCCCAGTGCATTGCAGCTTCCTCACCTTAGACCGCACGATAATTTTGGAGGCCTGCTCTCTGCTGAAAAGTTGAAGGCCTTCGCTTCGATTGATACGGTAGCGGAAGAAGCGAATTGGGACGATAAGTTTGAGGGCGACCTTACAGTAAAAAGCCCCTCACAGCCTACCAAATCCGATCCACTGCGCACGATTCGGCCATACCCACCTAAGCCTGTTAGTACTCAACCTATCAAGACAACTGCTTCCACACAGTCCCCAGAATCGAAGCAGTCATCAGTTGCTAGTCGTCGCGGTCTGGCAGCACCAGCTGTACACCAGAAACGGCCACCTACTAGGCTACCTGGGGCTTTGTCTCTGTCTACGACTTATATTGAAACAACAGAGGATGATTTCTCGGATTTGATCGTAGAGGGCGCAGCTTTTGACGGGAAATTTGGAAATCGTAGCAAGGTGAGACTAATATTTACAAACAATCTTTTCCCGGCTGAACAAATCCATAATAGCAGAATGGTACCTTGGCGCCAAAGCTTTTCCATCCGTCAGACATGACCTCAGTAATCCGTTCTATGCAGCCCCCAAGATCCGGGGGCAGCTTGCGTCGCCCTCCGGCATCCTCGGGTAAGCCTTTGATGCGAAGAACAAGGTCTTCGGTTGAGATACAAAGGTATGCTGAAGACGAAGAGGACGAAGATTACTCAGACATTTTCGGCAAAGAGGATACCCTCTTAGACAAGCCCGAAAGTGAGAAAGGTTCTGATGAAGGTACTTTGATGCTCGCTTCCAAATTGTCCAACAATTCCTGGCTTGGAGATGACGAAGACGACGATGACGATCCTTTTGCTCAATTGGAAGAAGGATTTGACGAAATGGATCTTGAAGCTAACGTCGCTCGAGACAAGTATGCAAGGTTGTGTACGCAGGTCGAAGGACTTGTTGGCTCCCTGAAAGTCTCTCAAGCAGACGATATGCTCGCGGAACTATCAGAGCAACTGCTGGAGGTCTTATCCGATTTGCCTGATACCAAGAATGTCATTATTAGTGCTCATGGCATGCTTCCAATCTTGGAGATCCTTGAGAACTGCCGACATCGAGACGTCATTTTCAATCTCTTGAAGATCGTGAACACCATCATCTTCGATAATGTCGAGATTCAGGAGAACCTATGCTTTGTTGGAGGCATTCCTATAATTACAAATTTTGCGTCGAGGAAGTACTCCAGTGAGATCAGACTGGAAGCAGCAGCTTTTGTGCGTCAGATGTATCAGACATCGACCCTAACACTGCAAATGTTTGTAAGTGCGGGTGGTCTAAAGGTGTTGGTGGAATTCCTTGAAGAGGACTACGAAGAAGAACGTGACTTGGTTCTCATTGGCGTCAATGGGATATGGAGTGTCTTCGAACTCCAAGGGCCTACGCCAAAGAACGACTTTTGTCGCATCCTCTCTCGTAATTCAGTCCTTGACCCTCTCTCATTGGTTCTGAGCAGAGTCCTCGATGAAGAGGGTGAGCTAGCGGAGCTCTGCGAAGGGCGAATTGCGAACATCTTCTTCCTTTTCTCTCAAGCGGAGAACCATGTCAAGGAGCTTATCGCTGAGCGAACAGTTTTGCACCGTAAGCTGCTTACATAATAACAACTTACGCTTTTATACTAACTTGTGCATAGGAGTTCTCAAAGAACTGAAACGAATGTCTCCAACCCATCAGATTACGATGCTCAAATTCATCAAGAATCTGTCCATGCTATCAACAACACTGGACCCGCTGCAGAACTCCAATGCAATTGATGTGCTCACCGATTTACTCCGTAATAGTGCCAAAGAGACACACTCGAGAGAGGTCTCGAATCAAATACTCAATACAATCTACAATTTGTGCCGATTGAACAAATCTCGACAAGAGGATGCCGCACTCAATGGCATCATTCCAGTGCTCCAACGAATAATCAAAACTAAAGGACCTCTGAAAGAATTTGCGTTGCCAGTACTTTGTGACATGGCCCATTCTGGGAAAGTGGGCAGGAGAGAGCTGTGGCGCAACAAGGGGCTGGCATTCTACATTTCTCTGCTTGCAGATGAGTACTGGCAGGTCACAGCGTTGGATGCAATTTTCATTTGGTAGTACCGTCCCCAATCTTCAGGTCAAGTGCATCCACTGATAACAAAACCAGGCTACAAGAAGAGACAGCAAAGGTCGAAGAGCATCTTCTTGATGGATCATTCACTGCGGCAATCATCAGGTGTTTCACTACCTCGAAAGCGAATGCATTCGAAAATCTGCTCGAACCCTTGCAGAAATTACTGCGCCTCAGCCCGCCTGTTGCGCTTAGTTTGGCTCATCCTGACTTGTTCCATCGCATATTGCGAAAACTCCAGTCCAATAAGGCTGTAGTCCGTCTCAATCTTCTGCGTATCATTCGTAGTATCTGTGATGCTAGTGATGAACAAGGTGCTCTGATCAGCAGATATGGTCTCGATGAAACTATCCAAAGACTTGCTGAGAACGATGGAGCAGTTTTGGTACGGAACATGGCCGGAGAGCTGATAAAATCGAGCGAGATGAATAACAAATTGAGCATGGGTGGAGGGAGGCGCAGGCCTAGCAGAAGTTCGACTTCCTCGACCACACCTCCTAGCCTATTAACGAGCTATTCTATGCCATCCACACCTACAAATCATCGCTCGGCCTATTCCAAGAACCACGGTTATGACCGAGATGTCAGACGAGGAAGTGTCTTCAATGGGGGAATGGCGTACAGACCTGCAAGTAGAGATGGGAGTGGGGCAAGTGCACTACCTGTAATTGTCAATGTTCCAGGTAGTGGCGCGAAGAGCCGATTACCCAGGACCACAAGTCGACCGGCAAGGCAACAGGTTGTAGTGTCTCCAAAGAAGGAGGAAAATATACAGCCTGGTCAGTCTGGTCAGGATACAAACCAGCCTCCCACGCCGAATTCACGGAGAAGGAGACGCGTCAGTGGAGATACGCGTTGAGGGGGGAGCGTCATTCACGATTACCATGCGAATATGAACCATGAGGACCAGCATATTCCGGGAGTGTAGGTAGTGCATTTGGCTGGGGGATAGGTGTACTGCTTTGGTATCTGTGATGGTTCACCGGCTTTGCTCCTCTGCTAGCTAGTGCTTGAGGCAGTAATKTAATTCAATACGCTATGTTCAGTCGTTGCTTTTCAGTTGAAAGACTTCTGACGAAGTCAACATCTGGGATGCTGTTGCTTTGGATTTTACGGGCAGTTGATATTGCACACGTACCGCACTATTGATAGGTGCTCCTTTAGTACAATCATCCAGCCAGCTGAGCGGCTTCGAACGGTAGAGAAATTGAAGGAAGCTCCGAGGCTTGTATTCAGCCACAAGTACGTCATCGGTGACTGCCACAATCTCCCCTTGACCTAATGGGGCTTTTAGCGCTCAAGCTAAAACCAACATCATCTGCTGCTCCCACTTTTGCACCTTACCCATCCAGACAATCCCATCTTCACTACATACTACCACCACCAAAACCTCCAATACTCCCAATAACACTCAGACCCTCTTTTCATCATGGCAACTCTTCACTGTGAGTAGAATCCACTTTCATCCTACCAGTCAATTGTTCATCTACGACTTCGGAAGTAGAGTGACGACATAGCTTTCGTTTTTCCAGCGTCACCGTCAACTAACCTCCTACTCGAATCTTTCGCTTCACATGCCGTTTTTTCTGGCATTGAAGAACCCACTTGCAAACTCACCTGATTCTGATGCTGTTTTACCGGCATTGATCCGAAGCTCAGGCCATCGCTGATTAAATGTCCACAGACCTCCCACCTGTCAAGCCTTCGGCCATCGCCCTTGGCACGGTTTTCAACCACGCTGCTTCTCTCGCAATCCTCGCGCCTGTCTTCGGCGATACCTACCACCGCGCTCAAGCCGCGAACTCAAAAGAAGAATTCCTGAAGTCCAAGGAGGCCGCCTCAGCCGCCGCCGCATGGGGTTCCTCCCTCGTCGGTAGCGCAGTTCAGTCCTACGGTGTTGGTGCTTTGATCAACGCCACTGGAACTTTGAGTTACAAGGGCGCTGCCTACTTGGGCAGTCTAATCTTCATGGCTAGCTCCGCACCAAGCGTACGTCAAATTTATCCGTTGGCCCTTTCCTTGTTTTTGTCACCTCTAGTTATACTAACATTAAAGCAGTTCATCTCGCAAATCTTCACTGAGAAGCGCCCTCTTGACACCGTCGCCGTTGGTGCTCTCGCTCGCGTCTTCGAGACCGTCGGTCTCAGTTTGTTCCTCACTTGGTGGGGAACCCACACCAACCCTTTCGACTAAGCGCGTCGCTTCAGGCGCATGACACAGATGGCCGTTGAGAAGTCTGTGTCAGCAGGTTTTGGGAAGGTCTTACGTAGTAGCATGGACAAGTGATAGAACGGGGTGTCACCTATAGGTAAAAAATCGTGTTTCTGATGGCGTAGTCTACCGGCATTAGTGCAGAAGTACAGTAGCTTTTGTGTACCAATAACAATGCGATCGAGAACCTGCATTTGCTCTTCTCTTCTCAATTACCGGTTCTCCATTGCTCATTGAAAACTACTAGTGTCACGTGAATGCAATTTACAATTTACCTAGACGAGAACGACCGTGCTTATTGGTCTTGACATGGATAGATATGTCCCTCTTAGTCTGGGAACGTAAACTCCCCCCCCCGAAGTATAATAGTGCAGAGACTTCAACAGAGAAGCTAGCCCCCGACGCTGACTATGTCTGGAAAGTGGAATTACATTCTCTATGAGTCTATTCGGTGGAAGTGCCCACGTTTAATTTGAGCCGAAAGATGAAAATTAAATCAGCAAGCGCGATCTGCAGAAAACTGGGATAAGCACAAATTCCTTTCATCCACCATCCATCCCTACACTGAACAATCGCGACCCTGCTTCCCATCTCAGCGCTGAGCAGGACGGCGGCCCGAACGACTGGCAGGAGCCGACTCCCGAGGGTCCGCAACATTTGAAGAGCCACGAGCAGCGGTATTGTTCAAGGTCGAACGATGGGAAGCAGTCGCCGGCGTTACCGGACCACCACCGCGCTCAGCCCGAGCGTGCTGCATACACTCCTCAAGCGTCGGCTGGGTACTGAGAGCCAGTTCCCGATGACGCGCAGCCTCCTCAAAAGCAGGATCCTGCGCTAAAAGAAAGTTTTTTGCATGGGTAGTTGAGGAGTATGGCCGCATCTGCCCTTTAACCGTCGTCGGGCCTGACTCAAATGGGTTCACGTAGCGGATGCCGGCCGGTGGCGTCGGGGCTGTGTAAATGGAGTCTATGTACCGCCAATTCTCGCCGAGAGTCTGGCTGTTGTGGGGAGGCAGTGAGGATAAGTACGGACGACTTTGCGCGACGAAGTGTGGGCTCGCCGCTGTTCCCAGCCGATCATTGCTAGTGCGCACATTTGCTAATAGGCCATGTCGTTGCTGGTTCGAGTAGCGAGGAGTGAGCGTCAGGCGGCCCGGAGATGGATTGGCGGGCAGACGACCACCGGTTCGAGATGTGTGAGATAGAGCCTCGGATGCTCTTCTAGCCCCTGATAGATTGCCGTCTTGGTAGGAGGAGCTAGTAGTGATTGCTTGACTGCTGAGATCTGCTATATTGGTGGGGCGACTGCCTAATCGTGCTGGAAGCGGAATGCGACGTGGAGTATTGCAATTCTGATCACGTGGAGGTCCTTTCTCAAACGACGAGATTGATGCTAGAGCCGAACGATGATTGGGAAGATGTCTCGGTGTTCTCTCAAACGATTCCCTTGATACCAAGGAAGAACGCTGATTAACACGACGTTGAGACATTACTCCATTAGAGTCGACAGATGATAGATGGTTGAGCTCGTTACCGTTAACAGCTACCCCTGTATTCTGGGCTTGGGAGGTCTGATGCCGAGGCGTGGTGGGCCCAGTAACTGTCGGAGGATGCCTGACGGTTGGCACAAACGGGGAATCAACGAGATCAGGCGTGAGGACATGGCCTGTAAAGGCGTACGGTCGCCTAGGGGATGGTGGTGGGGGCATCAGATCTCTGCTGTGGCGTGTGTTGGGACGGCTGCTCCCCAAACCATCGCGAATTCCCTTTTGGGACTCCCAAAGCGCGTCACCACCTTTTCTCTTAGCAGAATGCTCAGCTTCAGAAAAGCCCGGCTGCATCGCAGGCTCTCGGGTCGCTAGTACTTCAGCTCCTTTGGTCAATCGGTCGAGATCTGCAGCGCTTCCGCGAGCAAGGCGAGATCCGACGTCAGGGAGATTGCAGGAGGGCGTGTTATTAGCACCTGGAGCCGTATTCATGTGCAATTGCTGCTCCTCTAGGTGTCTCTGCAAGTCCTGAGCGAGGCTTACACCCACCGAACTTAAAACATTCTGGATCGATGTAACGTCCTGGTCAAGCGCTATAAGCCTTCGTCCCGCTGCTAATAGCTCCCTATAATTTGATCAGTGTCTACCTTTCGACTCCAGTGAATTCCGAGATACATACTCTCGCATCGGACCAACACTGCTCAAGGATCGCACAATCTCTGGCTTCCTCTCTTCCCAACGCCTCAGGGCATTTCTTGACAGAAGCGCGTTTTCGTAGGTTTTGGAGGCGAACCTAATAAGGGAAAGGTATTGAAACTTGAGTTTCACCAGTAAGCACTTGTATCTGGAACTGTTGGATCAGTGATACCTACAAGCAATGCGTCAAAGCCTGGATGGGTGCCACCAAGAGCGACTGGCGGAGTTTGAAAGTAGCTGTCAGGAATGTGATTATCATACTCGCCATTCGAGGTTCCATTGATGTAGAAGAGGGCTTTGTTGGAGCGATCATCCTTTTCCTTGACGCAGAGAGGACAAGGGGCACTGGGTGTTTGCTGAGCCGAATGGAAAGGAACGCCTGAATAGTCGCGTCAGACCTTGGACTATTGTATTCTCAATCGGTACTAGATGAGAGCTTACCGCCGCCTTCAAAGTGCTTCCCACAGGAAAGGTGGCAGCACTCAGTCAGCCAGAGCTTCGTTACTCGGTCGTCGTGAGGCTCATCGCTTTTGCGCAATCCACGAAGCCCGTCATCGTCTGCGTAGATAGCTGGGAATGGCTGTTGGCAAATCGTACAGCTAAGAATGATATCGAGAGCTGTTAGAGAAGGAGACTCCTTGCTGTGTATGGGTATTGCCATTCTGAAGGTCAGCCCATTGGTCGGGTCTTGGCGATAGAAATTTATGTGCACGTAGACAGTCCTGGGTTCTAGTACAACGACGTAGTCCAGCTGCGTCCGTGTCTAGGATAAGTAAATGGCGTGCAATAATTACATAATAGCTCATATGAACTGCTAATCTCTCTACTTACGTGGACGCTGAGATGTCACATCTTGAAGCCTGCAGGGCTATACATTGTGCAATGTAATCATAGGCTATTCTGCCAGTCTCAATTTATGACGTACGGACTGCACGGAAGGAGAAGCAGAACGAAATAGTCTTAAATTAGAGAAAGAAGGTCGTCACGTCAACGTAAACGTTGCTGGAGAAGAGGGCTAGTGAATCTAAACAGGGGGTATTCTGCACACTGAGAGTAGCTTTGCTCTATTGCGCGGAACAGCAAGCTCTAATGGTCATCATTGTGAATATGAAGGAGAAATCCAGGCGCCCATCACCATGCAGATGCTCAAACAAACGTCCGGCAAGGGTACCTATAATAGGACCATGTTAGTCCTATATTGCCGACTGAAACCTTTGCGTACTTACTCTTCAGGATAACCTTGCTCCCTATCAGCATCCATAACGTATTTTCGTCCACCAACGGGAGACGTCCTGCTCATCCCACTGGGAAACGGTGGGAGTCCATCTGGTCCGAAAATACCTGCAGTAACATTCTTCTCTTTCTGAAAAAAAGCTGCTAACCCCTCCTTTTCTCCTTCCTGCTTTACTTGCATTAATTGCTTTGCACCTGCATCTCCTATCTGTAAAACATCTTCTTTTGGGGTTGCTTTGCTCCCTACTAACAGTAACCCTACAACGTCCGCCGGCTTGACTACGCTAAGTCTGGGATAGCTGCGCCTTATATCTCTCTTGTAGTATGGGTTCTCTGCTATGTCACCGGCTGGGACGGTTACAGGGTCATCATAGGCTTCTGGGGGGTTGGCGCCCGGGGGAGGATTCCGGTATTGGGGGTTCAGAGGGACTCCAGTCGATCGATCTGCATCAATTGCAAGAGCTCTTCTGATACGATCCCATATACCGTGAGATTGAACAGTATATTTCTTATCCACGTCAGCAAACATTCGCTAGTCTTCTTCGTACTTGGTTCTCACCTTCCAGACAGCAGTTGTCTTTGTCGCCGAGGCTACTTGCCTGGCTGCGCCTGCCCCGGCGTTGGTTGCCATGATTCTCACAACTACTTCGGGACACGATCAGTATTGCTATTCATCCAATCAATAGCCTGCTCACATTGATATTTTGTTCAAAACGTATCATACAACTGAGTGGAAGGTCGGAGTGCCAGGCCGATTATAGGTACTGCGGTATCTGGGTGTCCGTACTAAGGCGCTAACGTCTTTAGGAACTTTCTCTCAATTCCCCTTGTTCGAGCAAGACGTCCATTACGAACCTACAGTGATAGTCAAGCTGTCCTTGGTTATACATATCATGAGGAAGAAGTAGCCAATATACTGCGCCTCTTCTACCATGTAGTTTTACTTCCCTTGATGCAAGCGGACAGTTTGTCTCTGCAGTTTCAAGACTTGGGAGCTCCTATCGATCTTTCCCGCATCTCGCTACTGCGGCGGGGAGGAGACTTGATCGTCGAGTGCAAACAAGGAATAGACTCTCGGGCGAAAACAAATACTCCCTACAGCCACATCCGAGTGTCCTGATCGGCGCCTATTCTTGCTTCCCTCTTCCCCTCATCCCCAACGACAAACTAAGACCAACATCATCCCTTCATGTAGCATCGTACTAAACCGAACATTATCGGAATGGTAGAACTTCGCAAGCGCAAGACGCTCGCTGAGCCTGCCGCTGCTCCTCCTCCAGCGAAGAAGGCTAATTCCGTCAAGTCGGCCTCGAGCCAGAAGGGCGAGCCTTCGGCCAATGGATCCGCAACAACCAAAAAAACCACAATCAGTCTAGGTGATACAATCAACCTCGATGATTTTGGCGGCGAAATCGAGACAAACGACGGGGAGAAGGTGACCTTGAAGAAACTCGTCGATGAGAGTAAGAGTGGCATTGTCATCTTCACGTACCCCAAGGCCTCGACCCCTGGATGTAAGATTCCCCATTGAACGGTGTTTGCAGACGCAAACCCCGC
This sequence comes from Cladonia macilenta KoLRI003786, assembly GCA_000444155.1. NCBI lineage: Eukaryota > Fungi > Ascomycota > Lecanoromycetes > Lecanorales > Cladoniaceae > Cladonia > Cladonia macilenta. The sequence continues at coordinate 145,822 of KE598571.1, forward strand.
AAGTCCAAACAGTGCTTTTCGGCCTTCGCCTCTGAGGCTTTCCATCCCCTTCTGAACATTGGGGAGCCAACTACAAACGTAGTCTAACTTCGGCTAGGTACTACCCAAGCGTGCTTGTTCAGAGATGACTTTGCAAATCTCACATCCACTGGTTTTGCAATCTACGGCTTGTCTCGCGACTCCCCTAAGTCTAACACGACCTTCAAGACGAAGCAGAAGTTGCCATACACTCTGCTCTGTGATCCGAAAGCCACGGTTATCACCGCGATCGGGATGAAGAAGGCGCCTAGCGGAACCGTAAGCATGACCCCATAAGTCACTCCTCTTGTGTACTATGCTATGAACGCTTTCGCACGAGCATTTACAATTTCGCCCGACTGCGAGATAAAATATGATAAATCATCGGCCACATTAAGGGGAAAGGCGCTCACACGTTTTCTCCGTAGACGCGGGGAGTTTTCGTCGTCAGCAAAGAGGGTAAAGTCGAGCTTGCGGCTCCAGGAGTAAGTTACGCCCGATTCAATCCCATTGCTCGCTAGCTACTAAAATTACCCTTGTCTTAGGGCCCTGCAGCCACCGTGGATGCCGTTCGCGACCTCATCGGAGCCAAGAAACCTGATTCTATCGAAGAAGCAGCTAAAACTGATGGAGGCGAGCAAATGGAGACTACAGTCGAAGGGGCCAAGACTGATGCCTCAGAAACCGAGCATGCCAACGTTACCAACGGGAACGCGGCTGCCGCTGAAGTTGCTGCCGAGGTCGCTGATTCTGCGGAGAAGCTGGATGGGACCCCAAAGGCATAGGTAGTCTTCATGTAAACCTTGAGTCCCGGCTACAATATTGCGTCAAAAGAACAGCCTTGCCTCATGCTCGTTTTTGCGGCGCTGAGGTAGTGTAAGATAAAAAGCGCGTGTTTGAAACATCTGAATTGAATGAGGAAACAAATTTTCGAAAACTTACACATACGACTCTAGGTTTGGCAACTTCAGAGCTAACAAGCCTATATTTTCCTATACACATAGTCTCTACACTAATCGCCCAAAAAGCCTCCAGTATCCACATTTCTCATCCACGAGCCAATTGCAAAACCCCTCATTTTTATCATATCCTCATCATCACTCCTCAAGGCATTGATGGGAGCAGGGCATTTCACCGCTAGCAGCATACTATTAGACTCCAGCCACGGGACCGGAGTGCAATTACACATTGGTACATATTTGAACCCACACAGATAGTAGCCAAGAGAACGGCTATGGTGATTACAGTGAGCCACCACCAAGCAAGGCAGGGACTGATGCCATGGACCTGCCATCATATGGGTTCAAATTTTGCAAACCGGGACTGGATGTAGCAATCCAATATCTTGTACCGAGATAGTGTTACGAGAGGAGCGCAATAACGAGCGTTCGGGGTCGCTGCGTCCACTATAGAACATATGGCCAAAGACTTGTTAGATTACGGGCTGTCAAGGTGAGAAGATCCGTATCCATAATGGCAGGAAGAAACCTATTGATGTGAGTACTATGGAAAACTGCGCCCGAGCATCTCATTGTTGACAGTCCAAGACGTCGAGAAGGTAGAATGCCTAGCAACTATTGACATAGCCAGATATACCGTTGGGTTTATGGTCTGTTGGTGAGCCTGAAGAAATTCTTGAAAGATTGGGATAATGCTGAGATAGGCGGGTCGACTGACATTTACTAATTCAAAGGGATCCTTAATGAGCGAGAGGAGCAACATCTCCAGTCTTAGAATATCAGAATTCCGGATGCCAGTGTGATGATCAGCGAATCGAAAGCGTGAAGGGCAAGCTTAAGCAGAAAGCACGCCGATGGACGTAGCTATGCGGACGACCAATCTTCCACAAATCTGACCAAGCACCTTTACGCCACCGGTATGACCGCCATGTTCTTTCCAAACTCCACGACGTAGTCCATCTGTTGGTGGGCTCATCCCTCAGCCATTGATCATCGAGCCTTGCACCACTTGAGGAAAGCGTATCTGTCCCTCGGGTCAAGCGAAGGAAGGCAAAGGTTCCCAGGGACTTCCGTACCAGAAGATCGAAGAGCTTATTCACGTCGCTAAGGAGAGCCTCTCAAATCTCCGTGTCGACTGACATGCCAAAATTCGACATGACTGAGCCACTGAAGACATGGCCGGTCCCAGCGAAGACTAAAGCAACAATGAGGGTAGCGGTTGTAACGTAGCGAGCTGAAGCCATCCAAAATTATTGGTTGAAGCCCATATGGAGTCCGAAGGCGAAAAATCCAACTCTTCTGGATTTATCCGATAAAGATTCATGGATCAGTGGTATTCGGATGTGGCGGATAATAACGGAACCCACAATGGAGGGTTACATTGGAAGATACTGATGGATTAATAAGGCAGTGGCTCACTTTGCGCGTTATGGCGTTCTGGGAAAAAATGCTCCGGTAATGACCCCTGTGACGGTTGTTGTGATGAAGGATTGACTGAAAAGCGAGGCCCTGCCGAGGGCAAGAGAGGCCTTGATATTGTTGACAGCAGATCAAAACCAGTTCCGAGGTATTGTATATGCAGCTATCATTGGAGATGTGCCAGCACGATGAGGACTGATGGCCGAAACAGGATTGGATAAGCACACCGCAAGGCCATCTCAGCTGATCCATAACAGAAAAAAGAAAAAGCTCGGTTGCATCAAGCGAGTTGAAACCCACTGCCGCCCGAACAATAGCAAGAAACGAGAGTAGTACGATCGCCGAATATGGGAGCACCGTCACGCCCTCGATTCTCATTCAATACACCACCTGCTCAGAGTAGCAACCGTACAAGTGGATCAACAGGTACTGGCAAGTAGGAAAAGGCGGGCAGGCTAATGCTCAGACTAACGGAATAAAATTCAGGATGATGGAGGCTACTCGTCGACAGAAATTTGGAGACGTACGAAGTGTGGCTTTGTCGCAGTACAATCACGCATGAGACGATACGATCAAGGCGCTAGGCAACGAGTAGCAAGGCGGAGCTTTGGTAAGCCTGCACGCGTAAAAAAGTAAATTGTATCTCGAGTTGTATTGATAATATTAATAGAACGGAAGAAAAAAGCCAGCATGAGTCGTGTAAGCTCCAAGAAAGCCTACAATATCGACTGTAGTTGTCGAACATCTGCAAGGCCTCAACAGCTTTCAGCAGTGAATGACAGCAGTAAATGACTGCAGAGGGCTGCACACAGATGCCCATTTCTGACGGAGTTTCCATAGGCAAACAAGTCGTTTTGCAAGCACGCCGTTCCTCCCTTGGATCAAATACATCAAATACGTCCACCGGACTCAGTGTGCTAGCCCCCTCCAGTACGAAAGTACCATGGTGGAGCGTAGTGGGATGTCCAGGACACGCGGGCAATACCTGCGTCATCTTTTCTCCAATAAAGACAGCCTCGATCCTCGTCCTGAATACCTAGCTCTTCACTAGTATCTTCTGCCATCTCATTTTCGCCATGAAGGGTGCAGGAAATCGGGTTCCCGAAGGAATCGGGCTCCGGGATAACGAGAGTCTGGTGCGGCAAAAATCGCTGTCTCCCAGGTACAACGGAGGAACTGAGAATTGTTCTAGTACCGAGGTAATAATGACTTTCAGTATGCTCAGATAGTCACGCGAGGTACATGTGCCAAACAAAGGACCAGGAGATAATGAACGTAGTGAGCTGGGCCGAGCAATAAGAAAGAAAAGATTCCTCTAGTCCGGTGGCTAAGGTCCCTTATCCACCTACCTCATGCGGGTGAAATCGGAGCTAAAATCGACGCTAGTTACCGGAGACAATCACCGAAAATTTTCGTACTTTCAGTGAGAACATAATACGCCATCAACTACAGACCTCTCTCCATCTCCACATCAAAGTATATCACCATCCATCACCTACGTATCATCTCTTCTTAATTGGACCTACACGACTTCCGACCCTGACTGGCCAAGCCTCGCCTCTAGCATCAAACAAACACACCCTCTCACCTAAGCCATGCGCGTTTTCTCCTCCAACTATACCTTCGACTACAGCTGGAACGAAGTCTCAACAGCCAACTGGCTCAAATACTGTCCCTGGAACCAAAAATCCTCCCATGTCGTAGCCGTCGACACTCTTTCCCGCTACGTCGATCAAGAAACGGGTATCCTTCGTACCGAACGCCTCATAACATGCACACAATCCGCTCCCGACTGGCTTGTCGCTCTCTTCGGTGGCAGCTGCACTTCTCATGTCTATGAAACATCATATGTCGATCCTATCGCGAAGAAAGTCACCATGTGCAGCACAAACCTTACCTGGTCGAATATGATTAGTGTTCGTGAAACAGTGATTTACGAGCCCGATGAGAGCAAGAGCGAGCCAGGCCATGAGCGGACGAAGTTTGAGCAGGAAGCAAGGATCACGGCCCTTTGTGGAGGATGGAAGAAGGTGAAGGCGAAGATCGAGGAGGCGAGCGTGGAGCGCTTTAAAGAGAACGCGAAGAAGGGGAGGGAAGGATTTGAGGCGGTGCTGGAGATGAGTAGGAGGGTGTTTGGAGAGGAGAAAGAAAGGGAGAGAATGGGCAAGCAGATGTCAGAGGCTTGAATAGACGACGAGCATGCGACCAGGGCAGGCATGATTTGATTTAGCGGTCATGGTGGCGTTTGATACCATTGGTTTCGACCCTTTGAAACGGTCAGGACGGCGATCCTACAAACCCAAAATCACGATGCAGCAAACACACTTCACATCTTCTGATACGACTCATCGAGGTCTGATGATAGAGATAGATCTGGTTGCTAGACTTTGCAATACTTCATCACCAAGCTCCTACATTTCTGACATTGTAGATCTCGTGTTCGTTGTGCTATGAATCCTTTTCGAGACTTTATATTATACATCGAAACGTGTTGAAGGCGCTCGAGAGTAATATAGATCCTCGTTGCTTCTAAAGTAACTAATAATAGATTGTGGGCCCAAATCTTTTAAAGGCATGCCACAGCATCATATAGTCCTCTCCTGCTCCAGCCAGAGTTTGAAGCACTACTTCAGTACACCTGCTCCCTGGTAGATTCCCATAACGTCGTATCTGCATCGACGGATTTTCCGCCAGAGCCAAGGAGCCCCTTCTTCTCTTAGAATCCAGATCGAATGGCATGCGGGACGTTGTCGGACAGTCATCTGTCTAGATGGTTGATGCCCTGTGTGCGCGACACAGGTGTGGCAGACTTGCTTCCATGATAGCCAGGGAGATTGATGTTCACGGTCTAGTTACTCTCCCTCTGATGTCGAGTCGACGACTCTGTCAATGGAGTAGATCCGGACTGGCTTTCCATATTCCCTTCGATTGGCGTTAGACGGAGGTCCTCGAGGCCCTATGCCTACAAATCCTGCTCGACCAAAGCTCAGTGGAGGGCCGTTCAGACGAGGCCTTACAGCAGGTCGTAGCGTAACATAGTGTATGTTCACGTCAATCGTCATTTTAAGGCTTTCTAGAGCCGGCAATGGCCATGGAGTGGTCGGGCTGTCAGCATTCGTCAGTATATGATACGTCGATCGTAGATGACGAGAGACCGATTCACCTTATCCTTCGTCTGAAGCCATTAGCTTCCGATAGCCCAACGGTATTTAGCTGAGCGAGCACCTCCACGTGCCGAAACTTCTGACGTCCAAGTTGCCAGATACGGATGGTCCGTACGAGTAGTCGATCTCTTATTCCATTACGTAGTAGAGATAGCACGGCGGACCCTCACATTAGGCCTCCCAGGATCACCTTGCCTAATCCAGCGAATTCTGCCTTGGCACCGGCCCTGCTAGCATCTTCAAACTCTTTTACAATCCCTTGGATGATGACTTTGCGAAGTTTTGCATCTGCTTTCGTGAAAAGCTCTCCGGTCACTGGAGCACACATTGCTGGTGAAGGGACTAAAGTCATGATACGGGTGTAGCAGTCTATTAGCACATCACACAACGTCGCAAACGTCTCGAAGAAATCAGGATCGAATGGCAATGAAGGAGTGACTAGATACGTATATTCCTCGCCTGGCAAAAGTTCCTGCTCACTGGCGGGGAAAGATGGCATCGTTGACGCAGTCGTAGACATATTAGACATCTTTTTTATATCCGCAGGATCACTCGTACTCATCGGAAGACCGATGTCTGCTGCTGAACTTGTTCTGCGCCCCTTTGTACCTCCCTGAGCTGCACGCTTGAACATTGAAGGTAAGCGTGCACGGGAGAGTGAGGATGCAGAGCTCCCATCCGGCGGATGAACTTGTTGGTACGATTCAAATTCAGATAGTAAAGCGTTTAGCGCACGAAGGTACTCTTGTGGGTTTGCAGAACTCAAGTCGAAAACGCTGGGAAGAGAAAGCCCAAGCAAAAGGTAATTGGTAGCTCTGCGAGCAAGCTTCTTCGGGTMAAAGAAGGGCATCTTTGCAAGGTCCGACTTGGTGAAATACAGAGTGTTGTACCAGTAGACACGTCCTTCGTGAGCTTTTCTCAGATAGTCCAATGTAGATATTCTCCTCATGGACACGTCGTGTAGCTGCTGATAGATGATACTTGGGTTCTGCATGCCTCCACCGGAGGCTGGTGGAAGACTTGGGGTTGGTATGGAAGCATTGTTGCCGCCTTGTCCAAAGCTCACGTTCGATTGTGAAGTGCTTGGAGGCTTGCCGTAATCGGTGCGGTATCCATTTGCAAAAGCAGTATCGGCCATCGTGAGCGAACCTGTGGAACTCTCGAGATCTGCATGAGTAGAAGCACCTATCGCTGATGGGAAGAGACCATCTAAGCTTCTCTCGATTGACGCAGGTTTGCGGGTAGATGGGGCCGTTGAGTTTGAGAGGTGGTTCTTGCTGAGCCAGGACGGAGCGAGTTTTCTTTCAGGGGGCTGGGAAAGAGAGGCAAGTGAGGCGTTGCTTTCAGATGCAGTCCTTGCCTTGTAGGGGCCTCGATGTGAAGATCTGGAGGAGGTAGAGGAACGCTTGGTGCTGAAGCTAGGGGGATAGCCTTCATCAATCGACTCGAAAACGCCGTCGGTCTGTTGCGGGTTGGATTTGTTGCTAGCAATACGTTTGGCAGAGACTTTGAGACTCGATACAAAGCTCGTAGGGCCCGCGGAATCTCGATGTTGTCCGTGCCCCATCATCCATGTCTCTCCAATGGGAGACTAGTGCATTCCAAGCAATAAGAGACCAACGCGTCCCGCGGCGTGTTGCAGCGCCTAGGCGTTGACGATGCCACGATGAAGACTTGCAGTCGCTGTATGAAGGATGGTTGAGTGAAGGTTTATGAAGGTCAGGAGTGATTGATGTATTAGGATGACACAGCGAACTTATCCGCCTATATATAAACGCATGTAAGCAGACTTGGACCCACCTGCCGTCTGTAAGATCGTCAGGTACAGGACTCGCTTAGGCGCGGCCTGCACCAGCGTCCCCGATCCTCTTGTGCGCCAAATCTTCGTTTGTTACTTGCCCCACTCCTTCACCCTCCTTGCGCACTTCTGTGATCGACTGAAGAAATGGATGCAGATACGGGATCAGATGTKCCTCCACCGGGCAATTGGCCCGTTGATCCTCAGGAAGACGTGCCCGTATCGAAGGATCGCATTTGGGTCGACGGGTGCTTCGACTTTGCTCATCACGGTACGCACACCCTCGTATCTGGGTGTTGCATGTTCGTGGAGAGCTGAGGAAATTCAGGTCATGCTGGTGCCATGCTACAAGCAAGAAGACTAGGCAAGGAGCTGTGGGTTGGAATACATTCGGACGAGGCCATCTTGGAGAACAAAGGGCCGACTGTGATGACATTGAAGGAGCGGTTGGTGCCCTTCACGGCCACAGATTGCGCCTAGCTGAAGTTTCGGCGCAGCGTTGCTGCCGTCGATGCATGTCGATGGTCTACCAGATCTATACCCTATGCCCCATATGTAACTTCATTGCCATGGATTTCTCATTATGGCTGCCAATATGTCGTGCATGGTGATGATATCACTTCAGACAGTGGCGGAGAGGATTGCTATAGATATGTCAAGGCAGCTGGTCGGTTCTTGGTCGTAAAGCGAACCCCTGGGATCTCGACGACCGATCTTGTGGGAAGAATGCTTTTGTGTACGAGAAATCACTTCATAAAGTCACTCCTGGGGATGTTATCAGGCACCGAAGGACCTGGCAGCTTAGAAGAACGTAAGAAGCTAGGAGAAGAAATGATGCAGAGAATTAATGATTATGCCACAGACCAGTCCGGTTCGAAACCTGGTCTGGTGGTCACAAGCTGGATGGGTTCCAAAGCAGCCAAAGAAGATGATGTTTTGGAAGAGAAAGGATCTTATCTCGATATCGTAAATGGTGTATTTCCCCGTCCGGGACAACGCATTGTGTACGTCGACGGGGGATTCGACCTTTTTTCACCTGGACATATTGAGTTTCTACGACAAGTTGCCAAAGCAGAAGAAGAAGTTGGTCGAAAGAACGGGTGGTATGACGATCAAGCCAAGGACTATGCGCCTGCATATATCGTGGCTGGTGTTCATGATGACGAGGTCATCAACCATTGGAAGGGGGTCAACTACCCTATTATGAACATTTTTGAGCGTGGCCTTTGCGTACTCCAGTGCCGGGTAGGCCTTCGCTGAAACGTTCTACATAGATGCAGCTAAGAAGCAAGCAGTTTGTGAACGCTGTCATATTCTCAGCCCCCTTTACACCGAGCAAAGCCTACCTTACGAACCTCCCCTACGGTACTCCTGATGCTGTATATCATGGACCAACCGCTTTTATGCCCTTGACTTACGATCCTTACATTGCTGCTAAGGAAATGGGTATTTATCAGGAGATCGGCCATCATGAGTTTCAGGATGTCAACGCTGGAGAGATTGTGCAGAGGATATTGAAGAGCAGGGAGATGTTCGAAGCAAGACAACGGGCCAAGGGAGAGAAAGCTGTTACGGAAGAAGCTGTCAAAAGAAGAGAAACGATGGAGCAAGACGCAGCGAAGCTTCAAAAGGATCGAGCGATCAACAGGTAGGCCTGATAGAGCTCCATGTCAGCATTATGCTCTCATCTCACCTACTCGGCTATTGTACCAAAGACACTCGGATTCTCGTAATCTCCCAATATTGTGTTGAACTTTGCTACCTATTCGTCTAGTCGTCTATGAGTACGTCGATTATAAATTAGATTTTCTCACGATATTCTGCTGGTCTATACCTTTTTTGCAGCTTTATCGTTCGCTTTTTCTGCTTCCGTCCATTCCATGCTCTTCTAATTGTCTGTCGAGGTATGGTTTCGCCCGTTCTGGGGATCTAGCGGCGCAAGGTCTCTTTCTTACGCGTCCAGCTGTCGCTCCTGCACGACGACACCCCATTCATGCTGCTCTAATCCGTACATGATATTGTTGAGCCACGTCTTCAGGAGCAAGGTATACTGTCCCGAGCTGCCTGCAGAGGTCGGTATCTCCAAGTCCTTTCCTCGGAAGTGGATCAAGGAAACTGGGGCGATGAAGTACTACCGTGGTGTTAGGCAACATCGAGTCTCAAAACGAGGACATTAAACTCACTGCTGTCCCAGCCCCGAAGGCCTCTAGGAGTCTTCCTTGCTCCACTGCCTCCTCAACCTCGTACATAGTATACTTCCTCTCCACGACTTCGATATCTTCAGCTAATCTCTCTTTCGCCAACTCAATGACACTCCGTCTAGTCACTCCGTCTAAAATAATCTTGTCGCCTAACGGAGCCGTGACAAGCTGCACACGCCCTTCCTGTGTCCTCCACACCACAAAGAAATTACTTGCTCCAGCCTCAGTGACATCACACTCCTTTCCTAGCAACCACAACACCTGATGGAAGCCTCGAGCTCTGGCCTCATCCTGTGCTATCAGTGCGGGCCCGTAATTTGCTCCCACTTTCGCAAAGCCGAACCCTCCGGGCCAAGCGCGAACAGTATCTTCTTTGCTCGCCAACAACTTCAAGCCGGTCTTTTGCTTCTCGTCCGAGCCGTTGGCCGTCGGTGCAAGGTTGCCGATCACTGTGTCCATGCTGGGAAAGCAACAAGCAACGATATACAATAATGCTGCCTTTGGTCTCTGCACCCCTAAGTGATCATCATTGGCAATCATTGTCGGCCTCATGTAGAGGAAATTGCCCGGCCTGCTCTTCGGTAACCACTTCTCTCCATCAACAGCTACAAACGTCTCAATAAGCTTCTGCAACTCCTTAGGGTCGAAGGCTGGGAGGGCGATCCTCGTGGCACTTTTGAGCATACGAGAGCAGTTGCGGTCAGGACGGAATAACCGGAGCTTGGAATCGTACCCGCGGTAAATCTTCATGCCTTCGAAGCATTCGGTTGCGTAGTGGAGGACGGAGGCGGTGGGCATAAGAGATAGTGGCCCGTAGGGTTTGAGGTGAGGAGCCCCCCAGCCGTCTGTTGAAGTCCATTGACAGGTCATCATGTGGTCTGTGCAAACATTTTGTGCCCAGACTTCTGGGGAGTTTGGTTCTGGGACGGCTCGTGGGTTTTGGTTGCGGGTGAAGATGAGTTTGGAAGCGTCTAGCTCCGAAAGGTGGGTTGATGCGCCATTGGTGGTTATGGACGGGGCAGTTTTGATGATTGCGTGTTTGATAGCTGTCTCTGTGAGCTCTGAGGTCGTTTGTGTAGCAATTGGAGCCATTGGAAATATTTCAAATATGGATGAGTCACACGGAGCAAGTTGGAGGATTTAAATATAATTGAATATCGACTTGCTCAATGGACTGTAAGATGACAATGCGAAAGAAAGGGTGGTACCTGGCAAGTAGTAAGCTTTTAGATCGAGATAGAAACAATTCAACATTCGCAGCATTCAATGCGTCTTATATAGACTGACGGAGTATTGCGTCTGCAAAATTTATAGATAAGGCGAATTGACTTTCTTCAAGAATGCTATGCGAATAGTATCCGCATGGGACGGGAGGCGGAAAAACAGGATAGCGTTGAGTCACTTCGCATAGACAGGAAGTTCCTAGCCTTAGCTGGGGCTATCACAAAAGTAGTGGCAATGACGATGGACCCCTGGGCCGTCGCGAGCCGGCAGCAACCGCTTTCTTCAATGTTGCATGTCACGTTCGCAGAAAAATTCATCTTGTGCACAGCTTGGATGAATAATCTGTTGATAACGCCTGTGAGCTATGTGTGGTCTTCGGTCGTCATGCTAGTCAATAAGCAGATTCACAACATGACAACGTAGGAGGAAGACATTCGCCAGCTTACGTAGAACCTCCACTGTAAGCACTTTAAGGCATGCGAAGACCGAGCTTTGAAGCCAGTGATTGACGGTCCATCTTTCTGACCACGATCACACTTAGTACTCTTCATCCGCCAACATGGCCAGGAAGTCCTCCTCGATCTTCTTCTGCCTGAGGTACAGCTTCTGGATAAGGGTGTGATCAGTACGGAAAAGGGCGTAGTGAATGCTGTTACTCACCTCCTCACTCTCTTTCATCTGCTTAACTGACGCATTGCGCGCCTCTTTGATCATAGTCGCGAATTTCTTCTTCTCAGCATCGATCTCTTCTTTGAACTCCTTGAACTCCTCGCTCAAGGCATTGCCGACTTCAAAAACGCCATCTTTCATCTGCTTGAGTCCTTCAGGACCAAGGAGTTCTAGTACCATGTCGCGGAGCTGGGCTTGACATTTGTTCCAATCATCGAGCTGGCGGGCAAGCTCTTGCGCATTGGCCTCAACTGTCTTGTGGAATCTCTTCATGCGTGAGCCGAGGACTGTCGTTCCAGTACGATTTCCGTCGGCAGAGATCCATTCGAGCTCCTCGTCTTGGAAGGGCTGGATCATCGCTTGCTTATCCTCGAGGAGATCTTGCTCTTCTTGGCGGAAGTGTTGGTCGAGTTCTGTAAGACGTTGCTTGAAACCAAGGGAGGCTGCGTCAATGTCGGCATTTGCCATGTGCTGAATGTGTTCACGTGAAACTTCAACAGAGTCTATGATATCTGTGAGCTGATTTAGGTAGAGTGAGAAATTGTAGACTGACCTGAGAATGCCGCAGCCAATGGGTGCTCTGGTTGAATGATCTTACGCTGCTTGCGGTCTTTGGCCGTCTTGCTGGCCGTTTCTTTAGCGATTTTGTGGGCCTTTTCCTTCGCGAACTTCTTCTGATTGATCTTTTCCATTCGTTTGGTCTCAATAGCCATTGCTTTCAATACCTCACTTTCAGAAAAGGGATCCTTGGCGTGGCGATTGCGCTTCGCCTTGCTCTGCTGATGCTTCGCCATAACGATCAAATTGCAGTGGTGTAGTTTGGTAGAGTCAAGTTCCAGGTTGATTTTGGAGCCTATGTAGATTAATAAAATGGTCGTGGTTGAGGTGAGATGGTTGTGGTCAATGAGTCAATGTGTTGACTCGGCAAGAAAACAAGCGATCCCGGCCTTCTGTATTACGAATAATGAAGTGAATGACATCTGCAAACATTGCTAATTGTCACACACACACGAATGCATCCACTTCTCTCCTGCTTTCTTCCATAACCACCTGGGGTGGGTACGGGGTTCACTCCCCCGTAACCTCGTAGGACATCTTGTGACAAGTACTAGCATTCTTTTCCTTCCTTCTTCTATTTACCTCAAATCTGTTGGTTAAGGACGCAGAATTCAGCATAATCATGAACTGCGCACAAGATCCACCCCAAGGAATATTGCGTAGAGGTTGGTATTGAATCCTAACCCATGTGATCGCAGCAGTTTTCTTGCAGAATGGACACGTCAATCTACGAATAGACTAGCATAGGAAATCTCACAAATGCTTTTCATCGTGGAACTGCTCTTTGCATTGCGTCAAGGTGTCACGTAGAAGTTGGCAGATTTATGGGGTTACGCCTGCGACGGTGTTTCTGAAGGTGCTTCTGCAGGGACAAGTACCCCTTTTTCTTCTAACATCTTCGACAGCTCTCCGTTCTGATGCATTGACATCAGGATGTCACAACCCCCTACGAATTCCTTCTCAACGTAAAGCTGCGGTATCGTGGGCCAGTCTGAGTATTCTTTTAGACCTAGAAACACACATGATTAGCTTTCCCTATGATGAACATTTGAGGTCGCGAGCGACATACCCTGGCGGAGCTCTTCGTCTTCTAGTACGTTGAAAGCAGAGAATTTGTTCGGATCCACGCCTTGCAATCCGAGTATTTGGATGCTAGCTCTTGAGAAACCACATTGGGGTATCTCTGGTGTCCCTTTCATGAATAGTACCACCGGTTTCGAAGCTACCGCCTTATCTATTGCTGCTCTTGTCTCTGTTGATAGCAGGCGCAGCTGCGACACTCTGAGGCGCATAAGATGAGGTTGAGTTAGGGAGGCGGCCATCGAGCACAAGGGCCTGGGAGCATGCCGGAAGGCCTAGACGTGATGAGCAATTTGACTCCCATTAATCTGTCGCGTAACTAACCGGCGATATCAGTGTTCTCGATAACATATTCAGGGATCTTGTTGAGAAGTGAAGGTTGAAGCAGCTCGTAAACTTTACCAGAAACCACCCTATGACGCAATTTTTCATGTTTACAAAGCTAATCACCAACATCTCTGAGCCTACCGAAACCGCTTTTACATCCACAAAGCATGAGAAAGGAAGATAGCGTTTTTGGAACTGCTGGGGCTCGCGGTAGAATGGCAGGTGTTGCAAGTCCGCCTGTGAACATACCTGTGAAGCCTACCAGCCTCTCAGCGCACTTCGTAGCATCGGAGTATATTAACGACAACAAAAAGCACCTTCTACTGGCTGCCAGTGGCAGTGTGGCAACAATAAAGCTTCCAAATATTGTCGATGAATTATCTCACTACAATAATCTGTCCGTTCGAATTATAGTCACAAGATCCGCAGAGCATTTTCTCGCAGGTCAAAGTGAAGAACAACCGCTCCTCGATTCGCTCTTACAAGTGAAGAACATTGACGGAATATACCGGGATGAAGACGAGTGGGAAAAGCCTTGGATTAGAGGAGGAAATATATTGCACATCGAGTTACGAAGATGGGCGGATTTGCTTGTTATTGCGCCCCTGTCTGCCAACTCCTTGGCCAAGATGACTTTTGGCTTCGCAGACAACCTCCTATTGTCTGTCGTGAGAGCTTGGGATACAACGGGAGAACTAGATGGGAGCAAGAAGAAACGTATTGTGGTGGCTCCTGCAATGAACACAGCAATGTGGAAGCATCCAGTGACTAAGAAGCAAATGAAGATTCTCGAAGAAGACTGGGGCATTGGCGAGAAAAGAGATGGCTGGATTGAAGTATTGAGCCCCGTGGCGAAGAAATTGGCATGCGGTGACTCGGGTGACGGGGCAATGCGAGAATGGAGCGATATCGTGTCAGTAATTGAGAAACGGCTGGATCTCTCGGAGAAAGATAACTAGTACCTGGTCTGCGACGCTTTATGTCTTCGAATCCTAGTTTGTGGTTCAACTCCGGATGTCAAATATGTTTGGCCTGGCCAAGATGACGCCCTTAGAATGACTTGGGCAACACCTCCATCATCGAATCGTCGCCCCATCCGTTAAACCTCAAACATCGCAAGAGATACTGTGATTGGTACGATGGCCCCGAGTGGATCCCAGAACACCGCCTTACCAAGCAGGAAGGCGAACTTATCAATATCGTGTTGATAGCTCCTGGCTATCAGTACTATCCATGAGCTTGATCAACATTACGTCTATCGGAGATCTGCTTATCATTCTGCCCAAATCGAGGTTTCAAGCGTCAGATTCGAGCTTCCCTGTCCCCGGTGGCTTGAAGGTCCGGAACATCAGTACAGGATCAATAGCCCTTGAGTGACTATTCGATTTGACTGTCGCAGCGCTTCTGTGATAGGACAGGCCTGGGCGCCCTCACGAGGTTGTAATATGTGAGACAGAGACGTTGCTTTGCAGAGATCTTCTCTCGCAGCCGTATTTGAGGATGCTGGCAAAGTGAGTGAAAGAAAAGCAAAAGTTTGGAGAATTTAGAAACATAAAGGGGCGGGAATTGGTTTTGGATTTTGCAAGATATTGAATAAAAATGTCCATTGTCATTCGCTAGCCGGGAAAGTGCAAACTATAGTGTACATGATTCAGCCAAATGTTGATTGCAGCAAGAAGCTATGCGATGGCTTGTAAGTCGATGCCAAACATGTAGCAGTATATCGGATTAGGCACGAGTAATTTCAAAATTTTTAAATTGATTTTAACACAACTACATGAAGCAAATGTCGCAGCCATGGTCCAAAAGAGCCCCTAGATGCCATTACAGAATGCCAGTAACGCTTAATGGGAAGCATCCACCTCACCCCTTCGCAACGCTAGAAGAGCACGGACGTCTGTAACGTATTGCAAGGCTTCTAAAATCGGAACAAGGTGCAAAAGGCCGTTGTCACTGGGATCGTTAATCCATCCTTCGATCGGTATCGCATTATCTGCATACAACACGTAAGAAAGGTCCTCGGTTTGTTTCTGGAAACAGTCTTACCTTCGTGAAAGATGTAGCATGATGGGCTGTTGTCCAGTATCATGACCTTACTCAAGTCCGGTTCAACGGAGCTAAGATCTTTGATGTACGCTCCCTCCCTCAAAGTGCAATGCTGTCGATAATATCTTCCCGAAAAATACTTTCGTTCCTGCTCGAGCCAATCGATGACCGGGTCTGCGTATTCCTGGACCGAAGCCGTAAAGACAACAAGTTTATACCATTTACAGACTCTCTTAAGAAAGTCATCGCAATGCGGTCTTTTATGTACGTAATAGAGGATCGGATGTTGTGGGCCTAACACTTGGCCTCCGTAGCCGACGGCTGTATTGAGCTTGACCTCCACCATGTGGCCACTGCTCATTCTGCCGCCTTTTGCAAGGCTATGTATCAAAGTCTCGTCTAAGTCTAATACCAGTGTTTTTTGGCCAAGTCTAGAGGATTGCGAGGGGATAGTCGAAGAGTAGGACGGTTGACGTCGCGGTATTAGGGGTCGGGGAGGAGCTGGTGCGCGTGGGTATTTAGTCATTCGTAACGATGATGCTGGCGATGTGGGTGACTTAATACTCGCTACCGTCAGTGCCGGTGATTGACTGTCGCCGGGAGCAGAAGCATCACGGCTCATAATGCCTTTTTCTTTTTTCTGTTTTCGTCGTCGAGCGGGATCTTCATTGTAGAGCTTAATACGAATTGATCTCCTATTCTGCGGAACTTCTTCAGATGATGACGTTGAGTGAACCGATGGTCGGCTCGACGCTGGCGTATCAAGCAACACAGTCTGTTCTCCAGAATCCGTCTCAGATTCCGAAGTCACTGCGGAAACTGTGTGCGCGAGGTGCGATTTGCGCTTTGACTCTTTCGAGTGGTTCTTTCGACGTGAGCTCTTGGTATCAGAGCTAGATCGAAAGGCTGGATCTGAAGAAGCCGAAGAGCCTGAAAGGCCCACAGCTTGGGCAGTGGAACTTTTCCCATTCCTTCCCGGCAGACCCCGACCAAGCTTACGGATTGGTAGTAATGGAGAGAAGTTGCCTTTCTCATCATAGAATCCAGTAACAATGTAGACCCCAGGGGAGGCTAATGTAGACAGTACCCATCTGAGAGATTCCGTGAACGCTGCAACTAACTTCCTTACTGCAAGTCGGAGCCTAGTGTACTTTGAGCTGGGCTTTAACGGAAGCTCAGTGTCCTCTTGTTCGGCCAACAAAGCCGTCTTCTCGTCTACGTCCGGCACAGGACCAACTTTTTCGTGCTCAACGACCTTCTCATTGATATAATTTGTGTCCTTCTCTTCAAGAGCATCCGTAGCGCCTCCCTTGACATGTTGACTAGCGCTACGCTTTGGCTTCTCCTTCTCTGTACTATTTTGCTTTAGGTTGCTGTCGCTGTAGGACCGAGATCTGTTATTTGATGGTGTTTGTGGTGGGGTTGAACCAATGACGCGTGCGGACAAGATGTTCAAGGAGTTCATCGTCCGAGAAAAGCCATCAGTCCTCCAAATCTGGGCAGCAACCTCCAAACAGCAGTCAGTCCATCGAGCGTCCTAACTTTTCACGGGACCGTGTAAAGGCTCACCGAGGCGCAGCTGGTGTCAAGGCCCCCCAGTTGCCTGTCAGAGTCTGTTCTTGCTCCTCGCAAGGTCGGTTAGTGTATGGCCAGAGCACGAAATGTGCGCTATTCAGCTGTCGAAAGATCTGGTGGCACTGAGCCAGCAGCGTCAATTCCGCCGTGTTGAGATGGTTCAAGGACGGAGGGGCGGGGAGGTTGCTGAGAGGTGCCCAGCTCGGAAAGCCCATGGCAGACCAGCAGATCCGCATGTCGATCACAAACGGCTAGCGGCTAGCTTTCCGTACCTCTTCACGCTCGCTACTATGTGCCTTAATTAGATATTCCGAATTTGTGACTGTATCAAGTACACCTTAAGTATGTAACCCTGGACCTCGAATACACATTCTCCCAGAGGGAACAATCTCAGTCCAGGGTCATTGAAGCAACAGAATATCTTTTCTTGCTTCTTTCTGCATAATACTTGCGTACTGTTGGCCTTGACATCAACATGCCTGCTGCCACAGGTATCACAGCTCCTAGCCTTACTACCTTCACGAGATCTGTAAGAAGCAAAGGCGTCTCAGTAGAGTCTTCTACCGACAATCTCATATCGTAAGAGGTTGAAGTGTTCACTCAGCAGCTGGTTTTTACTCATACTGCGTAGCCTCCTCAAAAGACGCCAAATCCGTGGTTCCCAAGCTTGTGCAATCGCAACAGCTTATCTCTTGCGCCGGGTTGTAGAAAGCATCAAAGTTACAGATGTTGGAAGACTCATCGAGCGGGTGCAGCAAGTCGGCCAGCGATTGGTTTCAGCACAGCCAAGGGAGCTAGCAATAGGAAACATAGTCCGGAGAGTGCTAGGCGTCATCCGGGAAGAAGCAGAGGAGGATAGAGAAGGAGAGACAAGTGGCTATAGTGATACGGGCACAGACAGCCGACCACACACACCTAGGAACCAGGATGTACGCTCACCAGAACACTCGACCATTCTGTCAAGATCTTTCACTTCGAGTCCGTTACGACATGGGGAGAAGGAGGAACGAGTGGAAGCACCTGGACAAGGGGGCCCACAGCGACCGCCTCTACTAACATCACATGCGTCTTACGCAGTCACGAACACTGCTCCCACTGTGACATCCATGTTCAGCTTGCTATCACAACCCATATCGAATATTCCATCTCCAACCACTTCGCCAGGCTCCCAATCTCCAGGCATCCACCAATCACTCTCAAGCCAGACTCTATCAAACATAACCGCCGCTA
This sequence comes from Cladonia macilenta KoLRI003786, assembly GCA_000444155.1. NCBI lineage: Eukaryota > Fungi > Ascomycota > Lecanoromycetes > Lecanorales > Cladoniaceae > Cladonia > Cladonia macilenta. Next base: position 164,090 of record KE598571.1, read on the forward strand.
AGGACCTTAAAGCGGAAGTCGTTGAGGGCATACAAGAGATTCTTGAAGAATTGACCCAAGCAGATGACCAGATAGCTGGTTACGCCTTAGAGCACATCCACTCAAATGAGGTCATTCTGACACATACATCCTCGGTCACGGTACAAAAGTTCCTCCTGAAGGCTGCCACAAAGAGAAAATTTACAGTTATTCATGCAGAAGCTTATCCCAACAACCACGAGGCGACCCATGCTGCCGCCGTAGGCAATGTCAGGGGTGATTTTGAGGAGGATTTAGGGGCCGAGAAATTCCAGAAAGCATTAACAGCAGTCGGCGTCACCGTAGTACTCATTCCCGATTCCGCTGTGTTTGCTTTAATGTCTCGTGTTAACAAGGTGATTCTGGGCACACATGTAGTGCTTGCCAATGGATGTCTGGTGGCCGCTGCAGGAGCCAAGGCTATTGCTAAAGCTGCAAAGGTGCACGCCACGCCTGTTGTTGTGCTTAGTGGTGTCTACAAACTCAGCCCAGTATACCCTTTCGACATGGATTCGTTGATGGAAAATGGTGATCCAAGCAAAGTCATCGGTTACGATGATGGAGGCTTCGTGGACAAGGTTAAGATTGAGAACCCACTATTTGATTATGTGCCTGTAGAACTGATCAACCTCTACATCACGAATCTGTGAGTAGAAGCCACCCGACTTCCCTGCCTTTGGTCGAGCTGACATTATCCCAGAGGCGGTCACGCTCCTTCCTATCTTCACTGCATCATCGACGATCATTATAGACCGGAGGATATTGACCTTGATAAAGTAGATGTATATTAATGATACCCTATTTGTTGCTAGTCAAGGCTCATTTTGATTACACTGTGGCAATTCTATGCCACCCGCGACTTTGAAGATATACCTCCAATCAATAATACCAATAAACGTCTCGCTATACCTACTATTGTCGTAGAGCTCGATATATTCGTCCTTGTGGATTAAAGCCAGTCCTGTGTCGTTCGTTAGCTCATCCGGACTGGTGTCGAGTTCCTAACACGCTATGAGAGTGCTAAAAGCTGCAGATGAAAGCGAAGTGTCTCAGGTCTTTTCAGTTTCAATTGGTCGTCAGCCCGCGCGCAGCTCAGGCTCTCGACCTTTCAGCAAACTCCCAGTGCAACGAACATCAAAGCTTAGCCAAACACAGTCCGCAATTGTTCCACCAAAGCCATCCCTCTGTACCCCACTGCCATTGACGACAAGTCTTAATGAAAATAGAAGGACTTGAAGTTCCATTAAGTGGGGCGGCCGTAGCCTGTACATGTACACAACAAATACAGAGTCCTTGTCATGATACTTGAAAAGGCTCCATTGCTGATGTGCTAACTGTCGTGACTGCTTGGTGTCTGCAATGATTCGGCCGTATGAGTCTGAGGTTTACCAGAAAGCGAGAACCATGAGAGCGTTGTGTTGCAGTCAGACCTTTTACCATTATTGCATCATAGACACTGATTGTAATGATTGTACGTCTCGGCTTCGGAAGTCATGAAGTGAAAGGGGCGGGTGGTTACTCACCATTCGCGCATACTTGCGGAAGGGCGGTTGAGAAGAGAACGACAGTTTGATGGGTTCCGGAGCTCGAAAAGCAACCATCTGGAGGCTAGGGGTTGTGGAATGGAGTCCGAGGGATGTTATTTGCGCGTGGAAAATCTAAGGCTCCAGCCTTCAGCTAATGCATGGTTTGTGATCGATGAGGCCCAAGGGTAATATGTCACCTTAAAGTTAATGCAAAGCTTATGCAAATTGTGCAATTACCTACAGCAAAAAATGCAAGTACGTGATCCGCCTGCTGTTTGCTTTTGAGAGACCTTCGAGCCTCCGTACCAATACTATCGCTTTGCCATGGACTTCCTAAAATCTGCTGTAGCATCCGCTATCTCTAAGGATCCCCCATTCCCATATAAATTCGGTGACCGGTTGACTGTGGATCAGTCAATCTGGGCCTTACACAATGGCACGAAGCGAGTGTGTGTACTCCAACATAAAACTGATGTATATAGCTGACTTTTGAATGTCTCTGAAGGAGGACGGCTCAGACTGTAGCATTTTCGCATTCGATATAGCAGCAGACCGATCCCGCCTACCACTCGCTCGGAATGCTGTGCGGAAGATGCGAACGCTGAGACACCCAGGAGTAATAAGAGTTTATGATACGGTGGAGGTATTGCAAGGAACCACAGAGCACGTGGGCAACGCCGGGATCTGATTTTGGCTGCAGACTGAGACATATATCTATGTGGCCACAGAAAGGGTGACTCCGCTTGCATGGCCTGCGCGGCGGAAGAGCCTGAGCGCGGAGACATCTAAATGGGGCTTGTTTACAATCGCCGTGAGAGAAACTGGTAGATTGAAGACTCAGCTCTCTGCTAATCGAATTTAGAATACCTTGTCGTTTGTAAATGACGAGGCATCCTCCATACACGGAAATATCCGACTTTCTTCAGTCTATATCAGTCAAAGTGGGGAATGGAGGCTAGGAGGCTTTGAAGTCTTGAGTTCAATGAAGGATGATGATGCTATAATCTATGTCTGCGTCCCAGTAACGGACTATACATCTTAGTACATTGCTGACTTTCGAAGAGGCACGGAAGTTCTACCCCAGATTCTGGGATCTATGCTCCGCCCGAGGTCGCCAAGTCGGGTTGGGATACAATAAAACGCCATCCATTGTCAGCTGTAGATTCGTACGATTTCGGGATACTGTTGTTTGAGATTTTCAATGGCTGCTTCATCACCAGTGATCAAATTAGCCAGACGAAGAATGTACCGCCAAGTATGCACCAAAGTTACAAGAGACTATTGAATTCGAACCCGAAGGCTAGACTAAGTGTTTCCCATTTTCGCGACCAAGGAAGGCGGAGCGGGGGCTTCTTTGAGACACCTCTGATCAGGCTGTCGGAAGGATTAGACAGCCTTGGACTAAAGAGTGAGGGTGAACGAGAAGAGTTCTTAAGGTCGGTTAGTATCGGAACGAGGGTGCCAGATTGAGCTGACCAAAATACAGCGAGCTGGACGAAGTCTCCGATGATTTCCCTGAAGAATTTTTCTGTGTCAAAGTTCTCCCTGAACTTCTGAAGTCGATTGAATTTGGCGGGGGAGGGCCGAAAGTATTCGCGTCGGTAATGAAGATCGGGAAAAAGCTTTCTGACGATGATTGGGAGTCGAGGATAACTCCAGTAATCGTTAGACTCTTCTCGAATCCGGACCGGGCTATCCGAGTATGCCTGCTGGACAACCTGCCGAACATGATCGACCATTTATCTCAAAAGATAGTGAATGACAAAGTCTTTCCTCAAATGGTACTGCGCCACGAATCCTGTTTGCATGATGTCTGTAGCTAATAAGGTTAGGTCACCGGTTTTACAGATATAGCACCCTTAGTTCGAGAGCAAACGGTTAAGGCAGTCTTAACTATCATCTCCAAGCTTTCTGATCGTACCATTAATGGCGAGCTGTTGAAGCATTTGGCAAAGACTTCAAACGATGAACAACCTGGGATACGAACCAATACCACTATCTGCCTAGGCAAGATAGCGCGCAATCTAGGTGCAAACGTATGTATACGCTGTGTATCGATTGCAACATCATACGCTGACCGGATTTTAGACGAGGCAAAAGGTGCTTGTCGCAGCCTTTTCGCGTTCACTGCGGGATCCATTTGTGCACGCGCGAAATGCAGCATTACTCGCGCTTGCAGCGACTTCAGATCTTTTCAATGATGACGACTGTGCAAGCAAGATTCTGCCTGCTCTATGTCCGTCTTTGATAGACCGAGAGAAGTAGGTTACGCTTTCTCATAAAGGGGCTTACATGACTGACCGCAACCAGACTCGTTCGCGACCAAGCTAACAAGTGTTTCGATGTCTATCTTCAACGTATCCGCAAATATGGAAGCTCGCTTCCAGACACAGTCTTACCACCTCCAGCTACAGCTTCTGCAAATGGTGCTGTTCCTAGAATGGGCACGACACAAAGTGACGCTGCGGGGTGGGCTGGATGGGCAATCTCATCTTTCACTAATAAAATAGCTACTGCAAGTGGTGACATGCAATCAAAAGTGGCGAAAGCACAGCCTCCGAACAACGAGAGATCTGCATCAGTGCCCCCAGCAGCTGATTCATCCCGTCCATCAGCTTCAATTCCAACCATTCACCGCCAGGCAGTCACCGGCGCATCCACACCACTCGTTGTTCCAACACCACCACCAGAAAAGTACTTTTCCACCCCCCTTGCGGAAGAGCAAGAGATCGACGATGCATGGGGTGAAATGGCCGAGGATGACTTCTTTGATGCTCCCTCTGAATCGCAGCCGGCCCCACCACCCCCTGTGAGCTTTGATGATGGCGGCGAGCCGGATTTCGAAGGATGGCTCAATGCACAAGCACAGGCGAAGTCGAAAACACCCCTCCCTAAGGGTCTAGGTAAACCATCAGCTCCCACAAGGACAACTACTACTGGAAGCGTAGGGTCTGGCGCTGGAGCTAAGAAACTAGCAAGCACGACTGCTAAGCCAAAGCCTGCTCCTGCGAAGACTATCAGTACGAAACCTAAGGATACGGCTGCGGATGACGACTGGGGCGACGCATGGGACTGATGGAACTCGTCAAATGCAGCCTTGTGAGACGTTGTGTGCTCACGATTAATGGTCCTAGCGTTTTAGCGGCATCAAGAAGCTAAGGATAGAGAGTCTTATAATCGTATGTTGTGAGCGACGTTTGACCGAAGCAATGCGTGGGTGGATAGTTTTGAAGATACCCTAGATTGCTCACCGAATTCATTACTCTACACCAGACTATGACCATTATTTTTGCATTAAGGGATTAGCACGTCCGCGATTTGAATTTGGTTGTGATCTCTGTGATGCTGGATCATCCCGACGAGCTTCGTAATCTTAGCAGCACATTAGTAGTATTGGTACCATTTACAAGCAATGTCAAATTATCCAAAAACGCAGATAATTACAACATGCCTGCACATTCTCCGTCCAGAACTAACCCATGTTGTACAGCTGATATGGACATTCTAACCCCAACGCCTTCGCTAATATCTCAAACTTTGCGTGCAGATGATGCTGTGTTGATCTCTTCACTACCTCACCTCCGAGTAGTCATTCAGCGCCACACAAACAGCTCCCCTATGATGTCCATTATACTGCCTGATCACGCTTTGCGTTGACAGCTCCCACAATCTTGCGTAATGATCACTGCACGCCGTGACTAGATACGCGCTGTCAGCGCTGAAAGCACAGTCCCACACCCAACGTTGATGGCTTTCCAAGCTTGTTTCCAGCGGGAAAGCATTGGCGTCTCGTTCTGTCGGGAGTCCCTCATTGCCTTTGATATTGTGGGGAGCCGAAGGGTCAACAGACCAGATGCGGGCGTTGTGGTCGGCGCTGCAGGTTGCGAGATGACGGACGTCAGGGGAGAGCAGGACGCGTGTAACATAGCCATCATGGGCTTTGAAATGAGTGATAGGTATGAGTTCGGTCTCTTCACCATCCGGATCCATTCTTTGGTGGATACGCCAGACGAATACGTTACCCTGAAAGTCCCAGGTCAGTGAGTGCTAGCTTGTGATAGCTCTGGACCGGATACGCACGGAATTATTGCCAGCACAAAGTAATGAGCCGTCGCTCGCGACGGTGACACTCGAGACCGATACATCTTCTTCAGGTATGAGCTGATGGGTACATTTGTTCTCTCCTAGATCCCATATTCTAACATTTCCCCCTCGATCGCAGGCAATCACCTCTCCTTGGTTGGGATGGATTACTACGTCGTTGACTGGAATTCCATGATCGTAGCTTCGTTGTACCGCTCCATCTTTTGTCTGCCAGACCTTCACCCAACCATCTTCTGAGCTGGTTACCAGCCATTTTGTCTCGCAGTGGAACGTAACGCCGGTAACGTTGCCTTGGTGACCAGTAAATATCATGACAGGAGCAGGGTTAGTTGAGCGGATGTCGAAGAGCTTGACATTGTGATTGCCAGCCGCCGCAAGGTATTTCTTATCGGGTGATATGCAGAGGCGATTTACTTGGGAGTCAGGGTGTTGTATTGTGCGATGGCAGATGCCTGACAGAGCCTCCCAGAACCGTATCGTGTGATCATAGCCAGCTACACGCACGTGTCAGTCCTTTGGCTTCTCCTAATTCAGCTGAGTGTCCCGAAAAGGCTGACGGAAGTTTATATCGAGGCTCTAGGCAACGTACCTATGCATCACATGGAAAAGTCAGCTTGGATGCTAATTCCTTTGATGGACCAGCCATGAAGGACTGAAAGCCTTTGAAACAGCCTCGTACGAGCAAATTGAACCAGCATACCTGTGCAAAGAATGACGCTCATAATTCCTGTATGTGCCGGACCTACGCCTGCTGTAATGTTTCTACCTAAGGCAAATATTATCGATTCCGGTTGTTGTAAGACTCGTGGGGTTGCGGAAATAATTCCACGAGGGCAGGTGCATGAATGGCATGTGAAAAGTTACACCATCGTCAACTGACTACTGCATGATATTCCTACTATGAATCTAGCAACGCACTTGAGGCGGATTTAGTTGCCGAACACTCAGTGGAGTTCGGCTTCTAATGTGTGGATTCATTGAACAAAGGAACGTCAAAGGGTCTATCCAAAACAGTGATGCAGGTCATACACCACGGTACATACAGAACGTGGACGGGTAGAGCCGTTAGGGCAGAGCATCAGTACCGAGTCTACAATGGCCAATAAACACTCATAACACCGTTGGCCGCCGAAGAGTATAAATCATGGAGCTTATGAAGAAAGTTAGCAAGATGATCCTAGAAGAATAAACCTTAGTCCTTAACCTCCTTATCACAATTCTAGAGTAATCCAAAACAATATGACTTCTTTAAATCAGGAGATAATGGCCTGGTATTACATTTCCAGGGATTTTTATTGATTACGGTGGTTGGAGGGATTTCGGCGGATTGGCTAGTATGGAACACCACAGCACGGGAGGAGTTGATTACATAACCTCTGACCTCTGGTCATAACATGAATAAAGTGGCAGGGCGCTGCGATTATCAGTCTCGCCAGAATGCTCTGTAGCAGACTTCCTTGCACTTTCATATGAAGCCCTTGATGCCGATGTTAGGGGTAAGCTCTAACTTGGGCGCTCGCAGCTTGGAAATCTCCGCCTGTCAGAGCTCTTGAGTAATCGAAGCAGTTGTCATAGAAAGAATGGCTCCCTCATCGCTCAAGAAGATGAGTGGTAGAAAAGGAAGGAAAGAAGGTAATTATGCTTCTTCAGACCGATCAACATCAATAGATGTGTTCACAAGTGATGATCTGGGGCTTACACTTCTCCCCAGACCACAGATTCAGAAGAAGGATGTAGGAGAAAAGGTACAGGCTGCGATCGGCAGGCCTACCACCATTTGCACCACAGAGGAGCAAGGAGATGGCCAGCGTTGTCCATTGGAGCTAGAAGAACAATCCCACCCGGTGACGAGAACATCTTCAGTTGTCGGGTCCATAGGTGGGAGCTGCTACTTCGGACTTAGCAAAAGGGTAGAAAGATATTTAACCCCGGGGTCTTACGACGATGAGGCTGTACTTCGATCTGACGACTGTTGTTCTGGTATACAAGGCGATCATGATCTGGAGCGCGAGGATTCAATTTTGTCGACCAAAACAACATCCAAGGACATCGTGAATGGCCTTCATCATGACAGGAAGGCCAACACAACATACTCCTTGGCTCCATACCACTCTTCCTTGGCCAGGGAAAAGTGTTGGGTTGAGCGCGATAGCTTATTCAACTCGTCGAACCAGACGCATAAGGGAGAGGCGAAATATATCGGTCTCAATGGAGCAAGTGACAGCCTGGAGGGTATTCTTGGCAATGAGCACGACAGTGGTAGAAATAGTAGTGCAAAAGCATGTGAAAATTTGCTGAGGTATAAGTTCTGGGAATTGAAGGACAGAAAGTCAAACACCCCCTTCCTAACTTGTGCTAGCGGTAACATTGGTGGCTTGACATTCACCAAAGCCATAACAGACAATACTTTTAGCAAAGAACATCCACTTCATTTGTCGACTGATACAGCACAAAAGCCATACCATAGTACGCATACTTCCGAGAGTGGAAATACAAATTGTGATATTCCGGAGAGCAACCGCCAGTTACACATTGCTTCAGCCTTGTTGGTACCAGTCGAGCTCCAGATTTCGAGCAAAGCAATACCCACGACGCATCAGAAGGCTCTTGATAGCTTACAACTGTCTTCCCAGCTAATCCTCAAGCCATCACAAGCCCCCAATTTCCACGCATCTCTTCCAAAGACAGCGTCGATATTTAAGAAGCATCAAAAGCGATCTTGGACCAGGCACTTCCCCAGCAGATTCAAGGACTTGACCTTGAAAGGCCAATATAGTGACCACGCTCATACCTCGTCGGCAACGCCATCTTGCTCAATCGCGGGTAAAATACGCTCCAGTTCTGTCGGAACTGGCTTTGCATGTGAAAACCGTTACAAAACAAGGGCTCACCCCAACTCAAGGGCTCACCCCAACTCAAGGGCTCACCCCAACTCAAGGGCTCACCCCAACTCAAGAATCTTGGCAAATTCTCCACCTCCTCGTATAAAAAGTCCCCCCCAAGCATCTTACGATTTGGAACGTGCCACATTCAACAACGTTGACGATACTGTACACATTCAAAGTCGGTTAAAGGCTGGTATAAACCGTTCAAAATCTCTTCCCGATCCGCGTCTTCTACATCAATCATTAGACATGAATCCGCAGCAGGGTAATCAGCTGTCTCAGTTCTCCCAACCACCTAGGGAACATCCTGTGGTGGGTGACCATTCTCCATATCAAGCTGGAAATCATACGTCCCTGCCCACGGATCACGCCGCTCAATCCACGCAACGGGATACCCCTGGTAACATCAACACTCCTCTGATGGAGATACATTCTCAACATATGAATCCGGATATCAGTCAGGCAGGTCAATCCCTAGCCGACCCAGGTATGGGGGTTCCCGTCCTTCACTATCATCAAATCAACAATTTTGTGAACAAGAACGGCATTTTTCAGCCCGTATTTAACAACGCTGTATCTACTAATAACGGCCTCACCGCGGCTGGGTTTCTGGCTCTACAAGAAGTGTACGATAACTTGAGCCGACGTATTCAAAATCTTGAAAAAGCCCTCGACTGCGCGCGCCAGCAGAATCGAATCTGCAACGCCAGGTGTAAGGACCTGGAGCGTTCAAATGAAGATCTGAGGCAACAGCTCCAGTCCGATACGGCTAAAAATGGGAAGTCTAGAAAACGAGACATCCTGGCGACTGTCGAATGGGCTAAAAAATTTCATCCAACGGGTGACCAGCAGAGCCTCAACGCCAGAAGTCCTTCCTTAGAGAACATCTCATTTTCGCTAACGAGCGGAAAGGATGGACCATCCTTGGAATCTGGAGCTACTCTAAACACGATGATTTCGCCAACTCAACGCCAAGATGCAGCTCTTCCGGGCCTAGCCACAGGATGGCCTTTAACACAGGCAAGAGATATCCAAGCTCCATGCTTGGAATCATTTCAACCAGAGCTTCAGTCTCCACCTGGTCCATACATTATCCCTCATGATGTTATGCCTGTTCTTTCTCACCATCCTACACATCATCCCGATTCTCAACCATTCGGGCAGTACCCTTCCCATGAAGCTCAGCCAGGGCACCCATTCCACAACCTAGGAGACCAATTTCAGCAAAAAACCGGGGGCCCTTTTCTAGAGTATCCTGAGCAATCGCCTCAGTTTTTGGCCTTTCGCACACCAGCGGCCGCAGTACAAGCCGAGGCCTCAACGAGCGGTATCAAACGGAAGAGCGATTCAGAGCCATATGCCGAGCAAGGAGCAAAAAGACAACAACAATACGCGGAGATTGAACCTGGTCTTTCCCTAGCACAAGCAGCGACTGATGAACAGGCTCAGGCTGAGGCCTGGAGGGAGATGTATCGAAAAGAATATGAATGGCTCGATGGAGTGCATCCTATCAACCAAATACCCAAAGATGGGATACAGTTTGGCATTCCAAGTGCATCTCTAACCCCGGCAACCACGCCTCCAGCTATGGTGGCCCAGGCACCAAAAGGGCTCATTGCGCCAACGCCTGGTGAAGCACCTCGGAAGATGACACAGAAAACGCCGAATAGACGCAAGATGCCGAAGACTGACCTTGAAATAAAGGCGAAAAGAGCCCAATATAACAAGAAATACAAGGCCAAGAAGAAGGAAAAGGAGCTCCTTGAAAAGAACAAAGCTGCCGAGAACCTCGAAGCCTCGGAAACCGCTTTGCCCTCATCCAATGGTGACAGCGACAACGGCCCCCTAACAGGCAGACCCGTCGACTCAGCGCAGGAGGAGGACGACAATGGAAACGATCAAAGCTCCGACCTAGACGCCGAGTTTGATGAAGACCCTGATATCCAGGAGACGCACGCCGCTGCCTCGTGGAACTTCATCAACAGTCCAAATCCAGCCGGTCCAAGCCTCGATGAGGACCAATCCAGCACCAACACCAGCTTTTTCGAGGACGCCATGATGGCATCGGACGGTTATGAGCCCCCGGCGGAGGAAAGTAAGGACGCCCCAGCGGAGGACAGTGAGGACAGTGAGGATCAGGAGGACAAGGAGGAGGAGAGTGAGGAGGAATAGTAATGGGCATCTTTTCCCAGTCATCGAGATCTCAGTATATAAGTATCTTTGCCCAGTCGAATCAACGAGGCCATGAGTAGTCACGACGGGCATACAACAACACCAATACGGCATATACTCCTTCTCGTGGCTGGGACTCCTTGGTTAGAGGGTTTACATATGGATTACATTGCACTGCATTTTCAACTCAAGTGTTGAGTTTGATGCGCGCACAGGGTGCAGGGTATAAGTTTGTTTGCTTGCTTGCTTGCTACATACACGGTGTATTTCATGCGTGTGCTTTTTCGTTATTATTATGCGTCGCTCATTAGATAGATATACATTAATAAAAGGGGGTTTCGCCACCACTGTGATGCGCGGATATGTTTGATTGATTGATTGACTAAGATACTCGACACGCTCATATGATAATACCTCTATCATTCTATTTTCGATTCAACCCCCCACAGAATAATAAATTACACCATAACTGTAATATATCAGCCATCGCCCAGCAGATTACCCTTACCTCCACCCTGACCCAACGAAAACCCCAGAAAAGTCAAAAAGGCGCTCCACTTTCCCCTCCTGTCAGCTGGTGATAATTTCCGTTGCAATGACTCACCTACCACTCTTACTTAGCTAGCTTAGCTGACTTGTTGGGCTCGGCTGGCTGATCTGGCTTGACTGGCTTAGCTGACATCCACCAACACATTCTTATTTTCCACTCGATAATGGCATTCATCTTAGCTGTAGAGTATCATGTATGTATATGAGCAACTTCCTCTGGATCGCTAGGCTATGCAGTGTTTACCATCGGATCTCTGTCTTCCAATATTGTGATAGCTTCATTCAATGATGTTGTATAGAGATAACGAGCAAAGTGTCAAAGCGCCAATGCCCTGCGTTCACGTGGTCATTTTCCGTTATATTCGTGAGGGTTCATTGAATGGTATGGAGATGTCCGGTAAAGTCTATGGAACAATCCCCAAATGCCAATGCCTTGCGTTCACATCGTTATTTTCTATCATATCTGTGGGTACTCGTTGACTGGTACAGAGCTCCAAGTAAAATCTATAGACAAATCCTCAAAGCGCCAATGTCTTGCGTTCGTATCGTCAAAAAAAAGGGGGTAGAACAACTACCCCAACAGAACACCCATTCCCATAATTCCTGATATCAACAATAATCCTCCACTGGGTAGAACCCTGTATGCCGCAGATGCTACCTTGCCACAACAAGGTCGGTCATACGTAACATTATTTATCTGCGCCGCGACTTCAAAGACCGATCCAGGATATGATCCATCATTGTAGTAATCCACGAGCAGAAAATTTGGCGGACGAGGCCACTCAGCTATCACCCAAATCTCAGCATATGAAATCTCTTTTCGTGGATGGGTCAACTTACCAGCGCAGTTGTTGGCCATCAACCCCAAACTCCCCGTTCCATTCAACCCGTTCGTCTCATTTATAAGCACAGTATTCGGCACTAGAATGCTCGTGCCCGCTAAATTGATCTCCGTATTCAGATTATGATTAGCCAGATACATCCTCCCCTCCGCGTCCTGGGTACTCAACCCGGGCGGCCGTTGCTCCGTGCAGGGAAAATTGATATTCGTGGGACTGAAGGGCGTTTCCCATATCTGACTGAATTCGTCCAAGATGTAGGGGACTTCGGTTTGATTGGCGTCATAATCCTATTAAAGTTTTATTAATTTGGAGGCCATAACACTGCTGAATTGAAAAATAGAACGGCTCTTCTCACCATGAAGATGACGGCTCGCTTGCCGGTGAGAATCATTTCTGATAGTGTGGGCCAGTTTGAAACATTCATGGGTACGACGGGGGGAATGTAGGCATATTTGGCTAATCCGGAGTTGATGAGCGGAGTGGTGTAGTTTCCTACGCCTATGAAGTCAGAGTTCACGAGGAGGAGGGTGACAACGTCGTAGGGATGGGTAGAAATCCAGGAGCTGACGTTCGTGAAGTATTCTTCTGCTGTGCCAACGTCGAGGAGGTCGCAGGAGGTGTGGCAATAGGAGATGGTGTTTGTGGTGGCGTTGTAGTGGGTTTCGCCTGTGAGGAGACGGATGCCGTCGTTCAATTGGTCGAGCACTCCGAGGTCCTGATTGGCGGCTGCGTTGTGGGGAGCTACGAAGGGGCTGTTGTGGGCACCAACGTAAGTTATGTTGCTGTATTTTCGGTTGCAGAATTCGGGATAGTTATTGCATGCTTGGGTGTTTGTTGGGGTGGCTGAGGAGGTGGTTGTTCTGCTGGCTGTTGAATTTCTAGCTGTGGTTGCGTTGAGGGAAGATGACGAGGAGGCCCCTACGGTACCGCGAAGAAGGCTCATGCTGGTTGAAGTTGACGATTTGGTTGGAAAAGAGGTATTAGCCACGGCCATGAAAGTTTCAAAGGCAACGGTAGACGCATTGAGGCTGACTGTCGTTGAGTATGAGATATAAGAGACCTGGGAACCGGTAGGCACACCAAGATTGATCGATGAATCGCTTGACTGTGTGCCTAAGAGAATCACATCTGATGCTGTCCGAGTCTGGGCATAGGTCTCAATGGCGAGAAGTAGTGTGAGAGGGAGAGAGAAAAGCATGTTCGAAGAATGCATTTCAACACCATATGAAGTTGCAAGAACGAATGATGAACAGCGAATGAGGCAGTAGGCACCAAGCAGATACAGATGGGCACATGGAAGTAGCTTTTGGCATCAGCTGATGCAGAAGTATATTAAGGGATATGCACTGAGTCCTCTTTCATGGTGATTGTGCCTCTAAGAGGTAGAGATGCAGACTGCGAAGGAGAACGAAGAGAAAAAAAGTTCTAAACTGTGATCTAGAAGTCTCGGTACATGTCATTCCCTACCACTGATGGTTTGATACGGTACGCCGTATTGACTGGTGTGAAGGATTCCGGCAGGACATGCCTTATGTCAGTTCAACGCGTGTTTTAGTGGCGCAATCGTGGGCATTTTAAATGCGTACCCACCGTATCCATTGACTGTGCCGCGTCATCCGATGGATCTTCATCGCCAGAATAGTATGAAGGACTCCTGGCAAGAAGATTGGGTTGCAAGATGGAGAGAAATATGGAGGATGACGTACTTTAATTTCCGCAGCCAAAACATAGCCGCTTTCCACTTCGGAACCGACGGCTATCAGGTTCTGTATTATGTAGGTTACGAAGTGTGCATTGGCAAGCCCGTTCAGGGCCATAATACCGATGCCGAGAGGATCTAGAGTACGACTATCCAGGTAGGTAAGGTAGGTATGGAAAGGGTCTCGATTTTGTGTTTACCTACTGTCTACGGTTTTCCGTTTGTGTATTTCCACTCAGCTGGAGCAGGCATCCAAATGTCTGCTGCATGAGCTCCATAGAAGCACAGCCTTTCTTTACAGTATCCTGCTTCATTCCTCAACTGCATTGACCTCTCCTCTCCCGTTTCGTCCATGTGACATTGTACCCTCATATCCACTTTTCAAAACTGTTTCCCTTCTTTACTCCAAGCATCAAAATGGCCCTCCCCTCTTTCCTACCCCTCGACCGCCAACGGAAACCACCCTCCAATCCCTCCTCCACCTCCTCCCCTTCCTCCAGCGCCCCCAATTACGCCCACCCTAACCCCACCACCATCAAAGCCGCCACCAAAACCCGCCTACACTTCTCCCTCCTCTCCTCCCTCCTCTACCTCATCGCCCTCATCTTCCTGATCCTCGTCCAAATCGGCTCTACCCACGCCCACAAACCCGTCATAGGAAACATCTACTTCCTCAAACTCGATCTCAGCAACATAATCCCGGAATCCGTACCTCAATCGGAACTGATAAATTCCATAGCCAGGACCTTGGGGTTGCATGATTTCTATCAGGTTGGGTTGTGGGGGTTTTGTGAGGGGTATGGGAGCAGTATTACGGATTGTAGCAAGCCGGTGGCGATGTATTGGTTTGATCCCGTGGAGATTATTCTTAGTGAGCTGTTGGCTGGTGCTACAAGTGCGTTCCATCTTCTGTCATCCCAGTACTGCAAGGCTCGCTCATTCACCTGAGAGTAGTTGCCCTCCCCCAGAATGTAATCTCTGCCCTCTCCCTCGTCCGCCTGGCCTCCCACTGGATGTTCGCCCTCTTCCTGGTTGGCACAATTCTCTCTTTCATCTCTATCTTTCTAACCCCATTCTCCATCTACACCCGCTTCCTTACCTTCCCAATTGCCATCTTCACCTTCTTCACCGCCTTCACCATCACCGCCGCAACAATAGTCGCGACCGTCTTGTTCATCATTTTCAAGGAAGTTATTCATAGTGCTGAGGATACGGTGAACATCGTGCCCGAGATTGGAAAGGAGATGTTCGCGTTTATGTGGATTGCAAGTGCTTGTGCCATTGTGGGATGGGGCATCCAGGTAGGGTTGTGTTGTTGTTGTGCTAGTAGGAGGGACATCAGGTTGGGGAAGAAGTGGGGGAGGAAGGAAGCTTGGGAGAACGAGGAGAAGGGCGAGAGGAAGGGAAGAAGGGGACTGTGGGGAAAGAAGAAGTCGTAGATCTGTGGACGGCTTCCAAGTAGAAGACACTCGTATGCAGAGCGAAAATGTTTATGACCACGGCAGATCTTTGATAATAAACCTTCAATTGATTCGAAGAAGGCTATGTAATGCCCGTGAAGGCTGGTATGATACACACATGCTAGCATGGTAGCTAAGTGACTTCTGCGGCCACATGCATGGTGATATGCTACTTGATAAAACATTGTGAGAAACACGCCCACTAGTATGCATCCTCTGGGTATCTTGTGAACAAAATAGACATAGGAAAACCAACGCCAAACAAGCCGAAATAAAAAGTCCAAAATCTCAGCAACGTAAACCCTTTTGACTGCATTTGTCCCCAGTCCGTAGACTATCCAAAGGTCCTGTCCAGCATGACACCTTGTCCTCCATTCTTTTGTAGGAAACCATAACACAAGGGCCTGTCCACGGTAACATCCTTCTCCTCCATTCTTTTGTAGGAAATGGAACTCAGCGCAAACAAGGTCCTGTCCCTGATGACATACTTTCCTCCATTCTTTTGTAGGAAATGAAACTCCAAAGCAATTCAAACCCAACAAGGCCCTGTCCGCGATGACAACCTGCTCCTCCATTCTTTTGTAGGAAATGAAATTCAAACAAACGAGGTCCTGTCCAGTGTGACATCCTTTTCCTCCATTCTTCTGTAGGAAAAAGATACCCGATGCCAAACGCCGCTTAATGCTACTTAATTGCTCATAGCTAATAATCATCCCCCTCAGTGAGGAAGAGCTCGTTGGCCCTCACATCAATCCCAGCTTTGTTCACAGCAACGAAGCCTGTCCCCACCAAAGTTCCCCCGTCCTCCACTTCTCCCTCAATCCCTTCCTCATCATCACTATCGGGAATGATCCACGCATCATCAGCAGTGTTCGTCTGGGCGATAAGGCAACCTGGCTGGACGAATTGAGGAGCGAGTGGGACGTTTGGTCCAGGAGTGATGACGTCTTGTTGCTCATCGTCCTCGGAATCGAAATAGTCGTCACTGCTGGGTGGGGAAGTAGGATTCTCTTGCTGAAAGTGGTTCGGGACTTGGACGTCATCGGGATCGTCAGCAAAAGGCCATGGCACCATCTCCTCCTCGTCCTCGTTCTCGGATGAACACTTTCGACGCTTTGACGGGGACTCATCTTCTTCGTAATCATCTTCTGAAGACCAGGAACGCTTTGAGCTGACAGATGGAGACCGGCTGGCTGATTGGTCTTCATATCGATCTTCGCATGAATTTGCGGTGCCATCCTCTTCTTCGCGTTCGACGCTGGCCATTAGTGGTGACTGATGCCCTTGGGATTGCGCAACATTGTGGGCTTCCCCATGTGTGTTGTCATGTGTGTTGTATGGTTCGCTGGCGTTGTGGTTCTCAGGTATGCCAAGATGAGCCAACTCCGGCTGTTGGTATTGTGCATCGTAGTCATGACTCCCCTCCTGACCTTCGACTTCGCGAACGAAATTGCCTACTTCTTCGGGGAGCTTGATATCCAAGTCGTTGATGATATCATTGGCGCCGGCATTGACATCCGGGGTGTCGATGTGTGTGGGGATGGTTGGGGAAGACAGGTCAATGACGGCTTCCTCCACTGTCTCGACCGCTTTCGAATGTACTTGTCCACGTCCGGCGTGGACTTGATGACAGTCTGGTGTCGGCGTTTGGTGTTGAGCGCTCAACTCGGACCTTACTTCGGCCCTCAGCTCTTCACGCAATTCTTCGCGAATCTGCGATTCAAGTTTTTGACGTAACTCTGCCCTTACAACCGGCTCCAAGGAATCTACAAGGAAGGCGTAAGTCTCGTCTTTGATTTGTGCCTCGTACTCCGACGTGATTTGTTGGTGGCGCCGGTAAACATCTTCACGGACTTCAGCAATCCATTCGGTCTCGAATGTTGCTTTTACGTTTTGCTTAATCTCTACAAGGAGTTGCTGGTAGTGAGTATCAATGTTCAAGTTTGAACTGCTGGCCATGCGGATAGCAGCTTCATCGGCGCGCTGTCTTTCCCCCTTGGCTCTGCTCAGTTTTTGAGCGTGTCTGGCTTTGGCGGCTTGGTGGAGTAACTCTGCGTCTTCTCTCTGTATGGCGCGGGCTTTGTCGATGACTGACTTGTAGCCGATGCCATCTGTCGTGATCGTTCGTGAAGTGGACGACATGTTCGCGTCAGGGTTGGGGAAGGTTCCGATAGTGGGAGACGACGTGGTGACAGCGGCAGGGCGAGAGGTTGGGGTGGAAGCGTGATGAGGCGCTGTTGAGGGGTATGTGTTGACGACGGCAGAGTGGGAGGTTGGCGTGGAAGTGTGATGAGGAGGTGTGGGGGGATGTGTTGAGTATGGTGCTGAGATGCGGTACCTGGAGGTGGGTGTCGAGGAAGAAGTCATTGCCTGGTATTTGTGTTAAACACGAAAATTAAGACGGTCTCGCACATGCACAAGCTTACAGGCTCTGAGTGGTATGAATCGTGCGATTCAACACGGCGTTGAAAGGTCGCGTGTTGGTCGAATTGCAGGCAGTGGAACACAATTGCTTAAGCTTGAAGGTGTTGAATTGACGTGATCGGTGATCGTGTTGACCTGCCAAAATGCTGTGCAGAGCGAATTGTGTCGTGGGGGGTGATGGTGTTATGATGGGAGGGTACAAGTGTGGAAGGTATGACAGCTCTCCAAAGAGACGAAGCTTGATGAGGAAACACTGTTGTTACACAGTGTGGTGGGTAGGCAGGCGGTGGAATACAATTGCACAATGTGGAAAGTGTTGAACTGATGTGGGTGTTGAATTTGGAGATTGCGGTGATTATAATGTAGAGTGTTATGCTCTTGAGGTGTAAGAGCACAAACGGTGGAGTACACAATCAGCTCTGGGAAGAGACGAAGATTGATGAGGAGACAGTATGTGTGTAGAATGTGTTGAGGGTGAAGAGGGAGATGTAAGAAGGATGGTGAGTTTGTGTGATCGTGGTACTTTGATATATCTTTCGGCGGAGCGAGTAGGACTGCGCTAAGATAACACGCAGACGCGGAGAGGTAGGGATGGAGCTTTATCAAACAACCCTGTCATCGCGAAGAATTCGATTGTTTTGACCCTTTAATTTCGGGCGGTCTCCGCTCCCGCATCTAGCCTCAGCCCTAGCCTGTCAGGTCTCTGTTTTATTTCAAATTATGACATCGACACACACCACCTTCCGGTTTGTAAGGCTGCTTTTTCCGGTATTGCTACCATAATTCATCTCCAGACCATCGCTATTTTTCTAAGCCTACACTGCATTCACTTTTGCTCAACACTCAGCACCAGCAGTAAACTTTGCACCCTTCACTAGGTGAACACGAACATCTCCGGCCTTCAGGCCCAATAATTGCCATGGCTCCCGCGGTTACTTTGGATAATATTTCGGACTTTGCCCCCGTTCTCTCAAAAACTGGAGGCAGCCCATCACATCCAAGGACGCTACTGCTATCTCCTCCGTCGCTTTCATCACATCCAGAGAAACTAAACAATGTTTTGGCAGCCCATGACCGGAGCGCTACAGACATCCAGATGCTCGACCGCCTTTCTCTCTCCCTCGTCACTCTTCCGCCCACAACCTATGACCTGATTATGATCCTGATGGACGACGATACGACGAGAGCGGAATCAAAGAAGTTACTGACTGTGGATTTGTTGTCGCGTATAGTTAAATCGTTGAAACCAGGTGGGAGAATCCAAAGTCAGGATGGCGACTTTGGTATAGCAGATGAGGAAGAGCGTAGGGAAGCGATCTTTGCAGGGCTGATAATTGAGGGAGGTGATCTAGTAAAACCACACCAGGAGGCTACGCAATCAGTGCCACTTCGATTCGGAAAGAAAAAGAATGAAGGTGGTGCGGCAGCGGTTACTAGTGCAGCAGGCACCGGAGCCGTTTCACTGAATCTCAATGGAAAGAGGAAAAATGGCCCACCAGAGTCAACCCAACCAGCAGGTGTAGGATTCGTTGATTTTAGTGACGACTTTGGTGCACCAGAAGCGGATGATGACGATGATGAATTGATTGATGAGGATACTCTTCTTGACGAAGAAGACTTGAAGCGACCTGTCGTACAACGTAAGTTCGGCTATGCTTCATTTGAATCAGGTGGTCTAGCTAATCAACTCTCCTATCCCAGCACCCGAGTGCCGTCCCAAAACTGGGAAACGTCGTCGAGCCTGCAAAGACTGCACTTGTGGCCTAGCCCAAAAACTCGAGGCTGAGGATAGAGCCAAGCGCTCTAACGCGGATCAAGCTCTTGCGAAATTGAAAGCAGAAGAGCTTGCGGAAGTGGACTTTACAGTACAAGGGAAAGTAGGCAGCTGCGGCAACTGTGCACTAGGAGACGCTTTCCGGTGTGACGGATGCCCTTATATTGGTTTACCAGCCTTCAAACCGGGTGAAGAGGTTCGACTGATAAACGACGAGGTTCAGCTTTAAAGCAATGAAGTAAGGTGCTATGAATAATCTTTAGGCCATGGACTACATCCGACCACAACGCATTGGCATCATGAGATTCAGCGCGCGACTGTTTTGTGTTATAAAAGCCATGGTCCCGGCGAACTTTACAAGCACAGTGATTCACTTGCACCAATTTTTGGGAACCTGAAGAGCACGTTTCAAGACTCTTCAGGTCACGGATTCATGCTATTCTGTGAACAGTCCCAATGACTGTTCCGTTCTCATCCACGAGCATAATCAATGGTGATGCCTCTAAAAGTTTATAGACTTTGAATCGACTACTTCTTTCTCAAACAGGGCATCCCGCGCATTGTATCTACTTGGATTAAGATTCATACTCCACAACATAATCGAGGGATGCAGAGCAGCTCTTGTACGACAATGATACTAATCATACGATCGTCAGTCGACACGCGTTCCTGCAGGAGCTAACTCATGTGGAGCAACAATGACCCCAATCTCCGCATCAAACCCAGCTACCGTGGCGGAGCTCAGTTGATAGCTGACTTGTGCGGTAAGTGAACCCCGAGCAAATCCTCTCACAATTAGCCGCAGATAAGGCCATCAAGCCGAGAGTTGCCCTAACAAGCAAGCCTAAGGGCCCGGTGTCGGGTCTCCTTAGTCGGTTCCTGCAGCGCCCCTCATTACATGAGCGGGGCATGTCCACGAATAGGCATTGTCCACAAACTTTCGCCACCCAATTCACTCAATACCACCCCCATAAAGCACTTCCTTCAACACTCATTCTCACCATGTCTCGTCCAGATTACCGACGGACTGCATCCACAAATTTAAAAGCAGCCACGAGTGGCAAACCTTTACAAGGGAAATTGGCAATTGTCACAGGAGGCTCTCGAGGTATGTCACTGCTCAATGCCTTAAGCCTGTTGACAAAATCTGACACGAACCCTCAGGAATTGGTGCCGCAATTTGCCGCAACCTCGCCGAGAAAGGAGCCTCCCTCGTCATTGGCTATACCTCCGACTCCTCCTCCGACCTAACAGCCAAACTCGCCTCCTCCCTCGAAAGCACCCATGGCATCAACACCCTCTCCGTCCAAGCCGACATGGGCAACCCCAACGGTCCCGCCCACCTAATAACCACCGCTAAAAACCACTTCTCCCACCCCCGCAGCGGCAAATTCCAAATCGACATCATCATCAACAACGCCGGCGTCGCCAAAGACCTGTTCTTAGGCGAAATCACCCCCGATGAATTTACTCGCCAATACGCCGTCAATGTCCTCGGTCCTATCCTCCTCATGCAAGCCGCCCTCCCTTACCTGCCCCACGACCGCTCCGGCCGCATCGTCAATCTCTCCTCCGTATCCTCGAGTCTGGGCTTCATAGGGCAATCCATCTACGGCGGCACCAAAGCCGCTTTAGAAGCCATGACACGAACATGGGCGCGAGAGCTCTCCGAGCGCGCTACTGTTAACTCTGTGAACCCGGGGCCGGTGGCTACGGATATGTATGGGGGCACAAGCAAGGCTTTTCAACAACATTTGAAACCGTTTATTCAGAGTGCGCCGTTGCAGAAGGTGAGGGCGGGAATTGATGAGGAGAGGTTTGTGGAGGATGCGGAGAATGCGGGGGGGAGACCGGGGTATGATTATGAGATTGCGGGGGTGGTGGGCATGCTTTGTTCGGAGGATGGGGCGTGGTGTACGGGGAGTGTGGTTTGTGCGAATGGGGGGTTTAGGATGAGTACTTAGCTCTCCCTTCCCATCCTACTCTTATACATATGACATATAAAATTAAATTGATTGGTATGTATGCCATGTAGCGAAACCCACCCAATGCAATGAACCAACAATAAATCAACCCAATAAATTTTCCAATCAAAATTCACCCAACACCCTCCTCCCCCCACTCTTCTTCCCCCCTCCCTCTTCTCCTCCTACCATTCAAACAACACAAACCCAAACAACACTAACCACAACATCAAACCCCCTCCCCATCCCTTCCTCCTCCTCCCCGCCCTCCCCATTCCACTTACAACTCCACATCCCATCCCGCTCATTATTCCAATACGCCCCGCTCGCAGAATGCATGCCTCTCTTCACACTCCCTTCTCCCTCCCCTTCCTCCCCTACTGGGGTTTGTTGTATAATCGTACTCTGTACCAGCCATTTATAGTTTTTCGCCTCGGCCTTTTCCTCGGTGGATGAAGGAGGGGATGATGGGGAGGTGGTGGATGATTGGGAGGAAGTTTCGGTGAGGATTTTTTGGAGTAAAGTGTTTATGACCTCGGTGTTTTGGGAGGAGGTGAGTGCGTGGTTATATTTTGTAATGGTTTCAGGGAAGACCGTTTTGCATATCTGTCGTTCAATATCTTAGTTTGGTTCTGTGCTGTGATGAGATGGGGAAAGGAAGGGAGGGGCAAAGGAAGGGAGGGGGAAAGGGGGAGAAGAAAGGGGGAAGGAAGGGAAGGGGAGGGGAGGAAGGTACTTACTTCATGCGTGAGTTCTGAGAGGCGGGAGAGGGGGATTGGCTGTTATACGGAGGGTTCGTTAGTTCAGTTTGGTTGGGAAAGAGGAGGAGGAAGGGTAGGGAGGGAAAGGGTGGGGAGAAGTGGGGCGTACGGGTGGAGAGGATGTGGAGGTGGTGGTTGAAGAGGACATTTTTGAGGTAGGGATGTGAGGGAGATGGGATGGATGGGTAGGAGAGGGATTGTAAATAGAGGCGTTTTTGGGGGGGAAGGTGGGCGGAATGAGTTCCGAGGGGGTGGAGTGCAGTTGAGATGGGAGGTGGGGGGGAATGTATTCATTGTATGGGCTTGGGACTACATTTTACGTTAGGCTTGTTGGATTGTTGCGTCGAAGTAGGCATTTTTTACCATTCTTGACGAATGAGGTAGCTGTCAAAAGAACTCCATAGTTCTCATCCGGGTACATGCAGTAAAACATGCCAAAGCGGAAAAGCTCAAGAACGTGCTCGCGGAAGGGCTCCCGCTGTCAAACATCCTCCACTCGCACTCCAACCCCCATTGAGCAGCAATTATATAAAGTATCTTTCGTCATTTTTGCTTAGGCTCATGTACATACTATCCCATCTCCAGGCTGCGTTCTTTCGATCCACGATCAATTGAGGACACCCGCTCAAAGGCAAGTATAATAGCAACAACCCGACCCCACCAACCTCCCCCTCTCCGTCACTTCTCCCACCACGTTTTCACAAACCCACTCCTCACACACAACAGCTAACCCTATTCCCCAGCTCCTATTCCCTCCCCTCAATCATTGAAATACCAAACTTCCCCCCCCATTCCCCACCGCAACAACCATGTCCACCGCCCCCCTCCTCTCCACCCCCACCTCCAAACGCATCGCCCTCCCCACCCGCGTCGAACCCAAAGTCTTCTTCGCCAACGAACGCACCTTCCTCTCATGGCTAAACTTCACCGTCATCCTCGGCGGTCTCTCCATCGGGCTCTTAAACTTCGGCCACGACACCACCTCTCTCATATGCGCAGCTCTTTTTACGTTTGTGGCGATGGGGTGTATGGTTTATGCGCTGGTAACGTTTCATTGGCGGGCAAGGAGTATTAGGTTGAGGGGGCAGGGCGGGTTTGATGATCGGTTTGGGCCCACGGTTTTGGCGGTTTGTTTGGCTGGGGCGGTGGTGGTGAATTTTGTGTTGAGGGTGGTGGGGACGTAGTGAGGAGGGAGGGGGGGTGATATATGCGTGCGGGACCGGTGGGCTTGAGATAATTGGGGCGCTCCTCCTGGGAGCAGAAAAAAGCTGGAGGAAAATGGGCTTGTTCTGAAGCGCGAAATGAATGGGGGAAGTGAGACTGGGAGAAGACGAGGAACTTACCATGTTGGGTATTAGGGCATTTCTGAATCAATTTGGGATGAGAGAAAACAGCAGGCATAAGTGTGTTGGATAAGTCATGTCATATCCCCTTGCGCTCATCCAGCCATTAGCAGCTAACCAAAGTGCTGCGGTCTTCCCAATACCCACAAACATGCCCTCTAGGTGTGTATATGTGCACACATAGTATGAAATCTAAATGAATTTCAGATCTACGGCATCACCGCGCCAAGGCCTATTCTGGCTATATGCTCCCCTCCCCTGTGCTCTTTCAATACTCCCCTATGGTCCCTTAGTTGCTCCCTTACTAAGACTCCTTGCTCCCTCATTGCTCCCTCTAAAGCAGCAATTTGCTCCCTTTTACCATCCCGGAACGGGAACTCTTAATCCCAAGTTTCGGGGTCATATCATTTTATAATAATATATATATTATACGTTAGACGGGCGAGATTCATTGTTTGATGAGTGTACCGTAAGCAGCTAATCCTGAGATGATGATGATGATGATGATGATGATGATGATGATGATGATGATGATGATGATGATGATGTGCCCTGAAACAATGGAAGCAAAGTACGTCCCCTGGGACCAACGCCTGATCAATAAAAATTTATATTCACCAATTCGATTCCGGGTCAAGCGAATGTGCAGGAGGCCCGTCGACAACTCGACGCGCTAGACGCGTCAATAACAACATACCAATACCATAGGCGAAATAGGAATAGACCCCATACGTAGCACGGCCAAAACCTTTGTTCTTCCCGCGAGTTCACCAACAGTACCTAGAACAGGAATTTTAGGGGCTCGAAGGGCCAGCTAAGCCTCCATGCCTGATCCATTGGTCGTACTCAGCCTTATGCTCTGTACCACTAATGAGCATCCCAAACACCGTCCTTAGGTGTAAGGCAGGACTGGCTGGGGCAAGGAACCAATCCGAGAGACTGACAAGTCTTGGTCTGGGTATTGATATCAACAAGCTCGGTGGATGATACACCAACATTCGACTTATAGTTAGACCCTGCAATAACTCAGACGTTTCAGCACTTTAGTAAAGAATGCTCTCGCCAAAGCTTCGGTATCTTCTTCGTCGCCTGCGGTCCCAAAAGCGCTGGTAATGCAGACTTCGACAGCTTCCTTGTACGATGCTCCCATTTGGCCACCCAGAGCTGGTAACGAGTCCGTGATCCAGAGGCGTGTCTCAACGGGTGTCATTTGGTCAAGTCGAGGTATTTCTTCACTTAGCGGAGCCCATCGAGCGATCTCAAACAACACGACCCCTAAGCTGTATATGTCACGGACACGATTGAAACCCATTAAAGGCACGTCTGGATGGTAGTAGAGATCAAGTTCTGGCTGTCCTGTAAGTCTGGCCTCCAAAGATGCTTGACTTTCTGGGCGTGAGTAGTCAAAGCCTGTTATGTATGGCGAGGTAATTCGGGGCGTACCCTTTTCGTCAAAAAAGAAGAGAATGTTGTCGCTGCGCAGACCTTTATGTAGCCACTTGGTCGCATGGAACATTGAGAGGGCCGAAGCAATGGAATAAGCGAGCGCGAAACGCTCATTGAGAAGCGGCATATCTTGATCTTCACGTTTCATCAAGTCTATCAGAGTAGCAGGGTTGGTGTTCTCGTCGAACGATTCGGAAGGCCAATGGTATACAAATCCAAGCTTTGTTTCTGGGTTGGACTCGACGTTCATGTGATCTTGCTCGATGGATAGCAGTCCAGAGCAAGGCGGTATGCAAAATTCTTTGGGCTTGGGGGCCGAGAGGATGGTAGCTAACGCCATTATACGGGAGACGATGTTCTCATCAAGGCCGCCGTCCGACCCATTCCGAACAATCTTCCATTCGACCCATGAACGCCTTGATAGATGGTCAGGGCTCTCGAAAGAGCCGAAAGCACGCATTTTGGGTGCTTCTCGCACATCATATAGAAAGTCACGACCAAGTGTAAATTTTACCGCTTGATTCGCTACCTGATCCAGGGGAGCAGTTTGTAATTGCTTCAGTCGAGCCGAAAGCGTCAATAGGGGATCCAGAGTTGTTTCCGCTTGTTGAAGAGCGATGAGAGACAGGGAGTCTTTCAGTTGGGGCAGGATATACGCCGAAATCGATGTCGCAAGTGCTTCAGTGTTGTCAGATCGAACCAGTCCGTACAGATCGTCATTGAGAGATTGCATCCGTGACACAATTTCGAGAAATTTGTTCTTGTGTTTGGTTGCCCAGAGAAATTTCTTCCTCTGTACCTTTGCATCCCGTAAAGCCTTTACGCCCGTTACTGCTACGCTATCTATGCCCAAAGCCCCTTCTATGCCATCCTTGGAGGCACCTGGCTGATCCATGTCGTAGTCTTTTACATATTTTGCCGCGAGCTCATGAGCTGCTCTCATTTCGGCCAAAATACCCGCAACCAAGACTCGGGTAGATCGCGTCTCTCTCAGTAAGGGTGAGTTGAATTCATCATCTGCTCGATGCTCGTCGCCCCATAAAGTCGTCCTATGCCTTTCGATATGGTACTTGAGGGCCAGGTGTCGTGATCCATTGTCACGGGACACGATCAGATCAAAAAGGTTCACGGTATCTACAACTCCTTTGAAAGCGAGCAAGATACCGGCAACGCCAATAGCCACACCGATAGGTTCGACAGGCATTTGATCGCATATAGATTCTTGATCCTTGATGAGAATGTAGGCGACAAGGTACGGTAAGGCTGGTACGGCGCGCCATTGTGGACACTTCGCCATAACCAAAACCAAAATTAACAGCCAAACTACGCAAACACCCACTATAAGATGGTACATATAATACATAGGTTATTACGTAGTAGATAGAAGTACTGTCTTTAGATCCTAGATATAGTGTTCTAATTATTGTTTACATAATGGCCTCAGTGGTAATACCTTGTTTCCACCTAAGCACGACCATGGAGCAATCCCACCCAAAGCACCCCCGGAGCAGCCCCGGAGTAGCCGCCCCGGGCACGTTTAAGGGAACACCCGAAGCACCCTCCCGTACACTCTGGGGCTGCTCCGGGGGTACTGCTCCAGGGTGGCCTCGAGAGCCCTCCTTAGAGTACTTATTGGCCCTGAACTATACGCGACACTGGCCGCAGGTTTTAGTGGTTAATGGTATTCTGTATTACAACTATGAGTATGAGAAGGTACTTCTCTTTGCTAGGTAATAGCCTATATATTGTAAGTACCATCTCATAGTGGGTGGTTGCGTAGTTTGGCTGTTTTAAGGTTATGGCGGAGTGTCCATAATGGCGCGCCGTAGCTGGCCCTAACAGGCTTGGCAAAGTGAAGTAGAGATCTTCTTCAGAGGAAGTGATCACATATTCATATCATTCTTGAGCAGAGGTTGCTTTACGCTTTGTGGTCAATGTATAGATTCTTCGGTGCGGGCTATAATGATTGCCCATGCGTCTCTATATTGCTCATGGATGTCAGCCTTGTGCGAAACCAGCAAGGCTCAGCCCTTACCACATGTAATAGCCCACAGCCCCCACCTACCTCATAGTGCGTCACATCGAGCCAACAGCGTGGGTGAACGAACGTACCGCCGACATTAGCTTATTGGGGTCCCCACTCAATTCGGCTCTAAAGTCGGCAGCAAGATAGAGCAGGATTTTCAAATCGCAGCAGCTCATGGTTAATTTGACTGCAGGACTTACTGCTGCACATTCAGCATGAACTTCAGTCTCGACTGAAATGCAAGCAGTCAAGAATTTCCCGACACTGTCACTATGCAAGCCAGGCGGGTGCCTCTCAAGCTCAGAGGGCCAAGGATCAAGGAAGGCCAGGCCGTGGAAGCCCTTCAACTAAAACCATCATCTTCCGCTCTATCGCCGCTCTCCTTCAAGCCCAGAGACCTGTTATTTCTCCAAATCATCGCAAGCAGTATCAAGGACTTGCCCTTCTTTGACCTCCCCGAAAAGTACGGCCTGCAAGATTTGGCACCCCGTGGGAGCCGCCACGATGACCAAGGCATACCATATCTACTAGGTCGCGGAACGTCTTGCCACGTGGTACAACACGAAACGGGTGACGATACCTCGAAAATTGTACCAAAAGGCTCCATTGTAGCACTGAAAATTTACCGTCAGGAAGGCCTTGATTACTCGGCACCGAGTGCTTTGGCTTCTCGACAACTTGCTCAAGCCATATGGCAAGATCTGAGAGTGCTTTGCCATCCATGCCTTCGATATCACGAAAATTTTTGCCGGCTTCTTTATGTTGGGTGGGAGCCGTACTCGCTTGTCCCAATATTAGCTCTCGAGCTGGCTGCGTTCGGTTCACTCCAGGATGCATTACAGTCGGAGGGCGAGCTATCATTGCTACAAAAATCCAACATCTCAATGGACATAGCGCTTGGGTTGGATACACTTCACGACTGTGGCTTCGTTCATGGCGATATCAAGCCTTCGAATATCATGTTGCAGACCCACTCCGAAAGGCAGATCGTTGCCAAGATCCTAGACTTTTCAGGAGTTACAGACGTGGTCGCTTACGGCACCGCTGGTCATATGTCTTATATGACCAAATTGTGGCTTGCGCCAGAGGTCCTACTCGGTTCAATTGCTATCAATTGGCAAAAGGTTGATGTATATGCATACGGATTGGTGCTGGCTCATATGTGGTCACGCGAAGATATGGACTTGATCGAATGCTTCCTGGAAGCTCATACACCACGGCGATTGACACCGGTAGAGAAGCAAGTTCTGCTGTTGTACTACAAATGCTGCCCTGATGACGCACCAATGAGTGTCCTCAACCAGGCACTACGTACGGTAGTGAGCTTTGATAATGATACTCTAACTACCAAAGCATCCATTTCTCTTGACCTCATTCTCACAGCAACACTTGCGCGGGACCCAGATCAGCGACAGACCATGAGGAGTCTGATGGCCCAATTTGAGAGCCTTGCGACTTCAAATGAACGCCCAATACCGTGAGAGCACTCCATTTCGACTATAAGTCTTAAACAATCATAGCGAATCGAAATCATGCCGAAAGGCTCTCCGATTCTTTTTTTTCAATGCAATATGCTAATCTTGTATAAAGTGTGCCTGCAGGCCAGGAACATGCGCGATCCACAGAGCAAGAATTGTGGGCTTCAGCGAGTGATCGTAATTTCTTCGTAAGTACACCGAACTTTGCTGCTGTACCAACGGCTGCTGAACATTTTCTCGGTATTTACACGGTCTTTCACGGAGAGGACCGAGCTACACAGGGCGTTAACCTTGCAGCACATGAGGGTAGTATCAGGCGAGCCTTTGCTGCACAAAACCTCGTTCTTCCCCGGGTCTGAACATGAGTACGAGGATCCCTATCTGCTGTGGTTGCTGATATGCCACAATGACACTGCACTCGACTCGGTGCCCGATGGGGAGCACTATCAAAGGGTTTTACATTATCAGATCGCGGCATGTCTCTTCCAGGGGCATGGTGCAAAAGTCGATGAGGGTGTGGCGTTGGAGTACCTGGCTTCTGCAGCTTTAGGAGGTATCAAACGAGCGATGTATATGTTGCAACAGGTCGAAGCATCTTGTGGTGTTCGGCTTCTTCACGATTTTCCTCGCATGCTGTTTTTAATCCTTGGCCATCTAAATGGGTCGTCGGAAGCTTCTGATATCCTGCGTGATACGAAGCCTAAAGTGTACAACACGGCACAACTTCTTCTGAATCTGATCCGTTGGGAAGGCCTAGGACAGGAAGTGCCTTATCTTCGCCTTGTGCTTCTTCCTGATTGTGAAGCGATGCGAGACGAAAAAAACGGCTTAAGCTTGGATATCAGATGTGCGAAAGGTGACCCTGACTACTTTCTGGTCATTGAAAATGAACAAGTTGCAGTGGTTGAAACGCTGGCAAGCCAAGGTACTGACCCCACTGTTCTCAACCATAGCGGACTCTCTGTCCTACACACTCTGAGCCTGATCGACGACGAAGTGTCTGCTCAGTTGGCCGATACCCTGGTTGCGGCTGGAGCGAAGATCAGCTGTGAATCGCTGGAGCCGTTTGCGTTTTGGAAGAATCGTGTATGCAATGGACGTAGTACCCCTCTCATATGGGCAATTGTGAAGGGCAAAACGCGTCTCGCTCATACTCTACTTCGTCTGGACAAGGGTTTTGAAGAAAGCTCTACACCCTACTATCTTACCGCATTCGTTCTTATGGTACAGTTGAGGAGACACACAATGCTTGAAGGCACTTTCGAATTTGATAACAACATTACGAAAGCATTGGCTGGCGACATGCGCGATCGAGTCTTATTTGATTCGTTATACTTTTGCACTGAAGATTACAATGACGGTAACTCTATTGGCCGCCGGTGGTCATTAGGTGCTCAATTCGAAGAAGGTCGGAAGGCTACCGCAAGCCTTTTGCTAAAGCTCGGCGCGAACCTCTTGTGGAAGCGAGGGAACAATTCGGCATGGCCACTTCGGAACGCGATCTTGACGGGTGATGCGGTCTGTGTAAAAATCTATGTTGAAGATCTCGAGGCCAAGGGCCAGGATTTGCTGACTTTAATGGGGCGTTCTGGATTGTTTCGTGAGGGTGACACCACGAATGTCTTTTGGTCAGCGCTCCGAGCGAGCCTCAATGCTCCTTGCCGAAAAGCTTTCCTGTATATCCTTGACAGGTTTCCGGACACCATTAATGAGCTTTCCGTCCGCGGGTTATCTCCTTTGAGTCATGCGGCCAGTGAAGGAGATGCTTTCTCTGTCGACAGACTACTCACACGAGGTGCAAAGTTCAGCCCATCTCGACAAGGTTCATCTCCCTTCGTCGATGCGCTTTGCAAGGGGGACATCGACGTTGCCAATACAATCGCCCGCTACCTCGACAGAGATGTATTGCTAGCACCGAATGCAGAGTCGAGGGGTTATAACGCGTTCGGTGTTGTCCTGCACACTTACACCTCGGGTAGGAAACATATACCATTGCGTAGCTTCCAGTGTCTGTATCAACTTGGGGGTCTGGATTTTATGGTTAATACAAAAAATCAGGAGACGGCATTCCGGGTGCTATTACTCAAGGGTCGACCTACTTATCACGAGCACCGTGCTGCCGACCTGCGACTGCTCCAATATTTCCTCCACGAAGACATATTCCGCGAACACATCAACTATTTGGACAATACTGGCCGCAGCCCTATTCACTATGCCGCCCACTATGTATACCCTGAAGCAATGGAACTATTGCTTGACAGTGGAGCCGATGTTAACCTGGAGATGGTAGCGCCAAGCATCTCAGGTCTAAGTGAATCTAAATTTACAGGGTGGACAGCTTTGGACTTAGCTGTGAACGCGCATATATATGGTACTCCCAAAGCCATCAAGGCTGGAGGCGCCACCGAGATCCGATCATACCAAAAGAGGCTGAAACGCCTGGTCATAATGTTAGTGGACAGACAAGGGAAGAACGGTAGCGGAGCGCCAGAGATGTATCCAATGCATGTCCAGAAGATCGTCGATCCTTCTGGTATGAAGAATCTTCATATCCAGTACGCTTGTAAGTCAATGCCTACTCGTGTCTTGATCTTGCTCCTTTAGTGCTCTTTGTCCTGACGAATTTTACGGATAGTGAATCCTGTTCCTGGAGACGAGACATGGCGTGGTGCTTGGCCAAGTCCAATACCTGTCTGCCCTACTTCGGCTAGTGTGGAGGAAAGCTTGTTGAACGCTGGAAGCAGAACCCAAGATCTGGCGTCGGATGGAAAGTCAGCTCCCTCTGACCTTGTCCGTCAGTGCAACATCATATACAGAAATCGGAAAGGGAAAAAGATTGTCACCAATGACAGGTTACTTATGATAATGGGGCCTATGATGGAGTCTTCTTCTTCCGAGGAAGAGGAGGAGGAGGCGGAAAACGAGACACGCATCCTGCTGAAACGTGCACGTTCGTTCATAGCGGCCCAACAAGCGGAACAATCAATGTCGGAGCTCGCGCTTAACAGGACGTAAAATACTGCTGTTACAAGACGGAGGCGATACCATGATGAAGGAGGAAGGAGTTGGCGAACTGAGCTGGAATAGCCTTAAAAACGCCTGAACTCTGGGCGGAGACTCGTTGACTAATGGATGGCCTTTGTAATATGGTGAAATCGTTCGATCCTTTCCTAGCTACAGAAAGTAGGGAGCCTACAACGATGAAGCTGTCACAAATACAGAACTTTTCTTGCACTGTTCACAGGTGTAAGATATCGTATGCTATATATTGTGCCCTTTTTCGGAAAGGAAGATGAGTCAATAGGAAGGAGACAGAGATATACAGTGTAGTTTCGCCAATCAGTAGAGCGTAGATATAGTATTCACGTTCAAACAAGCGCCGCGCAGAGATCAGCTGCTCAAGCGTACCTCTTGTTCCTAGACGCCAAAGCCGTCAAAGAAGTACATTTCAGCGACTCATCAGGATGAGTAGATTGGATCGCTGAGTAGGCTTAAAGTGACGTACCTATGTTCGGCCCCCGTTCGACGAAAGAGTGGTCCTTGGAGAGTGAAATGCAGCACAGGATTCAACATTAACGTAGCATCAGACTCGAATGCTATCCCATTATTACTCAGCTGATGCACACATTGACATAGCAAGCGAGAAAACACCCCATAGATATCTAGATCCTCCTGCCCTCAAAATGGCCCGTCATGTCCAGAAAGCCTGACGGCTCACCATCATGCTTTCAAGTCGAAGACGCTCTGCCGACTCCATCACCACACTCCAGAACGTCTCCATATCGTCGCCCGTATATTGTACACCAACCACATTGTCACTGGCACAATGATTCTTATGTATTAGTCTGACTGACAGCCCTGATGGCTGTACGAGCCGAAAATCTGATCGCGGGCCAGCACCCTCTGCACCAGGCATTACTGGGCTGTCTAGCAATGCGTCAAAGACAATTCGTACATCTCCCGACTCATTCTTCAACTTCATTTCCCTGAGATAGCACAAATGGACATATTTCAAACGCGGGAAGCCGCAGTCTCGTAGTTCGCTCAATGTTGCCCTCCAATAATGACCAGGCCGTAAAGCCACGGAGCAAAGGCAAAGTCTTTCGAGATTCATTTGTGCATCCTGTGGCAGCTTGATGATCTGACTAAGCGTTGGAGCATATAGATTTGACATAGCAAGATCTTGAAGGCCAGGTAATTCATACTCAGAGGTGAGGCGATCCATGAATGGCATAGAGCTGAGGGCCATGAAGCCAATCGAAAGTGTTTGGAGGCGTTGCGCATTCGAGATGAGAGCCATACACCATTCGATATCCTCCTCCTTGATAGAACGATGCAGATTGAGTGTCTGAATGTTGCTCCATCCCTGCTTGAACTTGGGCTGGTCGAATAGGAATGAAGGAATACGTTCTGCATCCAATCTATTTTGGTACTGCTGGGTCCCATGAATAGTAAGCTCGATGATAGGCTGCCCTGTCAGAGCGATAATTAGAAAGGCCACTCCAACTGCATCCGTCGATGATGGATGATGGCGTCCGCGCTCATTGTATCCTGCATTCCATCCAAGATCGTCACGGACTTCGATTTGAAACGCTTTGCAATTCTCTAGCCCACCAGAGAAAGATGCTTTTAGGGTCTCAAGTAGTACAAGATTAGGCTCTAGATGGCCAGAGTCTTGCCGGTGCCAGGCAGAAGGATTCTCAAGGTTGTCGTCGTCAAAATGTCTTGAATTGACTGCTGCAGTACGCACCTTCCTCTGTTGTTGAATGACAAGCCTGCGGACATGAAACCTTAATGAGTCTACACCGGAGATACCTTTGATTCTTTGCAGACCTTCCAGAGAAAGGTCGGTTGATATGGCTGTGAAATAAGAGATAGCAAATATATGAAACGTCTTTCGGCTCAACACCTTGGAGGCCAGTCGTACAGCAAAAAGACTTGCAATATCCAATTTACTAGCGATGGTCTCGATGGTCTCAACGTTCAAGGTTTCGAGTCTACTTGACATTTCAACCATCTAGTCTATAAAGCAGTGGCTCGTTTGGAAGACTTCTTGAGTTAAATGTGATGGGTGAGGTGGCTGCTTGAAGGCTAGGAGGCGACGTGTCAGTCCTCGATCATTGGTCCCACTGCCTGTAGCCAGGAAGATGAGAGCTCCCATGAGCAGCAAATGTGTAGTCAATTTTTGAAGTCATGTTGGGCGACACTAGGTTACTATCGTGGTGACCTTTGTATCCGTGGGTATAGGAAAGGTACTCCTGTATAATTCCGACTTGGCAAACGTTCCTATTGATTGCTGCCTGTTACCGCTTCAGATAGCCTACGTATCGAGACACAAGGAAATGAAAGGAAGTGATGGCCAGCGACATAGTCTAAGTCTAGGCAGCAGAAAAGCGACAAGAGTAACTCAAGCCGAGACCACGGAAGCTTCCATCTACTGCGCCCCCGCACTGCCCCATAGTGCTCGCCCTTGCTCCCTTTAAAGCGGCCCTGCTCCTCTTCCTATCCCGCAACGGCAATCTCTAATCCTAATTTCAGGGTATATATAATATATATTGCTTTAGAGAGAGCTCAAGCGAGCAGCGAGGGAGCATTGAGGGAGCAGGGGGAGCACCGAGGGAGCAGGGGGAGCACCGAGGGAGCAGGGGGAGCACCGAGGGAGCAGGGGAGAGCACGAGGGAGCACAGGAGAGCAAAGGGGGAGCAAAAGCACGAAATGGGCCTTAGCGCAGGAGCAATGCGGCGATGCCGTATGTTTGAATATCGAGGATACTATATATATATTATATACACCCCGAACTTGGGATCTGAGATTACCCTTTTCGATTGGAAAAGGGAGCAGGGCCCCTTTAAAGGGAGCACCGAGGGAGCAGGGGGGAGCAGCGGGGGAGCACCGAGGGAGCACCGAGGGAGCAAGAGGGAGCACTATGGGCAGTGCAGGGGCGCAGCACATGGGAGCCTGAAATGGCTGTCTTGTATCCGGCTATAGCTGCTCACATTATTATTAACAACATTCTGTTGTCTGACTCAGTCTTCTGCCGTCTAGAAGTCGCAGTCGTGTCGATGACCTAGGATTATATGCAACAGTGACGTCGACTACTGAGAAGCAGTATCCACTTATCATCGATATTTTTTTTTCGTAGTGAGCTTCTCAATTCGACGATTACATTACAATCAATCTAGATTGTAATAAATGCGAAAAGCATCGATAATCAATTAATGAGCGAAGAAAAAGAAGAAAAATGTGATCTTTTATATGAAATGACGAAAATAAACAAGCTGAAGTTATAAATCTGTCTCGCATTAAGACGAAGACAAAGAATCTTCTTGAATGAACATCAAATATGAAAGTTGAAAGCAGTAAAAGATATTCTTTGTGATGTTGTGTGAAGCGCAAAATTATAAATGTGTTATTTTAGTGTTATAGAATGATATGTGTATGAAAGATGAAGAAGTTGAAAATGATTATGAAGTCTCAAAAAACAGTGGCGAAAAGAAGAGAGATTGTATTAAGCTTGTTATAATAATGAATGCGCGACGACATATGCCGCTAATTCTGATGGTGAATATGGGAACGATGAAATGAATGAGGATGGGTACAGCGGAGACAGCGAATACGAAAATGCATGAAAAAGAGGGAAAACTTAGTGTTCCTCGCAGCGAAAGAAGACCTGTGTAATCCAGAGGCGAAGCGTTCGAGAAGTTGTGGTGAGCCAATCATATCTTTTGGAATTGGGCAATCGGCGTAGCGAGGAACTGGGTAAGGGACAAGATATGCTGACAATCGTATATAGGAGACGGGAGCTCAGCGCATACCGAAAGTGAAGGTGGAGGTTCCAAAATAAATCAATGTATAAAGGAGCGTTGCATGTTACTTGACGAGTGACTACGAAGATAGAGGCACCACAAAACTCAACCGAAACTGATGCCTCTCCTCAACACCGTCCGAAATGACCGAAGTAGCTCCCCAGCGCCCTCCGAAATGAATGGATAAGATGCCTAGCACCCTTTGAAATGAACGAAGAAGTCCAGAGAGCGGTAGACGTTATAACGAAGGATCCTAGCCATTGCCCCCCCTCACTGTTCGCATAGCCATGCTTCCCTCTCGTATACCCATTCCTTCAAACCTTTAGAATGTCCACCAAAGGAAAGACAAACCAGCCACGCGGCCGTAGAAGACTCCGACCCTTGACGGCTGGTTGAACTTATCGTCAGAGATCGCGGCCCGGCTCAGAGCATATAGCGTTAAACTTATGGCGAGAGCTAGCTTTCTTCGGAAGATGCCTCGTGGATTGACTCCAAAAAAGGTATGTAACATCATGGTTAGGAACAGCACCATAAAACCCCAGAAAAACAGCGGTGTCTCAGTCTGTCCTGACAAAGTAAAGAGCAAATCGGCGGACATAACCATAAATGACATTGACACTTTGTCGAAAAATGTCCTTTTGTCGCCGAGAACAATACCCCATGCATCCTGAGTACCATTCATAGAATTCCCTAGGTCTGTGAGGCTCAATGGCAGTCTCTTGTTAACGATTGGCCACGGTGAATGGTCGGTACAACCAGGCTTAAAAAAAAATAGGGATTGATCCGAATAGACCCTTTCTGTTTGGTAGTTATTTTTCAAGATCTGCTCTGCGGGCGGCGGGCAGTCCATCTTAATAACTTCGCCGATGAAAAACTTCCCCGGAGTAATGGGTATGTTGTGCCCAGGTAATGCGCGGAACTGAGTAGCCATTAGTCAAAGTATAGCCTGTGGATGATGTAGCGCCATCATGGTCCTTACTTTTACTAATCTGAGATCGTGCAGGCGACACCAAGTTTCATATAGCGTCCAGATTCTAAAGTACCTCGCTATATCCCAGAGTACCCTGTCGCCCGAGCTCAGATTTGCAACATCGATCCTGACGAAATCACAAATACCACCTTGCTTTTCAGTGCCAACAAAGATGGCTGAGGGGCTTTCAGGTGGCCAACCTATGGCGTCGGGTTTTGGCTTTTCCTCTTCGATCCCCAGAAATCGCGCTACTGGCGCTAGATACCCGTAGAAAAGCCATTGGCGGAACTGCCTCTCTGTCATTCTCGAGAATAAGAGTGAAATAATCACCATTTCTGCTAAAATACCAAGCCTCGGAAACAAGGTCTCATCGTTTTGCCAATCCGCACGACTTCCCAAACATCGCTCGAGCAGATATCGGAACGTCGACGGACCCTGAGGACTTTCAGAGCGTACGACGAGATGGTTAGGCCTGGTGACCCTGTTTTCGCCCGCAGGTGCCGTACCCTGGAGCAAGTCCAAGTTCTGTCGCAACAGATCCAGCTCTTGCTGACGGAAATCTGCCTGGTCTTGACTGTCCTTAACTGCAACGACAAAGCCGAGAACTGCAACGACAAAGCCGAGAACAGCAAAGACCAATATACCTATGTTGATCAAGACTTTGATCCTCGATTGAATGGAGGTATGTATCTGAGGGTCGCTAGTATGGGATTGTCTTGATACATTTGATGACGCGGACGGAGGAGACGCCGAAGCAATGTTCGCCCGCGGTGTCGGCTGTGTGGGATAAGGTACCGGGGCACTCGTAGGCTCAGCTAACGTTGTTGGAGCAGAGCTTTGGGAATCATTCGGTTGAGGGAGCGAAGCAACATGATCTGGATTCTGTCTCAGTCTTAGATCGCTCAAAGTTATGGATTTCTTACTTTGAGGCCGCCGTGCCATACCTATAAGTTTGCATAGTCTCAGAATAAGGTGCTGCTCGCCCTTCTTATATACGTGGCTTCCTGTCACGTGCTTTGGACATCTCCGCAGGTTGTGTAACCCCAATAGGGGCGACGTCATTGTTTCAAGAAAAATACCTCAAGTGAGGCATCCAATGGAGTTACGCCATGCATGTTTTGGAAAGCCTCTAGAACGGCTTAGAAACAACGAGAAGATACGATCTCTATTGGCGATGTCAACTATTGCAAGGGTCTTAAACTGAGAGAAAACCAATCGTCTGATGAATATCCACCCCATAAGCCAGCGGATCACTCTGATGCAAAAGAGCAATATTTGAAGTCGGTGGATAGGTAGGTAGGTAGGTTATTAAAGTCAAGTATTCTATACAAGTGTGCCTGGCCAAAAATCACAAAATTTTGGCTCTCAGCCGTCGCAATAATCTTTGGGGGGGTGGAAGCCCCTAGGGGGGGCTTTCGGTTGCTTTAAGGGGATTCTTAGGCAGGCGGAATAAACTCCACGGCTGGGCTTATGTTATGGATTATGGATGGGCACATATAGATAGGTAGGAGCAAGCTGTTATAACCTAACAATATAATATAGGGAACGCTCTACGAGTGCACATCTACGAACAGACTTAGTGTAAGTCACGTGATGGTTTAAATAGTTCATTAATTAAAACATATAAACTAGGAAATATTTAATTTTACTAATAAATTAATATAGCTACTATAGTATAAAAGGCTATAAATTTTATTTATATAAGTAATTAAAGATATTAATATACTTAAATATAAACTAGTCTTTATTAAGCCTAGCTTCTATCTACTATATATAATAATTATAATTATTATAGTTCTTAAAAATACTCCTTTTCTAAATTTCTTTATATCCTTTTTACCTTTTCTACTTAGTACTTATTTTCTAAAATTTTTAAGTTTATTTATTATTTTAGTTATCTAGTACTTACTTTAACTATCTAATACTTATTACCTTATATATATAAGTACTAGTAATTCCTCTCTTAAAATTTCTCTCCTTATATTTATTTTATAAATTAGATATTACTTATAGATAAGACTTTAAAATCTTAATTTAATACCTCTATACCTTATAAGTATAATATTATAAATATTATTATTATAATTTAATATTATTAACTCTACCTTATTATTACTAAATTTTTTAATATAAACTTTTTCTTAATACTAAAATTTTTAAAAATATTTTATTTATACCTTAATACCTTCTTAAATATAGATAAGTTTATAAGGTTTATTTTAATTAACAAAGGTTTTTTTACTTTTATTTTAAGCCTATAAAACCTTATTTTAATAAATATTATTAATAATACTATAAAGATCTTTAAGAAAAGTGTTATAAACTAATATTATAAGTATTCTAAAAATAAGTAATTAAAGAGTAAAGGGGAATAAAGTAAGCTARGTATAACTTTATATTATTTAATAATATAAGATTAAGTTTTTAAAGGCTAGAAATAACTATTAGTTAAACTATTAAATTAAATATAAAGAGATCTAAATTATAAGTAAGAGCCTWAACTATATAAATATAGAAAAGTCTACTAAGATTATTTAATTTAATAAATTTAATTTATAATTTATTTAAACTCCTTTATAGTGTTATGAACTGACGTTATAAGTATTCTGAAAATAAGTAATTAAAGAGTAAAGGGGAATAGGGTAAGCTACGTCGGCAAATCCAAAACAGCTTTTTTTTTGGCCCCGGGGGCCCCGGGCCAAATAGCCAGACCGCCGGCCTTGGGGAGCCCGGGGCCAAAAAGAAAACCCCCCTGTAGCGCCTGCAGCGGCCCCTAAAATAACGTTGCAGCCCGACCCGAAAGTTTGCTCTAGGGCCCGGGCGTAATCTACGGGGCACCCCATCTGCCCCGTCTGCCCCATCCACCACCCCATCCACCACCATCTACCACTACCTAGCATGTCGCTGCCAATGTACCCCCGCATAGAAATCGGCCCAATCGCGCGATTCCGGGCATCAAAATTTTGTGACGTTGGGGGTGCCCCCGGAGCACCCCTACCGAGCATGCCTGTCAATCCCGAACATCAAAATTTTGGGCCTAAATCACGTGACTTTTAGGGCTGTCTTGGGGGCTGTTCCAGGGGCTAGCCCCTGGAAGAATGTGCGTAATTGTAGCCCCGGGCATGGTGGGCCTGGCCCCGGGAGCCCAGGGCTCCCGCGGGGCCAAGTCGGGGCCAAGTCGGGGCTAAAAGGGCTAAATTGGAACCTACGGGGCTAGCCCGGGGCCCCCAGGGCTCCTAGGGCCAAGGGGGTTGGCCCTGGGCTAGCGGGGCCGGTTTTGGATTTGCCAACGTAAATAGAGTTAATATACCTTAATAATAATATTATAAGGTAAGTTTTATACTTAAGATAATAAAGAAGCTAAGATAATAAAAAAAAGATATAAGCTTAGTATAAGTAAATAATATCTTAATAGAAATTAAGTATTCTTCTAAAACTTATATAATATTAAAGGTAAGAGTAAAGAAAAAGTCTAAAATTAAGTAAAAAAAAATAGATATTTTCTAAATAAGTAGGAGGTTATTTTTTTAGTAGGATATATTAAGTATTTTTTTTAAATCTTCCTTTCTAGTCTTTTCCTATATTATAGATTAATAGTAAGGTAACTATAATACTAGTATAATAAGTATAATTAAGTATAATAATATTATAAACTAATATTGTAGGATCTTCTAAAGATAAGTAATTAAAGAGTAAAGAGGAATTAAGTAAGCTAAGATATATAATATTATTAATTATTTATATAGATAAGGAGTAGACCTTTTATATTATAATAATTATATTAATTTATTAGTAAAATTAAATATAAAGAGATTTAAATTATAAGTAAGAGCCCTAACTATATAGATATAGAAAAGTTTATTAAGATTATTTAATTTAACTTATTTAAAGTATAAACCCTCTAAATCTTTAGTTTATTATATTTAGAGTATAAACCCTCTAAATCCTTAGTTTATTTTATTTAGAGTATAAATCTTTTAAACCTTCTATATAACTTTTACTAAGCCTATTCTAAGATATATACTAATAGGGTATTTATTATATTATAATTATTAGGTTCTAATACTATCCTTTCTCTTAAAAATCTTTATCTTAAAGATAACTATCTATTCTTTATATTACACCTAAATATAAAGCTTTCTAAGTTAATTATTAGATAATATTATATTCTTATATAATCCTTCTTCCTTAAGATATATTATTATAATTATTATATCTACTATTCTTAAAACTATTTAGTTAGTAGTTTATTAGATTCTTATATTATATATATAACTTCTAGCCTTTTTTATAAGCTCGTTTTTTCTAAGGCTTATCTTTAGTATATATAAAAAAAACGTTATAAATAAATAATTAAGTTTATTATTATTTTTAAAAAAGTATTTAATACTGCCTAGTAATATTTAGAGGTAGTTATAAAGGTAGCCTATMTTTACTATAAGATTAGTTTTTTAGAAGAAGAAGAATAAAAGCTTATAAAAAAAGAGCTTTAAAATATTAAAAAGTTAGAGATAGATAAGATAGCTTAAATAATTTATAAAAAACCTTTTTTAAACTTAAGTTTTAAGGTTTTTAAAGTTTTTCTTAACTTTAACTAGTCCTAATTCTTTATTTCTAAAATTATTATAAAAGGGTTTAGTAGTTCTTAAGATACTTAAATAATTTTTATATATTTTTAATATTATTATAACCTTTCTACTTAATAAGATATTTCTAATCTTATTAATTTAGAATTTTTTTAACTTTTTATTTATCTTCTTCCTTAATTTTATATTAAAAGGTTTTTTATAAGGATATACTTAAGTCTACTAGTTCTAAGAGTAATATATAGAAGACTAAATATTATTTTAAGTCCTTTAATAATTTAAGTTTATAATTAATAGGTTCTTATTATTTTATAATTAAAAATAGTCTAACCTTTATATAGTCTAACTTCTTATTAGGCCTTTTTAATTTTATATTTTTAGTTAGGAGATATATTTTATTCCTCTTTTTTAATTAAAGATTATTTTTTTAGTTCTTATTAATTTATAATTTAACTTTCTTATTTATTATCTTAATAGTTTCTTTTAGTTTATTATAAACTTTTTTAAGTTTTTTA